>JABFFG010000035.1:0-41857 GCA_013623685.1 Fusarium transvaalense
GAGGAGGAGGATGGGAGGTGATAAGAAGATGATCGCGGTGCCCCGCAGAGCGTCTAGAGGCGAGATGGGAGGTGCGACTGATGTTATGCTGTGACAAGGAGGAGGAATGCGCTCTTGAAGTAGATTGGATTCAGTCGACAGTATCGAGAGAAACAAGAGTATTCGACCGTTGGATGAGTTGAAGAGAGGAAGATATCAGTCTGTAGTACACTGATGGGGCTGAATTGAACTGAAAAGAAGGGTCGGGAGTTTGGGTCGGTCAGTTCGTGCGTGGGAGGGACAGCCAAGGACTAAAAGGTGGGGTTGAGTCAGGCCCAAACCAGCTGAAATACGGATAAGATCCAATACCTAACAATAGGTACCGAGGAATAGGTAAGGCGTTTTTTTAGTTTGGACCCTTTTTGTTTCTACCCAGGTATTCCAGTACGAAAGAAAAAAACTCTGAACAGGACTGAGAGTTTACTATAATTTGACTATGAGGCCTCTTGTATGGCTGAAACTCTAATTTGTTCAATCGATGGATGTTCAGTGCTGTAGCTCCTGATTGATGCGCGTAGAGACCGCAGTCATTCATCCTCCAGAAGATAAAGACAAGAAGTGATTGAGGAAGTATGGAAATGATGACAGCATTGCTTATCTCATGGTGCAGTATCAATAATGACAATATTCGATCCTCGAGCACATCATATCCTTTTAAGCGTATTCGCTGCATCAGTAATGCATATCTCGTCCAGCCTGACTTGTCTCATCTCGCCTCGCCTCTTCTAGTCGGTACCTCAATGGCGCAGTACCTCATTAGTCATGTTGCTAGACCAGCCACAAATCTTCAATATGCCAGTATCTTGCCCGAGAGAAACGGTGGTATTTCTATTTTTGGATTTTAGTTATTGACATAAGTATGAACTTGCTATGTTGGTTTTCGAATGCCCATAATCATTCAAGGTCAAGTATTGGCCTTGTTGCGAGAAAGTCAGTCCTCACGATGCTTTCTGTAACATATACAAAGATGAGGTAAACACTAGATATAGTAGTCTTTCTCTACACACACACACTGACAATGGATCTTTTCAAGACAATGTTCTTGATTGTATACTGGTGGTTGCAAATAATGATATTTCAGTCTGATGGACCTCTACGTGATTGCTTCTTTGCGCTAGTAAACTTCTTTTGCTTTATTCTTGAATCGTGAAATCTTTTGCCACTATTTAGGCGTTAGCAACACACGTCGACAAACAGATAACTACTGCAACTTACATCTCTTCATGTTTCTTCTTTTTCTCCGCACTCGTCTCAGCAGGTGTGGCCTCTTTATAAATGCGCATGACCTCCTCAGTCAATTTCCTCCTGTTATCTTCTGCATTTGCATCCCGGGAACGTGAGTCTTGGGCTTGGAAAGTCAAAGAGTCATTGGTTGATGTGTAGTACTTGGACTTGCGAATGCTGGGATGTAATGATTTGGGAAGTATTGAGAGCAATTGCCCCACTGGATATGTCGTGATTGCCTTTGTCTCAGTTCTTTATGTTTGTGAGTGCTGGAAGCCACCATTCCGAGGATTCTACCATACGTACTTATTGACATGTTGTCCCCCTGGCCCACTGGAGCGGGCGTATGTAGTATTGCCTTTTGGCAGTTGAGATGCATTGAATGATTCGTACCATGAGCGAGCCTCAGTAAGAGCATCTTTGTCCAAGTCGGCGTCGAAAGCCTGATATCTTTTAAACCTCGGCGCAAAAGGAGTAACTGTCACTTGTGACGGCATCCTTTTCACGCCGATAAGCCTTGTAAAGGCTTGTCGTTGAATCATGGTGGATGGTTCACAGTATGTGTGTAAAGTAGTTTGTTCAAATGAGACAAAGCCAATAAATAAATAGAACCACTTTGTCTTTGTTAATAATTCCTGTGGTTTGAGAAATCAATGTCTCATATAACAATTGAGGTTGAGTCCCTTGAAATCTTGGCTTTAGCTTAATGCTTGCCTGTGGCTGAGATATTGATCCTGAAGCAGCAACAAACCAAGCAGCCTTTTGACCGCTTTGCCTCTTCTGTACTAGCCTTCCGTTAGCTACCTACCTTAGTAGGCACAGTTGATGCCTGCGCCCGATCAATCAGCCTCAATTCGAACCCCGAAACCCAGCCTTTTACCCTAACTCTAAGGTACTACTGTACCTAACCTAACCTAACTTTCTTCTATTACTTACCTCATACTTTCAATCTACAATCCAAACCTACCTTCTCTCCTCCACTACAAATCTCCAGCGCCCTCAACTCCTCTTGATCCATCGCAGTGTCGTAGTCTTGGTGTCGCCACGAGTTCTTGCCAAAACTTATTTCAACTCTGCTCTCACGTGCCTCTACTCGCGCCCCATTCTTCTGGAGAACTCAACTCGTTTGGTACGATAAGCCAAGCTCCGACGTCGCAAAAGCCTCTGCCACCTAGCTCCCCTGTCGAGTAGAGTAGCTGGACGGCCCTTCTACCTTCCTTATCGACATCCATATTGTAAGCGCGCCAACTTTTGTGGCTCGTTGTCATTGCGCGTTATTGGGCCTACAAGTACAAGCACAAGTACAAGTACAGCTTGTCTGGCTCAAAGCCATTTCTTCCTCGCTTTGACCGCTACTCAATCCATTCATCCATCGCGCTTCCAGTTCTCGTCTTGCGCCAGGCCATCGCCTGGCAGCAGTTTTTTCACTAACGAAAAGATCGAGCTCGTCGATTTTCAGTCGCACCATCGCCTGTGTCTCGCGTCGTCTGTGCGACTGGCGGCATCTAAGAGGGTCGGTCACCTCATCCTGCTACCCACCAAATTCCCACCCTCTCCAGCCTTAATTAAATGACAGAACCCGAGGCAGAACTCCAGGCCACTGCCAACCTCTCCCCTGTCTCCCCATCTCCTGTTCACTCAGCAGCGTCTTTGGCGGTTCCCGTGCTTCAAGAAACGGTGGACAACATTGACGCCATGGTCGCTGCCGCATCTGCCGCTGCCGACGCCGCCAAGCGCCCAGTCAACAATGGCCCTGACTATGAGCCTATCTTGGAGGCTGGTGATGACAATATCGTAGATGACGACAGCCTCAACGACCCTTATGGCGAGGACGATGCAGATGCCGTCGCCCAGCAAGTGCCGCAGCCACAGGTTGAGCAAGAGCTTCCCGACAGCAATGACGATTACGCAAAGACGTTTGATTCGCCAATTGGGCCGGAAGAGGGTGAAGACGGAGACGTTCAACCACAAGATGTATCATCGCTACCTCGAGAATCCAACAATATTTCTCTTTCATCCGATCATTTGACAACTCACCCATCGCAAGTCTCCTATGTCGTTCATGATACCTCCTTGCCGGCCCAGCCAGGCCAACCCGCGGCATCAGCTGCTTCCAATGCTTCTTCTGAAGCCAAGGCTTCCGGCGCTACCACTGCCACCACTTCGCAGCTCTCCAACTTGCCGTCTCCAACTACAGCCAAACTGAGTGGCAGCAGCATTACCGGCACTGCCCCATCCGTCACAGGTGACCCTTCCAACGAATATAGCACTTCGTCTTCAAGTTTCTCGCCTTCAGCAACCCTTCCACCGAGGCCTCCGCTGTCCCAAGCAGCGCCTCAAACGTATGCCTCTCAGCACCATCCAGGGGGCATCAATGCCAGCATTCCCTCCAACCTTGCCGCGCCACCGACACCTGGGCAGCCGTCCACTTATGTTGCCACTGGCGCGCCTGTTACAGTTCCTGATGTGTTGGGTGAATACCCAGTTCCTCATGGCTCTGGTCTCCAAGCGCCTGTCGCCATCACTTCCATGAATGCTCCTCCATACCCGCCTCAACCCATCCCTCTTAATGCTGATCAAGCTAAAGATGCCGAGTATCAGCGCCAGTGGGATCAGTTCTTGGCTGATGAGCGCCAGTATATGTCAGAGGCCAAGTGGGACCGTTTTCCTGAAGGGTCACGCATCTTTATTGGTACACGATCCGCATCTGGCGCGTCCAAAAATGGCGCTCACATATTCTCTGCAGGCAACCTCTCGAGCGATAAGGTGTCGAAGCGTGATGTTTTTGACCTATTCCACCGGTTCGGAAGGCTTGCTCAAATCTCGTTGAAATCGGCCTATGGGTTCGTACAGTACCATTCTGTAGACGAAGGACAGCGTGCGATGGACAATCTTCAAGGCATCGAAATAAAGGGACGCAGAATTCGTGAGTCTGGTCTTTTTCAGTGTTTTTGTACTGTGCTTCTAACCTATGTCTAGATCTCGAAGTATCGCGTGTCCAGGACAAATCGAAAAAAGAAAGGGTTCGCAGCCCAGACAAAAACAAGAGTCGCGACAATGGACGTCGGAACGACAGACATGGTCACCAGGCTCGTGATGACTACCGATCGAGTCGTGGTCATTCCCCCCATCGTAATGATTACGGAAGGGATGAGTCGCATGGTCGTGATCGAGGCTATTATGATGGCCACCGTGGGCGTGGGCGATCGCGTTCTCCCGGCTATGGTCGTAACGACAATGACAATTACCGCCGAAGGAGTCCAAGCCCCTTTGGAAGATCTCGACATGGAAGTGAGCCTGAGCTTCCGGGAAGGAGATATGGTGCCGACGTCCCCGATGTTCAGATCATCCTCCAGCAAGACATCAATCGTGAATTTGTCAACTGGGTGAAACAAGCTTTCACCGCCAGGGGCTTGCGGTGCGAGGTTATGTTTCTCTCTAGCAAGCTTCCCAAGGATGCGATTGTTCAGCAACAGGCAGCGGAAGGGGTCCACGCCGTCGTCGACCTCGACCTTCGGGCGCAGAACCTGGGCAAGATCCCTGTCCAAGCGTTTGATCGCTCTGCTGGTTCCAACAACATTCGCTACAATCAGTACGCGGATTTGGATCCTCCTACCGCAGCTGAAGTCATTCTTCGAGCAAAGGCATCAGGAGGTCCCCCCAGCTATGGTCAACAGTATGGTGCCAATGGTTATGGCGTGGCTCCATATGGTGGCCAGCCCGCTTATCAACCACCTGCGGCAACCTACATCGCCCCTCCTCCACCAGGACAATACGGCCAACCTCCGCCCCCTTCAGTTAACGTCGCTAACATCGCAAATCTGATGGGCCAGCTTGACCCCGCGTCGCTGCAGCAACTGCTTGCACAGGTTCAAGGCGGTGCTCAAAACCCTGCGCTCCCCCAAGCCAGTCCGGCGGCTGCAGCTTCTGGAGTGCCACAGGCTGATATTCAGGCACTGCTCGGAAGCCTAGGAGTAAATTCTGCAGCTCAACAATCTCAACCCCCACCTCCTCCAGGCGCCTACGGGGCTTCTTATGGGGTGCAGCTTTCGCCAAATGGCGCACCACCCAACGGGGACTCGGCAGTTCAGGTCCAGAACATTATGGCACATCTGGCTAGGTACCGGCAGTGAGCCTACACAGTAAGGCCTGCGTCGAGATAAGGCAATCATGTTCACAGTTGACAAGCCCCTGTTCTCCTTATGATACCACCCAGGGGCAATTTCTTTTAGACGTCAAACGTTCTCGACATCTGTTTTTGTTGTCATTTTATGCATTAGAATTTATAACGTACCAATAGTATCCCTATCTGGGGTTAGATAACGGGAGTGCGGTGCATGTTAAGGTATGGGTTGGAAGATGGGCGAGGCGTTGATGGACGAGAATCGCGAGGAAGATACCACGAGTCGTCGGATGGGGAGGGCACCATGCGAAGGCATAGATTGTGATAGTATAGTCTATGATTACGTCGGTGTTGTATTGGCTTGTGTGGCACATAGAACTGATTGCGGATGAGGTATGACTGCTGTTTTAACTCGAGATACCCAGCCTTACTTTTAGATACATTTCATAGCGCCCTCGTTAGTTGAAGGCTTTATTTTTCGTTTCCCGTCTGTGCCATGTGCAAGGCTCTCCGGGGCATAGCTAACCTCTCCTTTCCTCACGGCGCCACACTATGAGCTGGGCATAGTATAATACAGCTTGGGGTAATTTACATAACTGCTGACCATTGATAGTAGCTATTTGAACAACACAGAAGCAGTGCATCAGCTGCTTTTAGGTTCACGGGCCGAGTTGTCTCTTGAAGCGCGGCATGACAGGACTGGTCTTGAATCATGTCGGTTCTCAGGTCTTGCTCTCTGCTATTTAAGCTGGCTACTCTTGGCATATGTACAGCAAGATTGTAGAAGAAAACGCAGTATCGTCATCTTACTAGTTTACCACCCAAAGCTTTCGTTATGCCACCACACATTACGTCCCTTCATCACCCATGGTGTAACACTCTTGCGCAGTTCTCTGGCCATTTCAGTAGGACCGCAGACCAGAATGGCAACATTATCTTGCAGCGCTTTCCGGAAGGTATCGTCGACGATCTTTTGCAAATCTGGTCTTTTGTTATTTCGTACAGCGGGGCGAGTCGTTTGTTGCGCCATGTTGTTCATCTCAACTCCAGCAGCGTTGTCACTGTCATCAGCAACGCCCATGTCACCTGTAAGGAAGAGCTGCACTTGATCATCATCAAGGATAGACTTGCCAGTAGGAGTTGAGGAAGCCCATGTAGCATCGCCTGCACTGCGGATAGCCCAGATCAGCTGAACGTGTGGGATGGAATTTTCTGCGTTGATGGCGTGGTAGAGCGGTATTGCAAAACTCGCTCCTACACCTCCAGCCACGATGAGCACTCGGTTGATACCTGATGCTATGAGGTCGTTGAATGTTTTTCCTATAGTACCATAGGGGCCTTCAATGTTAAGCTGCACCTTTTCAGACGACCCTCCGCCGTTGGTGGTGGAGGAGAGATGATGCAGGCGGTTCGTCATGGGACCCTCTCTCGTACGTGCGACAAATGTCAGTTCGCCCGTCTCTTGGTTGGTAGATGCCACTGTGAAAGGATTATATAGAAACTCAAAGACAAGGTATGGCGCAGAGAACTGGCCAATGCCGGGACGTGAGGCCGGAGGAACATTGAGGTAAATGTGCGATCCCGGGCGAGCGGCGTATTTTGCAATCTTGTGCGAGGGAAGAGTAGCAGATACTTTGACGAGGCTGGTACCAGGTATCGCCTCGATGACAGCAGGGGCTGTGATGGTAATGATCTTTCGCACGGCGAGGTCCAGGACGAAGACGCCGATAGCTTCACCGATGTAGAACTGCGACGATGGCGCATGGTAGTAGATGAGAGGTGGGATAGCGAAAGCTCCGAGAAGATGGATGGTGAAGAATAGACGATATGAATACTGCCGAACACGAGCCATGGCTGTGCCGTTCAGGGCGTGCAAAACGACAAAGCCCGCAACACCTGCAAAGACAATAGGAGCGAAGAAGCGCTTGAGCCATATTCCTGACTCTATAAAGAAGATGTTGTAGAGAATTGCGTGTAGAGTCAGGAGAAAGTAGATGATGCGGCCCAGTACACGGTGATAGCGGTTTAGATCTTCGTGAGATGAGCGGAGGACAAAGGCATATGGGTTAATAGCCTTGAGAGCGAGGAGATACTGGATTGGCATCTGAGATGTCGCAATAATTCCAACTCGCTTTGTGAGATGAAGATAGTCTAACTTGTCAGTCGAGTTCCCTTCATAAATGAAAAAAACATACCTTTTCCTGTCCCATGAATACTCAACACCAACAACCAAACAGTCCACGCGATACCCAAAACCCACTCATCACGCTGGCCCCAATGACTCCCCAGGAACCAGACATCTTCACCGAGCCACCATTTCACCATAGGTCCTTTTTCCATAACTCTGGAGATCCATCTCTGTCGATTCGCCTTAACGCCAGGCGAGCCAGGAACTTGCTGATATCCACTGCTACGGCCCCTTCGGACGCGGTTGACGAGGCGGAGCAGAACGAACAAAAGCGCTGGGGCGAATGCGGAAAGATGAGCTATGTAGGCGTAGTGCTCGAGACTCAGACGACGCTGGTGCTTTTCCTCTTCGGTCAGAGTGAGGAACTCCCATGGCCAGCCCATGTTGACTTGCGCTGTTGGTTAGTGTAACAGCTGGTAGAGCCCCCGAGTTCAGATCACGTTGAGACGAGAAAGGAACGGGCCAGCTAAATGAAGAGGAATCTATTGCAGTTGTGTTGAAAAAGTGAAACTCGCTCAAAAAGACACGGCTTGTTAACCATTGCTCAACTCAACTCTCATCTTCAGGGAGGACAACACGCAAATTGCGTCGAGTTTATTGGTCAGCATGGGCTGAGCAAACATCTTACCCTGTACCAACAGTCACTTTAATAATAGTTAACGATGCACGCTCATGGTAGTTTGAAGTAAAGAGTAGGAATGTTATGTGCTCCGTACGCTGGCTGATTAAAAACTCGTGGTATCTTTAGTATTTATATCTAAGTAGCCCAGCCTAAACATCTATCATATACATATACATATACGATATCCCATCCCTTCCTATCCCAGATAGAGCGAGATGGTAGCAGACTGCAAAGAAAGCCCAAGAAAAACCTCAAAACACCAGAGCTCCACTACCTATATCATCCATCAATGCCTCTGTCTATAACAAACGCCGCTGGCAACACTGCGCTTTTTGTCAGCTTGTTGTCACCTCCAACAGACCTGACTCGAATCAAATCGTACATCGTAAAAGTAACCATGCAAAATTACCACGAACTGCGCATATGCTACTATGGTATGAGTGGAAACTCAGCTCTTCGCATCGTCATGATCGGGCTCAAACTTGGTCTCGCCAAGCAGGGGGCCGGGCTGCGACGTCATGGCAGTCTGTGTAGCAGGTTGAGGCTGGCTCTGCACTGTCGGGCCAGTCGGCCGGCTAGGAGGCTGGGAAGGCTTTTGCGCAGTCTGGTTGCTTGTCGCAGCATGTAGCCTTTGGTCCAACGCCCTGAGTGCAATGGCTCTCCTCCTCTCAGCCTCGGCGCGAGCACCTCCAGGAGCATTACGCTGGATTCGGGTATCGTTTCGTGAAGCGTCCGCTTGCGCGAATGGTGTGCACAATCGCATGGCCACCAACACCAAGTAGATTTGATCAGCGACAGCAGCAACGAATGGCTTCACAGGTCCGGGGAAGAACTCGGCGAAAGCGAAAGTCTCGCTCGCATCACCACGGAGGGATGCCTCCTGGGCGGAATCAAGGTCGGGGAACACGGTCTTATAGAATCGGAGGTAGGTCCAGCTAGTAAGGAATCCAAAGATCGCAAGCCACAAGGCGGCCCTGTTGAGGATAGGGGTCAGAGACAAAAGGAAGACCGCGCCGATGTACAGAAGCGGGAACCGAGGGACTCGGAGAGATACGACGCCGCGGAAGAGCGTCACGGTGTGTGCAGGGACGAGTTGACTGAAGGCGACAAGGAAAGCGATTTGCACGGGAATGGTTCCTGCAATGACGGTCAAACTAAACACCCATGTTAGTCTCTCTCGCAATGTACATATTCAACGATGTGATACATACGTCCATCTCTCGTTGCGCGAAAGAGTAAAGCAGAGCACCATAACGCAGAGTGTCAGGAAGTTTGGAATCAGCGAGACAATAGCTAGAAACTTTGCCAACTCGGCCGACGACCACGCTCTCTCAAGATATCTTCCTCCATGGTAAAGCGTAACAGCAGCGATACCGAGCGTAAACACATTACTCTCGACAAATGTTGATGTTATAAACGTCCATGGATAGATGATGGACAGCTGCGGGACCAGTGTCAAGTAGGGAATGACGATGTTGGCGTCGGCTGTCCATTGGCGATACCGGATCGCAGCGCTGAGGATGGACTGGCCGAGAAGCGCAATGAGGAGGATACGTGTGACGGGCGGGATATTTATTCGCGGCGGCATCGTGACGTGTTTATCTAGGTTTCAGGGTCCAAGATCGGTTCTTATTCCGACCTCGTTGAGGTTGTCCGAGGATTAAAAGTGCTGGGCTTGTGGGCGCAGGATAATGGGAAAGTTGTCTCGTAATTCGCTAAAGTCCCGACAAATGAAAGAAACCACTTTCTTGGCGGCAGGTATTGTCGTATTCGCGAGCCTTTGTTGTTGGCGCAGGCTCTTAAATCTGTCCTTCTTTTTATTCCCCTTTGAACCCTGAGATTGGATTAAGCTGTCCTGTCCTCTGTCCCCTGCCAGCCTCATCGTAGTACAGCTCAGCCTCTTGTGGCGCGAGACTCGACAGGGAAGCCTAAGGCCGCCACATGTGGAAGAAACCCTGCTCAATAGGCGCCTGATCAGTCAATTTTGATGAGACCTCCCTCCCCTCATCTACTGTACACTGAATGCTGTGATTTTATTCCAGGGGTTTCACAATTTGGCTAATGAATTTGGTCTGGACCATGAGGGCTCTATATTAACATACCGGTTCACACTGGCATACGCTTGAGTGTCCCAGCACCCCGAAAAGTGAAACACTTGAAATTTTCGCAGAATCAATCTTAAACTTTAACGATGGCTTTATCGCCCAAGGGTGCCCACTAGCGGATCATGGCTGTAACTCCGAGTGGTTTCTGTCATGGTTGCTGACCGGTGGCGACAAGGACATCTCTAATTAACGAGGACTAGCCAATACTGGCCGGTCAGTCTATAGTATTGTTGGTTGAGCTTGATTGCTTCTTTTTCAGAAGGTAACATTCGACCCACGAATGACATAGACTGGTGAGAAGACAGAGCTGTTTCATATTTGATTCTTTGAAGGCACGAGTGTCTTGAGTAGCCGCATCATGTTTGTCTCCACATTCAGATCTCGAAACCTTGTGATTAACTCTGAAGATCCCAAAACGCGTTAATTCATTTTTAGAGCCATATCTCCAAACACGAGAATCAAGAATGTTAGCGAGTGGTCAATTCTTACCGATGTTGCGTTCTTTATCAACGTTGAATGTCAGAATGGAGATGTCCAAAGCGGGCGAGGCTCGGGGGCTTCGGCAACGACAAGATGACGGATGTCTCGAGGTGACCAGTTTCCAGACTGCATCTTCTAATTGGTCGAGAACGTTTAAATTGTCGATGTGTTGTTCCCCTGTGCCTCTGAAGCATGGAGTCAGTGGGGCTGACTTTGGAATGTCGTGCAGGGGCAAAGCAAAGACAGCCACATCTTTGATCAAGCCATGATCATGGGTTTTTGCCAAGTTTGCATGTTAGTGACGGAAGCATTCGAGTCAGAATTCGCTGGTGAGGCTCGAGGGGTTTAACTTTGCGCAATTTAAAATCAAGAATTCATGTTGATGACGGGCCTAAGATCCGGAGGTTTGCGATGGAGAGGCGGTTCAGACAACGTTGCGTTGATGGAGGGTCCAAGTACCGAACGGGAGATGCACAATGTCAAGGAGGACCTCGGGAATGCCACGGGAGGTTTTTGATAATGAGCATCACGTGATGGCATAGTCATGATGAGAATGACTGAGGACTGCGAGGAATTTCATGATCAGGTTAATCCGATTTATTATAACTTTATCGTAAAGGAAGGCGAGGGGCTTTCGTTTCGTCGTGTTGTCACCACAATCAACTGCTGGAATCATCACAGAGTCCGTGCTTGTTGACGCAAAGAAAAGGGAAGGGAAGGAAAAAAGCACGGGACCTTGTCGAAATCGAAACGTGCGGGTACCCGCCAAGTTCGGAGGTTTGTCGTGGGCTGCGTGGGTGAAAAGCAAGACGTGCATCAGCGCGTTTTTGGCGCAACGTGTTGGAGGTACTGTATGCTGCATGTTGTATCTTATCAGGTAGCATGATTGTGTGCCATGGAGTGCCGGTGGTGATGTTTCTCGTCGCGTTGTCTTTGTGGACGTTGAAACCATATCACTGGAATCGAATCTGTTCCTTAAGATGGCCGCTAAAAGCTTGGTGGTTCAAGATTTTGACAAGGGTAGCCAGCCGCTGGCTCGGTTGTGTGGCCTCTCCTTGGCGGCCCCTTTGAACGAGCTAAAGTATTGCCACGTAATGAGCGAGAGTTCAGGCGAGCACCTTTTACGATGAACTGAAGGGGACGCTACGGCTAAGACTTTGCAGGTTTGTATTCTGTACGCAACCGCCGGCCAGAATTTCTGTCGTTGTCACACAAGATGGTGCGTTGCGAGGGGTCTGAAGCAGTCGCACAGCTTATCAGTGCTGTACTGTATGGAGATGACGCTGGCAAGCCAACAAGTCAGCAATGAAACCAACAAATCGTGAACGAACCCCTGCCATGTTCTGCCAGTGCTCTGTGCTTTGTGCTGTAGCTTATGTAGGTATGGACAGCCCTGCTGCCACTCGCAACCTTGGTCTACATTTATCTTTCTCTGCCTGTTTGCCTGGCGGCTATCGGTGAGCGCAATGAGTTGTGCATGTCATGTCACGCAGAGATTGATTTGGATGCTCAGACCGGCGACTGGGACTGGATGACATTGGGTGTGGCATCCTTGTCTTTGGTGGCATCTGTCCGTCCGGAGCTGTGGGAGCCAGGCCAGGCAAGCATGCCGGGGCGGTGTTTTTGGTGGGTCTTTCTTCTCGATTGTGGGCTGCCTTTGTCTTGAACCATCCATCGCCTCCCCAGACTGAGGATTGAGTTGTCTTGACAGTAGTGACTGATTGGCGTACAGTACAGTCAGTACCTTAGTAGCGATAGAGGCTTTCGCTCAAGGTTTGCGATGGATGTCTTCTATCAGTAATAGACAAGCTGGCTCCTCCAAGATCAAGACGAGCCAATTCTTTCAAAAGTCCAAATTGGACTCGGTTCCTTGGCTCATTGTGACATTACGACCTCGAATTGGAGTGAGCGCAGCAGGGGTTGAAGAAAGGTAAAGCGTAAAGGGATGGGCGGGGGACGGAAAGGAAACCCAACACAAAGCCAAGTACCAGTACTTTGATCAAAGGTGGACAGGCTTGAACACGACCCCTGCCGTGGCCGATCTGCATCCGTCTCAGATTTTTGGGAGGAAAGGCGAATGCATCAGCCCGAGCCCTGGAGGGAAGCATGGCATGGCATTTGACGCGGACTAGCTGTGACTAAGACAGCCAACCACTCATGATTGGCTGGCAATTCAAGAAGCCTCATGCACAAACTGGGGGAAAACATTGACGGAACACCATCACGCTCGCAGCGGCAGGGGCGTAATCTAACGATGACGAGCGGTAACATTTCTTCCATTTCTTTCGCAAAGGGGGGGAAGGCCGAATAGACGAAGAACAACGAGACGAAGAGACAACAAAAACAAAAAACGAAGCGATGCCTTCATTATCGATCCCTTGTCTTTCTCTCCATCGCTAGATCGATAAAACGCCCCCTCTTCATCTTGAATCACTGTCACCATCTCCAACAAGGGACATGATCTTCAAAACCTTGTCATTACCGAAGGACGCCTCGTTGAAGAAGACAAACTTAGGCTAGCAAGCCTCCATGGAATGACCGACTGACCAACCCAGGACAGGCAAATCTACCGTTGATTTCAAAGTGGCACTGCGCTGCGCTATATCTATCGACTGGGGGGGTTGCTGTTGGCGCTGGCGCTGATGCTGTTTATTTCGACAGTCCTAATATTGGAGGTTGCATTCGCCCATTCATCATCATTCAATATCCGCAATGCATGGCCCAAACGGGTTCAAGGACCTCACAGCGAACCCCTGCTTGTCCTCAGGTCCACGACGTATCGATTGGTGGTCATTCCAACTATCTCAAAGTACTGGTACAGGTACATTTGGGGGTCGCGCCCGCTGTGCTATCCAGACAATGAACCACACTCGAGAAAAAGACCAAGACTTGCACTGATGAAAGGACTAGTTCTGTCTGTTTTTCCATCCTTCGAGGCTTCGACTTGGCGTCGGCTAGCGCCATTTCCATTTTCAGTGGGTTGGGTTAACTAGCTCCCTTCCACCCAATGCGTCTTGAGAATAGTTACGCATGTACCTTTTGGTGTTTTGTGCCCTGTCAATGATAACTCTGACGTCTGATGAGGAAGCAGGCAGGCAGGCAGGCATTGAGCATGCGCACATGATGAGGTCTCCTCCTTGGTTCGAGTTATCGTCAACCTGCCTTGTATCGATGCAAGTTCTGGTCATTTATTCGTGGATTGAACGAATAAACGAACGGTCATGTACCTTCAAACCCCAGTCAGCCCCGTGCCTAGGTAGCTAGCTCCCCGTAAAGGACCCGTAGCTCGTGCGCAAGCAATGTCGCTTTATTCTTGGCGTTTTAAGGGTACCTCGACAAGGTACCCTTCCATCCAATCCATCCTTGCATCACCCCAACTGATTCGAGCTAGCAGAAACGGGGAGAGCCACAACCAGAACGACCTGATCCTGTGCTAGTTTGGCTAGCCTAACCTGGTGCCTGTACCTTAGACAGTGCCGTAGAAGCCAGCGAGGAGCATTGATTGAAGCTCGGCCTGCAGTGGGCTGCGCTGTGCTGCTCTACTGGGCTGGGCTGGGCTGGGACGGGAGTGACCTACAGGGGCGGCAGACATGCAACAGAGGAGAGATCCAATTGACCACCTAGTGGTACGTACCCACTTTCACCACCGCCCCAACTGGAACCTTGAATTTCATCTGTCTTTTGCATCTTCACTCACCTTTCCTTGGTCAAACCCCCATAAACAACATCGAATAATCCGCTTGCGCCTCGAAAATAGCTTGGCTTTCGAGGACCTACTGACTTGTGCTACAATTTTTGCTACATATAATCTGCTGCGACCCTTTAGCGACTCTGCGCCTTTTGCGGCGCCCTCTCGTCTGGACTATGGTCGCTAAGGAATTCCTCGACTCGGACAGAGTCAACTTTCTTGTTTGGAGGTTCGTCATTATCGCCGTACTCTACGTGCCGGGCTCCCAACTGCCGCGCCAGATCTTGCTCAACCGCGGCTTTTTCTCTCTCGTTGAACATTGCGCTGACCATGTATTTCTCCTCGTCTACAGATTCCTTCTCGAAGGCAGTATGTAGCACTTCTGCGCAATCATAGCGCCACAGCAAATCTAACCTCACTTTCTTCACAGATTACCGAGAAACTGCCGCCAAGTTTCAAAAGGAGTGGCACGTAAAACAGCCTCACAGAGAATTCGCATTTGCGCGTCACGTCAAGAGCCACGCATTGGTGTCGGTCATTAATCGCGGCCTTCTTTACCACGCGCTTGAACGTGAGCATGCACGGAAATTGGTGAGTAACCATAGAAATAATCGGTTGCGATGAGAGTTTCGCCCCCACCTACCAGCCAAGTTGAGTTGGGGTGTGCTTTTTGATAAGGCCAAACTTTCAAAACGGTCAGAGGCTGACAGAATTCACTATGTGCAGCTGCCTCAGGATGCTTCAGCGGAGGCAGCCGAAGCGTTGCATTTCGGTATCTTTGGACCTTTAGACGCGCACCCGCAGGGCAGAATTGAGGAGGAAGAGGAAGAAGACGCCGAAGGGGAGGAGATTATCGAAGAGGAAATAACAAGGAAACGACCTCAGCAAATATCGAATGGATCGCCAGCGACGAAGCGGCAACGGTTAAGCAATGGTTTGGAAAATGGTGCCGACGCACCAGCAGCAGTATCTGTACTGGCATCAGCTCCAATGACAACATCGGCAACAGGAACAGGAGCAGGAGCAGGAACAGCAGCCGTGACAACATCAGCACCGGCTCCCGTAACGACACCTATGGAAATTGACAACCAGCCCGACAATCACGCATATCCTTCGCCTCTTGAGGGCGAGCAGGCACCAGAGCCAATGGTGCGAACAGACGGGCCTGAACAGGGTACACAAGTTGATAAGGTCGAGGAGCTGGCTCCAGAGACGACATTTATTCGCTTGGTGGACGACCAAGGTGAAGGCCAAGGTCGGGGAACTACGCCGTCGCCAACCTCACTATCTGGACCCGACAACGCTCCCATCCTTTTGCAGTGCGAGTGGAACCCAAGAGACCCGTCTATCCTCGCGGCTGCTGGCACGGATGCGCTAGCCCGTGTTTGGACTGTCGCGCGTGCGGGCCCCGTTGAACCGGGTCACGATCACGTGTCACCCCAAGGCCATTCCCTGCTCGACCGTGACGTACCCCGCGATACAACAGTCACAGCCCTGTCGTGGACCGCAGATGGTGCTGCTATCGCAGTAGCCACGGATTCGAAAAACCAGGCTTCGATTAACGTGTGGTCGGCTGAGGGTGCCCATTTACAGTCTATGGAAGTGTCAGAACCACCCATTATCAAACTCTCATGGAACCCCAACAACACCGCACTCCTCGCCATCTCGCCGGACAAGGGTGGTGCTCTGGTCACCGTGCACTACCCACCCGCCGGTAACTCTCTCTCATATCTCCTTTCTGGCCACGACATCGCGGCTACTCCCCTTGATGCCGTCTGGACTGGTGATGCAGAGTTCTTGCTGTGCGGTGGTGACCTCATGCTATGCCTTCAATGTACGGACACAACAATAATTCAAGCCAGGAAATTCGAGACCAAGGAGGACGACAGCTTTACTCAAGTGCTTTTCGATGGACGATCAAGATTAGCCGCTACGTCCAGCGACAAGGGCACACTGGATGTAAGATTTATACCTTGCTTACTTGTTGAATAGAGGTGCTGACTGATCTAGCTATGGGATGAAATCGGACAGCGAAGGTCTATTTCCGCCCACCAAGGTGCCATTACTACGATGCAGTGGCAACCTATTCCCGAAACCCATCAAGGAGCCGACGACGAACGACTGATCGCAACTGGAGGAGACGACTGCGCTATACTAATTTGGAATGCTCGAATGCCCGAGAGCAAACCAAAATGTTTTTTGACGATGGATTCTCCAATTATGAGACTCGCCTTCACACCTGACGGTGCTTTCATCGCGGGTGCGACATCCACGCAGGTCTTGATTTGGAAGGTCGGAAGTCACGCCGTGCCTCGGGCGAGCTGGAGTAGACCAGTGCACCCTGGCTGGTTGAGCCCCAAGGCTAACACAGATTCCGACGAGGAAGATGAGCACTGCTTATGCTGGGATGCCGATGGCCAGAAGCTAGCCTATGGCTCCAATAGTAGAGTGAGTCTTTCCATTACTGCAAGATTGTCAAACGTGTACTAACATTCCAAAAGCTTGCCATCATTAACTTCCGCAGATGATGAGGAACCAAACCAGGTCAATGAATAAACTCTGTGTTACCCAAAGAGGCTTAAAATGTATAATGGAGGATATGATACGGAAGCCTGCATGCAGCAATGCTTGCTCAGGCACAGCTGGGAAATGCAGTGACGCGGCTGCACCACAAAATGGGATGCACGGAAGCTCTTAATATTTATTTTCGCTTGGGCATGGTTGATACAACCAACCAACCATGCGAAATTGCAACGTTGGCGACACCTGTTTCTTGTATATCACGACGACGAACGACGACCGGCTGGCTACGGAGTTGAACAACAAGCTCTTTGATTGGCACATATACAACACAATCTGGGCACCTCTCACATACCAAGTCTTTGTTGATGAAGGAGCACACATAGAGGTTATAGGAGTACAAACGAAATGGCTTTGATGGCTTTACCTTTTTTTCTTTGTCGTCTTGGATCCTGGGTTTCAAGGGAGGCGAGATACACATCGGGAGGTTCTGGGTGCGATTCGGCTTTGAGCGTTATGGATGCGTGGGATGCACCATGTCCAATTCTCCTCATGCTACTGTTTTGTTGGGAGTTCCTTTGCGACAGTTGTACGATATATACCAACCGGGATGATGAAGCGGCGCAGAAAAACATGAAGAGGGGGTTTTTGCTTTGACATATTACGGAGTTCAGGTTGGTTCCAGCCAAGCCGACAATACCAATATAGCAGCAACACTTCAATACAAGATATCCAATACGATGAATGTTCAGCAACCTGTGAGAGATTACATAGAAATATTCCGCAATAAGGCGAGTGTTGAATTGGTTTCATATATCACATCGTCTTCACCATTGGAGGTCACATTAATATCCTACATACACCAGGTACTTGCTCTCTTCGGGGACTTTATATCGAGAATTGGCGAATAGAGTTCAACACTACCCCGCCGGATGCAATTAACATGGATCCGGTCCCAAAATTAAGCACAGAAAACCGTGCTAGGGACAGTTAAGACGGCTCAGAGAGAGTACGCTACAGTAGTACTGTACTGTAGACTCTGGTATCAAAGATGCGATTGGCGGATAAGAGTCCGGCGTCTCTTCCGAAGCATCAAGCTGCTGTATTGGTGTACGAAAGACGGCAGAGCCATATCCAATAATCATCCAAGCATCAAGACGATATCTATCCGAACCGTCCCCAATATATGTCATGCAAGTTGAGGCGGAACGATCTCCGGTTCTCAGCTCTAATGCAGTCCAGATCCGTTGAGGCTCGGCACACAGACAGACGGCGGGGGAAAAAAAAAAAAAGGAAAAAGAGAAAAGAAGACCTAAGCTGTAGCTATCTGAATTGAGCAGTCAGTCGTAGATCTCGTTGAGTAGTCATATCTGATAGATGGTGGTGATTGGAGAATCAAGGCTTCGGTTAAGACACCACAACGCCCGTTGATTCATTCGCCTTGCGTGTCTCAGCCTCAGCTGTAGTTTTGGAGTGTCCATAACGCATAAAAACATGCTGTGAATAAGTTGATTGTTTTTTGGAGGAGGGGAGGCGAGTACATATTTTGTTGTGTTATCACTCGATCACGTATAATACCCAATAAGAAAGATGGCAAACCTGTCATATCTCACTTCCATCGCATCGAATCTCACTCATGACTTAGCCGGGTGCCAGGTATTGACTAGAGATGCTAACTTAGATCTCACGGCATGGTCGAGTCAATGCCGTTGAATGTCTTTGTTTTGGAGACGAGAGGAGAGGAGAGGAGGGAAAGAAGGAAAGAAGAAGGCCTCTAGCTCTATCGGATACCATCTCCATCCCCCACAAAGTTCGCCGACTATTTTTTTCCTATTTCCCTTCGAGGCCATGTGCATTGCATGTTTATAACCTGCATTAGCTTTGTTTGTTTGTTTGTTTGTTCTTTTCTTTCCTCACTGTCCTTCGGACTGCAGAACACTTGTCTACTTGCCTAGGAGACAGAATAATTCAGTCCTTTTAAGCTATATTAGACATGCTTCAAGGCTATTTATTTTCTGTATCCCAAGCTTTAGGTCTTAGTTTTCTGCCAACCGCCCTAGTCAATCAATCTGTATGTCTGTCTCTTATTCTGCTCTTCCAAGTTAAAGCCAAAAGATTCCAAGTTTAATATACCTACGTACCTTCCTACTAAGATAGCCCCGCTTTGAACTTTGAAGGAGAGGAGAGGGGCTGTGGTTGTTTTCAAGGTCCCTCCTTCCTTACTACCCTGCTTGCCCGTATTCGTTGATATCTATCCAATCCCACCTTATATGATTGTGTCGCTCTCTGAATCAGATTGAATGACTCGGAATCTATAATCTGTCACTTTTTTTCAACTCTTTTTTTCTCTTTCATAATAATTATTACAACGGCGACCAGTCAGCCGGCCAGCCCCAGACTTTTATATCTTTCATACCGCTTTTCGCTTTATACTATACCTCTCTTTCTCTCTCGTCTAGAAGATAACTTTATCTCTCCCTATCAACCATCACAAACACAACGCCATGTCTTCTTCAACGCCCAAAACACAACACTCTCATAACAACCGCCCGTCAGAATGGACGAGTGAGATGCGCGATAAGCAAGCCCGTGGGAAGAATCCTTACAGCGAAGAAAGCGACGCAAGCGATGCTGAGCCCATGCGGCTTGGTGGGCACATGTACATTCCCTCTCACGGCACAAACCATCGAGAGCTCGTACTAATAAATCACATAGCCACGTCGCGGAATCACACATGGAGAGGGAACGGAGAGGAGAGGCCATGTTTGTCCTTGACAATCCAGAAGCTCTTATGGCTCACGCGCAAGCGAGCGGCGACGTAAGTTATCATTCACTCATTCTCTTCCCATTCGTAGCAAGCAAGTCAGCTAAAAAAGAGAAAATCGCTATAGAGCATCGCTGGCCAACGCCTTCGCTTCATGCGTCAACTATGCGGCTTCGACAATGACAAGTACGAGGACGCATCTCCTTCTACTTCTTCTTCAACTCGGAGCACAAAACGTCGAGTAAGCGACCGGGTTAATCGATAGTGTGGTATCACCCCTGCCGATGCACTGTAGTGGCAGACGGGTCAGAAAATAATAATCCACGCACTAAAGCTATATGACAGAAATGATGAAATAAACTTAAGTCCACAAGATATTTATAACATGGATACTAAAGTATCATAATGTACTAGCTTAGGCTCTTCAGCATGGGGTGTACCGGTTTTTACCTGACTCGCCTGAGTAGCTCCTCGATGCTGATGATGATGATGATGCGGATTAGATGCTTACAGAGACCGTGGGTCATGAAGTTCTAGAGCTCAGGCAGGTTTTTATTGAAACTTTGAGACGGGCGTGTTACGTAGTCCATCCGTTTATTTAAACAGATTCAGCCCAGTAGATGATCGAGCTCAAGGAGATACCGAAGCTCAAGCAGATGACCAAGCCTAAGAGTCGAATTACACTACACAAGTTGGCTATAAACCCAAAATGAATCAAATCTCGCAATACAGTCACAATCAGTTCATGGCGAAACCAAATTGAACAAACAGGGATATTTTGCCTCTTTCTAATGGTCGATATAGACGTGCTAAAATCTAAGATACACATATCAGTGTATAGATGTATATGTGTGTCTGTCTGTGTGCGTTTTATCTGTTTACTACACGTCCCAGGGTACTCGGTACTCATCCGAGCCCGCCGTCTTGTATGTCCAAAATCCGCTAATCCACAGTTAAAAAACAATGTTAAATCGATGTATATGTAGTAGGCACAATCCCATGTCCTCGAGAAAAATCACTTGAAGAGAAATGCAACGGCCAAATCGATATGCCCAGGGAGAACGCCGGCAAATGCTGTATGAGAGTTGTAGGATTCGTCTCTCTCTGTACAAGGAAAAGTAAAGAAAACTAAGCGTATCTCATGCTGCGACTCCGCTGCTGCTGCGGCTGCCATCCATTGTTGTTACCAATGGGTGCGTATTGGTATCCGCCTTGTGGGTGATGACCAGGTACTGGAGGAGGGGGATATCCTGGCCAGGCGCTCATGGCTGGTCGCTTTGCCGCCTTGCGACGGGCAATGCGTCGGCGAATACAGCTCCAGCAGCAGCAACAGAAGGCCAGGGCGAGGAGCGAGGCAAGAACAATTCCCACTGGAAGTGCGATGTTCTTGTTGGTCCTGAACCAATTCTCGATCTCTTTCCATGTCGAAGCACCTTCGCAGTTTCCGTTCTCGCATCTGCCTCCACCGCCGCCGCAGGGCGTACCGTCGAGGAAGTTCTGATTTCGCTGCACACAGAAACCATCGCCCGAAGTCTGGCAAGATAGAAGGCAGCTGTTGGTACAAGCCTTGACGTGCGATGATGATGTCGTGTTCTGGTAGTTGGCTCGGCACTGCTCATCTCGCGATGTACACTGGCCCGAAGCGCATTGAAGTCCATCACCGCAGTCAGTGCCATCGTCGCTGTGGGCATCCTTGGGGCATGTCGCGTCCTTTCCTGTACACTTCTCCTCAGGATCACAGGGGCCGGTGCTTGATCGGCAGACAGTTCCTGAAGAAGCGAACTTGCATTCCTCGGTACAACACTCCTCGTTGGAGTTATCGCACTGAGCATTGCCCTTGAATTTACATGTCTTCGCATCACAGCAAGGGTTGTTGCCGCAGCTTTCCTCGCCACCACAATCGCAGTCCTCGCCTTCTTCGACGATTCCGTTACCGCACTGCTGGCCCGAGATGGTTTTGACATTTCTGTTTTCAGTCAAGCACTCGCTGTTGACATTCCGCCTAAAGCCTGAACAGATGTTTCCGATACTGCAGGGTGAGAATTCACTAATACCATCCCTGGACGAAGGGTTCATGATGAAATTGCCTTTGGCGTCGCACGAGCTTTTGCTCAGGGGACAACATGACTGAGCATTCGAAGAGACTGGACAGGCACTAGAGGTGCAATCGTGGACAGCACCGAAAGTGTGGCCTGTCTCATGGGCAAAAACCTGCCACTCTGCTGACGTTCTGACGACGACGTTGGCTCCAGCAACGGTTTCGTTTCGACCTCCACTGTTAGCTGAAGCACCAGGACGACAAAGTTGACCCAACCAGGCAAGGCCGACGGCAGAGTCCGTGTTGCATGTGCTCAGGAGGGTCCAGTATGCGTTGCTATCAGCATTCTTACCACGCCAGGCAGAAAACAGGTTCAACCGGTCGGACAAGTCGACATCCTTGGAACACTTTTGATTCCAGGGGGCCGTTTCTGAAGGGCTGCCTGGGCACGATCCGTCGCTGATGGTGAGGTTCTGAATACCCAGGGTAATGTTAAAGGAGCTCTCATAAACCTGGGATGCATCGTTGACCATTCTAATAACACTTCTTCTTAACGCCTCGGTAGAGTTGAATGTCGAAGTATATCCACAATCTGTCGCAATACCCAGTAGAGCGACCCTTCGGCTAGTCGGGCAGCCGTTCACGGAGCCAATTGTCGACTCAAGATCGATGCTAGTACCGTCATTGCCGGTGTCGATAGATTGTCGTCCAAATAGGGATTTAGAGTTCGCGACGCCAAATGTATCAAAATTCTGGAGTTCGTGAAACTTGCTGTTGAAACCCAAAGTGTCAGAGTTGCAGAGCGCAGCCGAAGCCTCCCGCTTCTTCAACTCATCAGATCCAAAAGACATGATATCAGAGTCGCGCCAGACAACCATAACATCGTCGCTGTTTTCCGTGGGTGCCAATACGGGGTCGTCTTCGTGTCGGACTTGCTGGTAGTTGGTACCGGTGTGAATGTGGTGGTGGTTTCCGTCAATTCGAAGGGTGCCCTCAAAAACGGGGTCTTTACCATCGCGATGAACCGTAATTCTTGCCCAACCAGCCTTTGTCCATCCCTCTCTTCCGATACGTTGGATAAAGACAGAACCTTTGAATACTTTGTCTTCCTCTCGCTTTATCGTCTCGACGGATCGTACAGCGCCGTCGCCCCCAATGTAAGTGACGGCAAAATTCTCGTGCAAAATATCATGGTTTGGTTCCAGCTGTAGACGAATCTTTTGCTGTTTATTGTGTAATGAGAAAAGAAGGTCGAATTGTGAGTCGGCGCGGATTCGGTGAGACGGTGTGTTGATAACGGGCTCATCGATCAATGAAATATAGTTAACGGCGTTACGCTTAACGGAGCTCGCTGTTGGTGCCGACAAGGTTAGAGTGCCGAACAAAATTAACAACGCATAACGCAACAGTCCAACATACCCAGTGAGGTTTCAAAGAACAAGGCGACACCCGCAATAGCGGTCGCGATAGACCGCAATGATACCATCGTGTTTGTTGGAGTTGGACCTCAGGCGGTCCTGAAGTGAAAGGGCGACGCGCCGATTTAGAGCGATATTATTGCAAGGCCATACAGCAGCAATGATTCAAGTAAATCGAGTCGAGTATCGAGTAAGGAAGTTGTAGGAAGTAGAGTCGGCAGGTAATCAAGGTGAGACGCAGATGACCAGGCGGAGTGGCCGAGAAAGATGACGGCGATGACAGGACTTATTAACAGTACCTACAGTCAGGGAGAACAGAATAATGTGGAGAAGGAGCTCAGAAGTCTTGTAGGTAGTAGGTATTTACCGGGTAAAACAGAAAAAGAACAAGTAGATACAGTAAATACGAAAGAAGAGGAAATAGGGGAGTAGAAGAAATGAAGAATATTGACTATTTTGGACTACTAAATGATCAGCAGCATTGAGTTTGAATAATACAAAACGGGTAGGAAAGGCGAGTAAAGCGAGAGGCAAAAGGCAAAACAGAGCAGAGCAGAGTAGACTGTGGCGGAGGTTTGTTAACCAGACTTGGGCTTAGACTAGACTAGACTTTCCTTTTCCAACGGGTTGGCTCTCGCTCTGGCTTCCCTCCCCATGCCAAGTCTTGTAGAGGTCGGGTAGTGGATGCTGGACAGACAACCAAGTGTCTTGGCCAGCCAATCATATACAAAAGGCCGCGCGGTTCTCACACGGCATAGCCTCCCTAACAATTGGCAAAACTCGGTTCTTGGGAGGCTTTGACGCTCACTATTTTGCTTGGAAGTACATTAGACTACCAATGGTACCAACTGTGAAACTCCATTTTTATCGCATCTATGCAAATGTTGACAAATCCTCTTGTAACATAAGTAGGTAACTTGGCAATAATACTCCCATCCCACTCTTTGTATGGAGCAGCTGAGTAGGTACAATAATAATATTATGGATTCCATGTTGATGACCTTTTCTTACTGGGCTGCCTCCCAATCAACCAGCCAAAGAAAGGCTTCAAGCCTGGCCGGCATATCCGACCGAGTCAAATAAAAGTCCTCGTCTATGTTTCACCTCTCGTATCCTTTTATCCAGCCATTTTTAATAGCCCCCCACTTATGCACATTTCGATCGACTATCTTCTTGGCGTTGACAGCTTGATATTCTCCATCCATCTGGCATACATATATACTATGTAGGGTAGACTCAGCGGGGAATCAATAACACAACATAGGTAAACAAAATACACTGCCTCCGATCATGATAGAATCGGCAGCACAACCTCGATTTCTGTCAGGTGCAAGTAAGTGGCTGGGAAGTTTTGTTCAAGTGGCACACTGATTATCTTTGTGCTGCTGTACCACGAGGATTTTTCGATTCATCAACATCCACCATAAGTAAGCTGACCATCTAACTCTCGCTCTTCAGCAATCGTCTGAGTCTCTTTAGCACAGCCCGGGCTTCTTTTTCTTTCTACCGTAAAATCCACCATGCTGACCATTTTTCAACATGATGACGACTGCCATGCACTTAACCACCAGGTTAGCGCTGGTGGAACCACCCGTTGGCGCTTCATACATACATAGGTACATCGGGGTTTCCTTCATCAATAACTCCGAAGTTGCTGTGTAGACCGCACTCTGGACTTCTAAGCTAGGCTTCTGTTGTTCCACGCGGTAAACCTAAAAATACAAAAGTTTAATCTCGGCCGCTGTTGTCAAAACTGTCATACTTTATATTTATCCCACTCGACATCCGACTGACATAGAACCATCGTACACGCGTCTTTGATGGCTGATAAAGAACGCCATTCCTTTGTTATTTATCGTAATTCGTCTTCCTCCATAGCCCAGTTTGTATCCTTTCATTATACTCACCAGGTCACTAGTCTTTGATCAGGCAGGAGATGTTTCGTTATTAGACTTTCATTGATGTCTCGAACTAAAGACTACAGATGCGTGTGCAACCCAAATCGCAATGCTCATAAATCAGACTCATAAAACGGCCCCGAGCCACCGATATCCTCTTTCAGGCTGTGGCCGAGTCCCAACATCAAACCCAAAACACCACGCGGGAGTTTGTTCCGGTCCGTTTGTTTGTCGGTCAAACTTGTCCTTTCCCGCTTCCATTGTATCCATGGTATATATATAACTCCACTAGATAATATGCATCATATCCCTTATTTTGCTATTCATTGGCCTCTCACTTGCGCTTTGTGTCATGAACAGCCTTGATGATCTTGTCCACAACAGAAGGATCCGATAGCTGTGATTTGTGTTAGCCACCAGCTCTGCTTTCGAGTCAATGCCGTATGGGGACTTACAGTAGTGATATCTCCAAGCTGATCTTCTTCACCAGCAACAATCTTTCTCAGCACTCGTCGCATAATCTTGCCACTTCGCGTCTTGGGCATATCCGGCACAATGTATACTGCCTTGGGTGCTGCGAAAGGCCCAATACTCTTGCGTACTTGAACAATAAGTTCCTTGCGTAGGGCATCGTTTGATTCCACGTTCTCCTTGAGATCAACAAAGGCGTTGACAGCTTGGCCGGTAAGCTCATCACTAATACCAACAACTGCTGCGTCAGCGACGGCATGGTGTTCCAACAGTGCTGCCTCAATCTCAGCGGTTGATAGACGGTGACCGCTGACGTTGACAACATCGTCGACACGACCTCGAATCCAGTAGAAACCCTCATGGTCTCTAGCAGCGCCATCTCCAGTGAAGTAGTAACCCTTGTACACGTCAAGGTAAGTCTCCTTATACCGGTTGTGGGCTCCCCAGACAGTACGAGCCATGCTGGGCCAGGATTGCTTAAATGTCAGAACACCCTCGACATCGTTGCCGTGAATTTCTTCACCAGAAACAGGATCGATGAGGGCGGGCTCGACACCAAAGAAAGGCAGCGAGCAACTGCCAGGCTTCGTCGGAGTGATTCCAGCCAGGGGAGTGAGAACATGAGAGCCAGACTCAGTTTGCCAGTATGTCTGTGTTTGCGTTAGCTCCCATAATATTTATCAAGTCTGACCAGGTACTTACGTCAACGATGTGGCACTCCTCCTTGCCAATAACCTCGAAGTACCACTTCCAGATCTCAGCAGCAATAGGCTCACCGACAGAGCCTAGTACTCGAAGATGAGCAAACTTTCCTCGGACATGCTCATCTCCAGCACGCTTCAGCAGTCTCAGAGCAGTGGGGGCGACGTAAAACTGGGTAACGTTGTGTTTCTCAATGATGTCCCAGTATCGCGAGAAGTTGGGATAGGCAGGTGTACCCTCAAAGACAACCGTGGATACACCGAGCATCAGAGGAGCGTAAACGACATAAGTATGGCCGGTAATCCAGCCGACATCACCGCCGCAAAAGTACCTATCGCCTTCATGGATATCAAAGACATACTTGCCAGTCATGGCAGCACCGAGGAGATATCCGGCTGTCGTATGCAGAACACCCTTGGGCTTGCCAGTGGAGCCGGAAGTATAGAGAAGGAACAGGGGGTCTTCAGAAGCGACGGGCTCGGGAGGGAAGTAGTTGGGCCACTTCTCAACCTCCTCATGCCACCAGAAGTCACGCCCACTAGTCCAGGGGATCTCCGAGCCTGTACGCTTATAGACAAGGACGTTCTCAACAGCAGGGCACTGCTTGAGAGCATCATCGACAATCTTCTTGGTGCCAATCAACTTGCCGCCTCGCTTGCCTTCATCAGTTGTGATGACGACCTTACAGCCAGCGTCGACAACACGGTCGCGGAGGGAGTCTGAGGAGAAACCAGCAAAAATAACTGAGTGCACTGCACCAATACGAACACAGGCCATGAGTGCGATGATGGCTTCGGGAATCATGGGCAAATAGATGGCAACAGTATCGCCCTTACGAACGCCCATCTGCTTGAGAACCCAAGCGGTTCGAGAGACCTCTCGGAGGAGTTCACCGTAAGTAACATTGCGTCCCTCGCTGGGCTCATCAGCCTCGTAAATGATGGCAACACGATCGGGGTCCTTGAAAGCGTGACGGTCAACACAGTTGTATGAGGCGTTCAGGCGGCCCTCGTTGAAGTATGAGACGTCAGCATTCAGAAGGGAACCACTTCGAGTGGTCTGGAAGTCGCGGTCCCAGGAGATGAGTTCGCGTGCGCGCTCAGCCCAGAACTTTTCGGGTTGTGTGATAGATTCCTTGTAAAGTCGCTTGTATTCCTCGAGATCTATCGGAGTGGGTTAGTGTCTGTTGAGGCTCCGATGCGGATACCGGGATTACTTACTGGCAAGGTGGGGCCGGTGGGGGTGCTCTGCCGGGTTGCAAGGTTAGCATCATCCATGCATGTTAACGGAGTAAGATGGGACGAAGTAAGAAAAGAACCACAAGTCAGGGTCCAGCGAAATATGTTACGGCGAATAACGCCGTCTCAACGGAAAACAAAGGGGTGGGGAGGCATACTAGCAAACATGCGCTGAGGAGGGTCTAAGTGTGATGTTAGCAATGCATTCCAACATCAAATGTAGTAGGTCGTGTGAGCTTACGGTATGTATCAACGAGGTGTGCTTCAGCAACCACAGGTGCTTTTGTGTCTTTGGTTTCTTCTGCTCTCAATGAGACAGTTTCAGTGGCTGCGGGAGCGGGAACGGGAGAGGCAACGGCGGCAGGAATTGCGCTTTTAGGGATGGACTCGGGAGCCGAAGCCTTGAGCTCATGGTGCACTCGGGAGTGTTCGACAGCGGTCGCCATTATGTCTGTGGTTGGTGGTGGCTATTTCAAAGTTTTTTTGTCTTTTGGACGTTTGCGCCTGTAATGCGACGTCTTGATACGCGGGGTAGCGTGGCCGTGGAGCTTGTCAGAACTGCTTGTATAGGCAGTACTCACAGCTTTCGGTGTTGCTGTTTGAAGAGGTACAGAGGTCGCACAGTCGAATTGAAGAGCTTGAAAATTGGGGGAGAAATTGGAGATGATGGAGAGGGACAAGATGGATGTGTTTAGTGAAATCTGGAGTAGGGGGAAGAGCTGGAATTATAGTTGAGACGGAGCAAGAGGTTTGGTGAGGTCCGGTCTGGCGGGGGGAGCTTCTTTATGGTAAATGGGTCCATCATCATTGGAAGGCCTAGCCGTTGTAACTTCCCTTCCACTGTCACTGGATAATTGGTACCTGCACCAACTGGAGCAAACCCGAGCTGCGGCCGGCGAACCGGGGGGGTCTTGCCGTGATCCTTTCCCCCGAGCCACGTCCCGAATAGCCAGTAGCGACTCACACTCAACAGTGCATGCCTAGTAGTAACATAGGTACTTACCTACCAACTCAATCGAGATGGGTTTGGGATCGTCACTTGAAATGTTCAATTTGGATTCTCGGCATTCAATGTGGCCAATTTGTATCTACAAGACGGCGTCTGTCCGTGAGAAAAGAGAAACCCTGCTCGACAAGAAGATGCGATATGACGTCGCCAGTGTGAATCTGCTAATACATCAATTGAAATGGTGAATCTGTAGCTACTTTGTTTCTCAGAATTGTTTTGGAATATGGTTAATGCCATAGTGTATCTGACTGCCGTTTACCCATATCAGACTTCATCGGTGCACTTCCGAAGCCCTACGCCCGGGCAATATGTGTTGATGGGTTCTCTTCTTTATACGCCTTATTGAACTCACGGTTCCGAATGGTGATACTCGTCCTAGATTTATTTGACCAACCTCATCATAGATCTTGCAGAGGCATAGAATGGGTATTCTAAGAAGAATTTCTTGCCTCAGCCGTATGTCCAACCCGTTTGTAATGCCGACCTGGCTCTCATTCGAGATGTGCAATGGGTTGGAGTAGCTAGCGAAACTATAATATAGTAACGTGATGCCAACAAAGGCACCTCCAAGCCTATCATCCCCGACTAAGGCATTATGTAGTGTTTGCACCAGTTCTGTATGTCTAAAAACGAGTTAGAAATAAACCATGAATTCCAAATTCTTTGACAAGCTTCAACAACAGATCCAATGCTAACTTGGATCCTTGCTTGCTCACTGGACGCCGAACTGTTCACGGCAACTTTAGAGGCTGGTTCGAACTGGCCAAGAAGAACAAGGGTAGATATGAGCGCAGGGCCAACAAAACACTTGCCGACCACAACCTGACAGATGACGTGTTAGGGGACTTTGGGCATTTACAGCTATTGTGCTCCGTATCTAAGTCTAGAACAACTGGGATTGTTTCAAGATTGTTGTTGCCGAATACAAGAAGGGAGGATGCTTGGGAACTATTGATTACCTGCAACGCGCAATAGGCATCTAAATTGACGGAGCCGCTACGGGGCCGAGCGTGGGAAGATGGTGTTGATAAAGCATCTTATGTGATTGATGGTCGTAATGGAAGAGGTGGAGTTTTGGAAGGCCGGCAATATAGTGGATACTGACAGAGGTGTTGCATCTCGCCAATGCAACATGGCCTATCCCTGTGGATAACGAGCCGAAGTCGCTTCCCAGGCTGACAGCTGTATCTGTTCTGACCGTTAATAATGTGAGCAAGATTCCACCAGATTTAGTCTTCACTTGCTTCTAATAAATTTTAAGAAAAAGCGAGGTTGGATGAGTATCTGAGCTTGATCTGCTCCCTCCAAAACATCTTCCTGGTTAACCGAAGGGGTGGTTGTTGTCATAGCTCACGGTTGCAAGGATACTAAAGAATGGCAGCTGCAGTTGCCATCGCCCCCACCTTTGTGCTCCCCGCATTTGGGGTTGATATCTGGACGGTTTCATTGGCCCATCACTTCCGACCTCGCCCTTCAGCTTTCAGGGTCTTGATAATTCTTTTAAATTTCCTCAACAAAGTTGTTATTAGAGACCAGCGGTTCTTACTATACACAATACTTACCTATGTCTTAAACTATTCAATGGATTATTCTTATTTATTTCTTTTCCGTTTCTTCTAGACCGGTTTTAGACTTAAACATTCCCCCAAACTACTAGTGTTGCAATTCCTCCACTTCGCCGCTAGCTTCCCGCGAGATCATCTCTATGATCAACCTCCCACACGCCAATCCCCAACTTGTAGCCTGTGCCCCAGAGTCTATCCTTGCTGCATGAAGTATTGATCTGTGCCCCAACGGTCGGTTCAAGAGTCATTTCTCTAACCGAAGCCACCGACTAGGAATACGGTTGTGGCTACAATTGCTTTCCCAGCCACACTTGCACACTTGCTTATACTGTATCTAGGACATTGCCGCCTGGCCGCCATATTCGGTACTCGACCGAGACAATAAATAATCAAGCGGTATCCAACGAATGGAAGTTGTCCGTCCGCAGTAGCCGCTTTATCTTTGTTTACTGTGTTGTGTTCTGCACCTAATACTTCGCTGCGAACCTAATTGATACACCCTATTTGCGGATGTCAAATCTGGTTCCTCCTCTCACCCAGCCGGCCGGCCTTCTTCAGAGTTTCCCGAGGCTATTCGTTTGTTATGTGCCACATGGGCTTTTGGAGAACCTCGCACAAAGGCAAATCATTATGAAACTGCCTTCAGATTCGGCCTACATGAAAACCATCCCGCAAGACCTGATAATGTTGTTTCACAATAACAACTGCCTCTAATTATATCTAATGATATGCATACGACTAAACCTGAAATCCGTAGAAGACTTCGGGCTTCGTGAGGTTGTATAGTCACACCAAATGTCTTACAACATACTCATCTAGTCAACTTACTACGTTGTTTAACTTACTGCCCTCATCATTGTATGTCTTCCCCGAAGAATGAAGGCAAGATAAGAGAAAGTATCCTTGTCATTGCAGAAGTTAAGCTTCAACTCCAGCCAAGATCGAGCGAGTTTAATGCGGATGGCACGACATGGCTCCGATCCTTATCTAAAGTCATCTCTGCCCATATCAACTGCACAATACTACTGTCACTGAATAAATATGCTTGGCCTACGCACATATTACACAAGCTGTTAAAGATCGGGGACACTCTCCAAGCCGGGAATTCGTTATCAGTAGCCAATGACATTCATTGCTTCCATCCCTCCATGCGCTTTTAGCCAGGTACCGCGGCCCTCGACATGGTTCCGTTTCCCCATACTCGGTCCCCGCTTTCATCCTCAACTCCCCAGAGTCAGATCCTAGGGCTCCACGGCATAGGTACTAATAACCATGAAAATATTGGCTTGAGACCGATCGAACAGAGTTGACAGTGTAACAGTCTTGGCATAGATAAAATCCAAGTTACCGTTCTAGGGGGTGAAAGAAAACACAGATCCTAAGCTTAGGGTACTGAAAATAAATAGCCTAAGAGTGCATCTAAGATGGCCTAAACTGACTAAATTATTTTGTCCTTTAGGTAAGAGGACCTGTGTTTTTCTATGACCCCGAGGCCGTTGTAAAACATGTACAAACGAAAAAATATCTGACTTAGGACCGCATAGTAAGTCATGGTCAGAAAGTAGACCATTTGCACTGATCGAATTACTGTAATAGAGTAGATCTCCGTCAACTCCTGCAGGTGTGTGCAACATGAACCTCCCTAAACGCCATACACATTCTAGAGTAATTACATATCCATGCTCATCAAATACATCTCGATAATCCTCATGAACTTTGCCACGAAGGCCTCTAGGTGGAAGATGACCTTTGTACCTGTCTTGATACGATGCTCGTAGAAGGCCGCCCATTGGATTACCTCGCCTTTTAGTCCATCGTCGACAAGTGCAATCAGCTTAAACGCCAAAGTCTTCAGAATGGTAGTAGGAGGGATGCAGTGTGTCAACAAATCGTAGAGCTTCGACCGCACTTCCAGGATCCTGGCTGGCGTGTGCTCGCTATAAATTTCCTTTGCGATTTGTCCGATAAGGGCTTCCCAATCGGCGGGCGGGATGGGCGTGCTGTCTGTGACCTTCTCACTGTTCCGTTGGTTAGCTCTTGTGCCACGTTACTTTCAGTACCAGTTTGAGTGAACGTACTTCTGTGCATGAACAGCTTCATACATGAGCAAAGCTCGTCGCAGGTTTCGCCCACTTTCCTCTGCTATTCGCTGATGTAGGCCTTGGACTACGGGCCAGCCCTCCTTCTTGGCCGACACGGCTAGCACATTACATATTTCCTCGTGAGTCGGGGCCGCCACTCTGACCAACAGAGTTCTTGAGCGAATCGGCGCAATGATATTGGCAGTCGAATTCGCCAAGAGGATCAGTCGAAGATTGGGCGAGTACTTCTCCATCGTTCGTCGCAGAGCTGCCTGTGCATCCCTTGTAAGGTGGTCTGCTTCGTTGATGACCACAACCTTGAACTTCTGCTTGGCTGACTGATCCACCTGCTGTGTTTGGGCAACCTCCTTTAGGAGGTCTTGAACGACAACTCTGTCATAGTTTCCAACATCGGATGGTGTGATCTCGAGATGGTAGATGGAGGCGACAATGTTGAACTCGAGCTTTCGATTGCTACTCGTCTGGAATACTCGGGCATCGATCTTGATCTTCTCCACACCGGGTCCGTAAAGCTCTTTCAACGTAGCGACAATTCGTGTCTTCTTGCCAGCGCCTGAAGGACCATAGACAAGCAAATGGGGAAAGTCACCGGTTTGGGCCTGAAGAGAATACTAGTCAGTGATGTGGTCCTTTTAGTCAGTGCAAACTCGTTTACTTACGAGAGAGCGAAGTCGCTCGGATAGCTCATCGTGATATGTAAGGGCATCAAGTGACCTAGGTCGGTGCTTATCAACAATGAGCGCCATTGCGGAAGCTGTTTGATATGGTGGTGAGAATTGTGCAAAGGCAGCTTTTTGGGAGTTGCGGGAAGACGCGTTGTCGCGTAAAGTGGATGATGGGTTGGAATTGAATATGGTCCGTGCACTATCCTGACCAGGATACCGTTCAACAGGCAACGACGGTAATAATGGAAGGATCTGGTACTACTTACACCCGAGCTCCGTCTAATCGCTTATGTTCACTTTACTGATGTTTTGGATGGCACTTATATCGAATTTACTTCAAACATCGTTATGCATCAATCTGTATGCACATCCACGGGTGATTCATTCAGTTGCAAATCGATTGGAAGATCCTGAATATGGTATTCGTACAAGTTACAGCCGCAGCTCTACACCTCTATAATGTACAAGGCGTTCATTTCATCGTGTCAGCCCTTTAAGGGTTGCGTGAAGCTTCAGATGTGCTTCCAACAAGTGTTTCTGTTGTGTTCTTTGAAGCCTCCAGCAGCTCTACGGGAGCAATGTGTCGTCGAGGTCTCTTTAACTCTTCCAAAGTCACGCCGTCCAACTTGGTGATTCCGACCACCGGAGGATCTCCCTTCTTTACAAATTCCCATTGACCTGGCAATTATTAGTTAGGCTTCTCATACAAGGTCGTAAGCTATTTACCAGGCAGCTTGTTTCCAGCCAAGCGGAAGGCATCTCTCACAACTTGTTCGTGAAGTCGTCCTCGGATCTCAAATAGAATTTGGCTTACAGCCATTCGGGTGGCCCAATGGTCGAAAGAACCCTTACCCTTACCCATACGCATCTGCAAAATCATGAGAAAATGTCCCGCCTTAAACAAGAAGAGCCTTCCTTACATCATTACCGCTGACGTAGACACCGACGTTACAGTTCTTTCGCTTATAGAGTCGGTATTTTTGTCCTCGAAGTCGCACTTTAATGGTGTCCTCGGCCATCTTTAGTTGCTTTGCGCTGATTCTTCGGTGGTGATCCGTCATTCGGAGACCATATTCGCCAAAGAGTACTGTCGTACCCTTTGTAGAGCCGCCTGTTGCCACACGAGGTCGTCCCTTGGCCATCTTCTTCTTTCGGTTCAGATTCGGTTCCAGCCAGCTGCCCATCATCGATGTGGTCGTCGAAAAGGCTCGGACATTTTGGAGTCGTCGAGTCGCATCGAGCGTCTTGGACGATTGCTGGAGGGGCGCACGAAGTTGTCTCAGAGGCGATGAGGTACATAACCTCAAGCCCTGGAAAGCATTGAGCAATGCCGACGTGCTGGTGGGCTTCATCTCGGCGATCGGGGGTTGGCTTGAAGCTGCCTCGAACAACGGAGCTCTAGAAAATCTTCCCCGATGCCGAAGGTGGGTTGATGTGGCAGCCTGAGATGCAAGGCCCCCACATTTGCGAACCACTTTAGACGGCAGTCACGCACTTCGCGTCAGCTTCGCGTCTGGCAGGAGCTACCGTGCACGTCACTAGACTCGAAGTTCTAGGCTGCTCCTGATTGCCTAGGATTCATGCAACCACTTCTCACCTAGGTAACATCAGCAAAAGGCATAAAAAAGTGTCGATGGGCTTCCTTGATCAGCATTGAAGCAACCATCATCACGAGAAAAAAAAAATGCCTTCTGATATTCGTTCTTTCTTTGGGCCAAAGGGTGGTGCTGCCCCAAAACCTGCTCCTAGAAAAGCTGAGGAGCTGGCCAAGAGCAAGCGTACAAGTAAGTCAATTTATGCGCCGCTTGAGTTTATAACTATACTGACAATAATATAGAGGGAAGAAAGGTTGTTGAAGACAGTGAAGATGACGATGAGGAAGTAGTGGAGTATGTTGCCTTTTGGAGTTCTTTGTTTAACCGTGCTCTAACATCGAAATAGAGTCAAGAAAACGGCAGCTAAGCCGGCCCCCAAGAGAAAAATCAAGTTTGTCCTCGTCTCGAACGTTACCAACCAATTCTCATCTGACATTTTAAAGGGACGAAGAACCTAAGGGTGTGAGCATATCCGCCGACGATTATTTTGCTTCGAATAAGACCAATAAATCGACACCTTCAGCAACACCTAAAAAGCCTGCAGCTAAACCAGAAGCTCCAGTTCGTTCAAGCCCCCGAGGAAAGGCTAGAGCTTCGAAACCTTCGGCACCAGCAAAGAATGGCAAACCTGCCGCTACACGGAAAACTACGACCTCTCGCTCGCATAATACGGCCGATCAAGATTCTGATGCGTACATGGACGATGGAGACGAAGATGACGGCGACATCTTTGCCGCTGATGCCAAAGGTCGAAGCAAGCGCAAGAACGACGACTACGAGGAGGATGAGTCCGAGGAAGAGGTACTCCCTAAACCCAAGCGGCTAGCTACTAGAGGCCGCCAGCCTACTGCCAAGAAAGAAGACTCCGACGAAGACGTAAAGCCTGCTCCTGCTAGCAAGAAAAGAAAGTCGCCTGCTCAAGATTCGGAAGAGTCAGAAGACGAGGCCCCGCGGAAGAAGGCGACCACTGCCAAAGCTAAAGCTCCAGCCAAACCTCGAGCCCCGCGGGCAAAGAAGGCCGATGAGCCAGAAGACACTGAGATCAAGGATATCCTTGACAGTGTTGCTACTGTTCGAGCTCCTACGCCACCGCCAAAGGACCCTGATGTCAAATTCGACTGGCGAAAGAACGCGTTCGGGGGCGGCAACGCATCTGCCCAGCCAGCATCCGGGTCAGTTGAGCTTCCCGAGGGCGAGGAAGAGTGTCTCTCTGGCCTCAGCTTTGTTTTCACAGGCGTCTTGCAAACCATCAGCCGTGACGACGGGCAAGCTCTTGTCAAAAGATATGGTGGTAAAGTTGTTGGCCAGCCAAGCAGCAAGACAAGTTTCGTGGTCCTTGGAGAGGACGCTGGTCCAAGCAAGCTGGCAAAAATTAAGTCTCACGGCATCAAGACTATTGATGAGAACGGACTTTTCGACTTGATTCGCAAGCTTCCTGCATTTGGAGGAGGCGGCAAAGGGGCTCAGAAGGCCCAAGAGAAGAAAAAGGCCGACGAAGACAAGGTGAAGAAGCAAGTTGCCGAAATGGAGGCGGAAGAGAAAGCCCGCAAGGCCGAGGCTGCGAAGGCTGCCAAGAAAGCTGCTGCGGCCGGAGGGGCACCTGCAAAGCCTGTAGCAGCTCCTCCTGTACAGTTACTGACGTCCAAATATGCACCAACGCAGCTCGGCCATATCTGTGGCAACAAAGCCCAAGTCGAAAAGATTCAGGCATGGCTCAGAAACTGGCCCAAGTCCAAGAAATACAACTTCCAGCGACGAGGCGCTGATGGGATGGGTGGTGAGCGTGCTATCATCATTTCTGGCCCCCCTGGAATCGGCAAGACAACGGCTGCCCACCTAGCTGCGAAGCTGGAGGGATATGATGTTTTGGAGAGCAACGCCAGTGATTCTCGAAGCAAGAAGCTCGTTGAGAATGGAGTGAGTGATGTCATGAACAATACCTCCCTTCTCGGTTATTTTGCTAGCGAAGGTAAGGATGTCGATGCAACCAAAAAGAAGATCGTTCTCATTATGGATGAGGTCGATGGTATGTCTGCAGGTGACCGTGGTGGTGTTGGTGCTCTAGCGAAGTTCTGCAAGAAGACCGAGATCCCTTTGATCCTTATCTGTAACGAGCGACGACTGCCCAAGATGAAGCCTTTCGACCATGCCGCATTCGACATTCGATTCAACCGTCCCACTGTGGACCAGGTCCGATCCCGTATCATGACTATTTGCCACAGAGAAGGCCTGAAACTTCCACCTGCCGTGGTGGATGCTCTTATTGAGGGAAGTAACAAAGACATTCGACAAATTATCAACATGATTTCCGCAGCGAAGCTGGATCAGACAAGCATGGACTATGACCAGAGCAAGGCCATGTCCAAGGCTTGGGAGAAACATGTCATCCTCAAGCCATGGGATATCTGCCAGAAGATGCTAGCTGGCGGTCTTTTCGCTCCAGCGAGCAAGTCGACACTGAACGACAAGATCGAGCTCTACTTCAACGATCACGAATTCAGTTATCTCATGATCCAAGAAAACTATCTTCGAACCAAGCCTATGGCTCTCAATGGCAAAGGGTACACCCAGCGTGAGAATAACCTGAAGGCCCTTGAACTGTTCGATAACGCAGCAGAGAGCATCAGCGATGGAGATTTGGTTGATCGTATGATTCACGGACCTCAACAGCAATGGAGCCTCATGCCCACACATGCCGTGTTCAGTACGGTTCGCCCAGCCAGCTTCATCGCAGGCCAACTGATGGGCTCCAATTTTACATCCTGGCTCGGCAATAACAGCAAGTTCGGAAGACTAAGCAGATCGCTTCGAGAAGTTCATTCTCACATGCGCCTCAGATCTTCTGGTGATCATAACGAGATCCGCCAGCAGTACATGCCTATTCTCTGGTCACAGCTTGTTGATCAACTCCAAGAGCAAGGCAACGACGCTGTAGGACCCGTTATTGAGCTGATGGATAGCTACTTCTTGACTCGGGAAGATTTTGACGCTGTTCAGGAACTCGGCGTTGGAACAATGAGCGAGGAAAAAGTCAAGATTGAAACAAAGACCAAGGCTGCCTTCACAAGAACGTAAGTAAACCGTAACCGTCTGTACATTTCTTTTTAGCATCCAACTAACCATCCCATGCAGGTACAACGCAATGAGCCACCCTATTCCTTTCATGAAGGCCAGCAATGTTACCGCCCCCAAGGCTCAGCCTAAGGAGGTTCCTGATCTGGAAGAGGCCGTTGAAGACGATGACGCCGAAGCTGTGGAGGCACCTGAAGCCGATGAGGACGATGACGAGATAGACTTCAAGAAGGACAAGTACATCAAGAAGCCCAAAGCAAAGAAGGCTACCAAGAAGACGACCAAGGCCGCCGCCGCCGCCGACGATGATGATGAGGAAGAAGAGAAGCCTAAACGAGGACGGGCTAAGGCCAAGGCTACAGGTACCAAGGCCAAAGCAAAGAAATAGAACAATGGTTGAGTCTTTACATGGTACGGGTATGTAAATAATATTTAGGCGCGGTCGGTTTACTGTCGGTTAGTTGCTATGCACCAGTTATTGCTTAGTGCATGGCAAGGTTAGGGAAAAAGGAGTCTATGGCTATGAGCGAACGCTCTTATTACGTATTGTATTATTATCAATCAGACGCATAATTCACCCACTCTCACTGTGTTCATTATGTGAAAGAGAACAACGTTATTGTAATGACGATTTGCAATGACTGTCTGTACTGCACTCGGTCTGCCAGTACCAGTGCCAGTGCCATGCTAGCTGCCAGCTGCCACATCGTGCATGCTCCTATTTCTGTGCTGCCACTGCCAGACAGCTGCCAGACAGCTGCCAGGTGCTCGGTTGCCAATGCAACATTCACATTCACTTGCTTCCGCTAGCTTATTATTCTTCTGTTGTTTTGATCTCTTCTATTTTCCATCTCCTCGCACCTTTTCTTTTCTTCCCCCAACCACAACCTCATCTGCTCTCTTCATAACCTTCCATAACACAACCTTCCACGAATATCAAATTTTATCATCTTGCTACTACTATTGATTACCTACAAGTATCTATCGCTCAAGCTTTTGACGACGAGCCGCTACGATGCAGAGATCCGCTTCGTTCCCAGCTGCTCTTGGCAGTAGCACATGGATCGCAAGCTTCCTCGCGAAGCATCGCAACGATGATGACATTTACGTCCGATCAGATGAAAGTAAGTCTAGAGATGACAGCAAGATCCTCCAGTCACGAAAGCATCTTGCTGACAGTTCCCAGCTCGACCTGCTCAGAATGAAGCAAAATTTCAGAAACTCTACCAGAAGGCCACAGCCGACCTACGCAGTAAGTCCACCACTCTCTACAGAATATGCCCTTGAAAAGGATGAACGGGCAATATAAAGTTGACGTACTGACAACTACTCTAAAGGTGTGTTCAATAGCACGAAACCAAGCGCTGACTCCGATCCGCATGGTAAGCCCAATGCCCCCTTCCTTGTTCGCTTGTTCGCATGACTGACTTTAATCTGTTCACAGTTGAACAAGCTCTTGCCAAAGACGCTAAGAAAACACCAGAACAAGAGAAGAAATCGGCCTGGGCTATTCTCTTTGACACAAAGACTGGAAATAAGCTCCACAAGCGTACTCGGTCTGCCCCGACGAACTGTTATGTACCTCACGTACTGGAGACTATTGGTGAAGAACAAGAGGAACAGGAGTCGTCCGCCCTCAAGTCCTTGATGGAGGCTGCACAAGAAAGCGAGCAAGATCCAAATACCATCACTGCAACACTGCAGAAGTCTAACGATCGCGTTTCTCAACATGAGGACAACGCTTCTATCCGCACAACCTGCACTGTCATCATTCGACAAGCTACACTCAATGACATTGTTGAGGAGGCTCGTACTGATACCGAAAATAGTCAGCGACCAGCTTCTCATGATGTCTTCAAAGCCAAGACAGTCAGTTTTGATCTTCGATCCTCTCAGGAATCACCCAAGATGCGTGTCGAGTGCAGTGGCGCTCTGCTCACCCCCTCTATGATGGACGAATGCCATATCACTAGTCCCGAATCATCAAAGAAGAAAAGGAAGAGAACCAGTATCTCCTCCCTCTTCTCTATCATGGGAAAGGTGGGAAAACTCGGAAAGAGTAAGCCATCTGCCGAAGCTCAACGTCCTAAACTCCGACGCAAGCCTGGGAAACTTGTCGATTGGGATAAGTTTACCAACAAGTAAGTTTTACCTTTTTCGGCTCTACTTGATGACCGTTGATGGAGACTAATAATCTACAATAGGAACTCTGACGACTGTCGCCCTACTATCCAGTGGGAACTTCCTCAAGAAGACAACGTCATGGGCAATCTAATCAGAGACTTTTCTGGCCCCTTGACACTCTCCGACAGGACAGAAGTTGAGACTCCTCGCTCTATCAAGTACGGTAGAAACATTACCAACACATCTGCATTTGACAAGTCTGTAGAAGACCTGATGCCCATGCCAGCCAAGCGCCCAATCTCGGGACGACTCATCTCCGACAGCGAGTCCATGTCAGGTAAGTTGCCACAATGTTGTTTTTATGGTGTTTTTATGGTGTTTTTATGATGTTTGCTGAGTATTTGCTAATCGGATCAGATTTTGATGACTCAATTCATAATCCAAGACTACGACCAAAAGGCAATCATACCCGCCGACACGCAAACAACGGCACGTTCAGAATATATCCATCCCTACCTCGCCTTTACTGACAACGTTCCAGATGATTCCACAGTTATGAGTGATGAAGAAGCTCACGTTGTCTCGTCTAATGAGACCGAGGCTGAGGTTAGTAGAAGCTATTCCTATACATCGTCAAAGACGGGTATCTAATCTTAGCCAATAGGCCTATGACCGCCATAACGGCCTTATCCAGCGAATCATTGATATGTACGATCGTCAAGGTATTGATCGAACTGGAAAATTCGTTGAGTATGAGCGAGAGCAGCGCGAAGCAGTCGAGCAGCGTCAGGTTCGTGAGATGACTGAAGATTTCGAGCAACCTCCTCAAGAGATCCAACCTGAAGAGGCAGAGGAGAAGGAATCTCATCGTCAGGAAGAAGAGGTCTCCAAGAGCCCCATCGGCTCTCACGATCACGTCGAGGAACAAGTCAACATCGGCGATTCCTCTATTCAGGAGTCCTCCGACCCCGAAGTTGCTGCACCCAATGCTGCTGCCGGTGACTCTATTCTGGACACTCACCACGAGCAACAGGCTGAGCAAGAACCCAACACCGACGCCCTCACAAGCGACACTGCCTCCACCTCAGAGTGGGATGATAATGGCGATGTTCCTCTTCCCATTTGCATGCCTCTCACCGAGGGTGCCATGAAGCAGCGCCAGAACGAAGAGCATTCTGCATTCTTCAAGTCTCTTCAGAACGCCCAAGAAGCGAGCCCTGACCGATTCTGTGGTAAGACTTTGATCTCTTTCTCTGTTAATATTGCTGACAGTAATAGGCCACCAAGGATCGTCTAGTGTACACGCCTGGCTCACCAAGATCCACGAACATCACAACGAGATGGTACGTGACGAAGCTGCATTGAAGTTCTTCCACGATGGCCCTTCCCTTGATGGAAGCGAGCACGATACACTTTCCGATCTTGGTTACTATCCTACCAAGGTAAGCATGCCTCCATTTGCATGCCGCTGTGATACTGACGCCAACTTTCAGGCGGAGACTGAGATTGCTCTCAACCATCCGGATGCACCAAAGATCCAGGGCTCCGACCCTGAGGATGCGAAGAAGGCGTGGAACGAACAGGTGCGAACTTTTGAAATTGCTGCTATGGCGAAGGAAGGACTTCATGCTCAGGTGCTTTCCTCTCTTACTCGGAATGAGCTTATTGAAGATGAGTATGACCGTGCTGAACGAGTGACTTACCTATTCCTTCAGAAGAAGATGAAGGCACAGGAACCCGACGAATCCAAGGCAGCTAAGCGCCGCCACGTCCGAAAGGTCTGCCGCGAGTTCGAGAAGGCACTCGAAGAAGTACAGCGCCGCGCCGCTCTGGTTAACAAGGAGGTTGCCGATGCCAACCGCTGCGTGCGCTATCTTCAACGAAGCTACGACGAGATGGAGGAGAATATCCACCAGTTCACCGAATCTCTCGGATACCAACGCGCCGACAACCTCGTTGACGCCATGGAACTCGTCAAGAAGACTGAGCGCGAAGAGAACATCAACATCCGTGATATCCAACGCCTCGATCTCGCCGAACCAGAGAGCCCCGACTCCTATGGTGCTACAGAGTACTGCGCTCGTCAGGCCGCGGCGGGCAACAACGTCGAGGCTGAGGATCCTACTGATATCTTCTTCTAATCTCCTCATACGGAAAGAGAGAAGGCTGGTGATGCGCAAGGTCACAACAAAAAAAAAAAAAAAAAA
>JABFFG010000036.1:0-135877 GCA_013623685.1 Fusarium transvaalense
ATGCTGATATCAGCATCCTCGCCTTGGTTGTGTTCGACATAACAAGTACGGAGGACATCCTGGGGAGGGAAACCCTCGAGCTTGCCGTTCGCGATACTTCGCATGAGAGTCGACTTTCCAGCACCGTTTCGGCCGCAAAGACCGTAACGGTGACCCTTAAGAAGTCGCAAGTTGGTATGCGACAGGAGAAGCATACCACCGTAAGCGAGAGAAAAGTCGGCGTTGACAATCTCAACCTCGCCATCATCCTCCTTCTCGGGAACACCGTACTTGCGCTCATCCTCATCAATGTAATGTTGCTGAACAGCATCAGCAACCTTTTGAGAAGCCTCAGCATCGTTCATGAAGCTCTTAAGGTAGGGGGAAATTCGTCCAGAAATACGGTTGACGAAGCGATAGTTAACATCGATAGCAACCATGTCGGAGATGTAGGGACGGGCCTGCTTGAAGAGGTCCTGTTGGCTAGCAAGGCCGCCGTTGGCCTTGATGTGCTCGTCGAGAACCTTGGCGACATCCTCGCCAGATGTGCGGGCAACAACATCCTTATCATCACCCATAGCCTTCTCCATGGTAGCGAGGGCGCGCTCAGCAATCTCACGGACTTCGGGAAGGGAGGCTCGGTCGCAAACGCTCTTGACACCAGGAATCAGCTTGGGCAAGAAGGTTCGAGCCTCGATAGGGTCGTGGACCAGCTTGGTCAAGTTCTCGACAATAACAACAGTCTGTCGCAGAACTTCTTGGGCAGTAGTGGGGTTGTTGAGAGATCGCTCCAGGAAAGGTGTCAGGAGAGCCAGCACAGGCGATGTGACAATGGCGACAAAGGTGGTCTGAGACAGGGCATGGATAGCCTTCTGGAGAGTCTGGGAGGAAGGGTGCTGCATGGTATCGACGAGAAGAGGAATACGGGGGGCGACATCGTCGTTGGAGAGAAGAGTAGTAAGGGAGTTCATGGTTGCAACAGCCTGCTTCTCAACCTCAGACTTCAGGTCGTGCATACCACCCTCAACGATAGGGATCAAGCCAGCGAGCTTGGCGCCCAGAGACTCACGGAGAAGATCCTTCTCGACAGCCTCCTCCTTAGTTCCTCCAAGGGAGACCTTGGCCTTATCGGCCATTTTTTGTAGCAGCTTGTAGGCGCCGACGGTTCCCTGCCATTTTCCAGTCTTTCTGGAAAGGTACTCAACCAGGGCAGGAAGAAGACCAGTGACGAGGGCCTCTGGGCTCAAAACACCAAAAGCCGCATCGAGACCGTACTGGGCAGCATCGCGAACAACGGCACCCTTATCGGAGAGAGCGTCGAGGGCAACGCCGACAAGGCCACCGTCCTGGAGGAGGAGAACGACCTCGCTGACAGGCTGTCGAGGAAGGAAGCGCTCGAAAATAGCACCAAGAAGGTTCTGGCCAGACTCGCGGCGGAGGCCTGACTTCTTATCAGCAGCAGCCTTCTTGAGCTCAGCGATGACACCGTAGTCGTTCAAGCCAGCGACGCCAACGGAAGAGATAAGAATCTCGCAAAGGCCATAGCAAGCATCGATCGACGAGGCCGAGGTCTTTGCAGTAAAGATTGTGTTGAGGAGGTCGTTGATGGTTTCTTGAGATGGCGGGGGCGGGGCGTCGCCGGACGGCGGCGTAACAGGATGAGGCATCGTATCGAGGTTTCTTTGTTGTATCACCTTGTGTGAACAAACAAATCGATCAATACGACAGACGTCAAAACGGGCCTCAGTCGGTATTAGATGCTGTTCCAGTCGAGGTCAGCAGTAAAAAGAAAGAAAAAAACAATAAAAACCAACGAGGCCCTTGAGGGAAAAAAAAGGATAGCGAGCGTGGAAAAAGCGCTGCTTACGATGTTAGGTAGAACAAGGACTACCTTAGTTTCTAGGTAAGGTTGGGCGCACTAAATTTTGAAATTTTTCTTATCAATGCGTTATCGCCTGCACGAATCGGGCACTCCGCCTTTCCTCTATTTCCACGTGCATCCGGGGACCGGTTAAGTGGACTCTTCAAAGCATATCACCAACCAGGAAGAACCTGAAAAATGTGATTTCCTAGACTGTATCACCAAGGTTTGTCGGTCACTCTATTTATGGAAAAGATATGCGGCACAAGAAGTGAATTTAGCGTAAGGTTACTTGTACTGTACTACGAAGAAATCTGGATAAAATCTTAGATGTACACTAGAGCCGAGGCTGTTTATCCCACTCACTGCCCAACGCCTGCTTCTGCTGGCTGTGCCGGCTCTTCCAGAATGTTTAGGTATTTAAAAAGAGAATACATGAATGTGGTCAGGTAGTGAACATGGATAGGGTATAATAAAGAGAAGAAAGAAACAGGCATCATCATCATATCATCCTCACCGCCCCCAGATGATGAATACTTCCCAGAAGCTGCGCCGTCAAAAAGTAAAATACAAGTACAATGCAATGCAAGGGCGAATCCCGATATTAAGTACCATGATTAATGGGAGTTTCGTTCCTCAAAGAGACCGGGCCTTGGAAGCCAGGTCCTCCAGGATTGACATCGTGCATCTCCAATCCCTGGGAACTTGATCTAGGTCGCTTATCCCTTCGAATACCCAAACGCTGGTCGCCCTCGTGGTAGTGGGCCTTGAACTGATAATACGTGGGTTGTCGCGGGCGACAGAGAACAACAATAAAGTTCTTGAAGACGCTGGCTTGAGAAAATGCCCGGAAACGCTCCTTCTTAGCGAACTTGTGCGAATTCATGTACTCTCTTGTTGTTTCGCCTCGTGCCATGAGAAAAATGTGATAACCCATCAAGGCAGCGGGATAGAGAAAAGTAATAAAACCAAGGAAGACAAGGGCGAAAGGAACTCTGAAATGATCGACAGCTTGTCCGAAGGAAATACCCTCACGGTTTTTGTAAAGAAGGATCTGCGTAAGAGACGTAGCAATCAAATAAGCTGCGAGAATTGTCGCAGATGTAACAAAGGTAAAGAAATATCGGTAGTTGCGTTTTCCGACACAGTTGTTGAGCCACACACAGTGGTGGTCGTGAGTCTCGATGCAATTGTCGCATAGGCGACAGTGGTGAGCACGCGGTGGCCGCCAGATATTGCACGTCCTACAGTGCTTAACTGGAACTTCCATAGCGGCGGTGGTTGATTCGGCGGATTTTATCAGCGCCCAATCTGTTGTAGGAGGGCTAAGTTGGAGGGGATCATCATTGTCATCTACAGGTGGAAATTGATGTAGGTTTCGTGGTAGAATCTGACTGACGTTAGCGAACAGTTGACTTCTATCAGGGAGAAGAGTCAAGACTTACACCAGGATCGGTTACTGAGGCATGAATGAAAGACGAGAAACATATGTAGGCAAGGTAGGCAAACACGATAGGTATCGCAGGTGACACATTATTCCACAGCCATGGTGCCTCAAAACCAAAGAACAGGGCGCAAGGAATAACAACAAAGATGCCAGTCGCAATATTGATGGGTCTTCCTCGTGTGTTTTGCCAGCGACCACCCAAGCAGAATACTGTATTACCATCAAAATACTGATGGACACGTCCAAGATCGGATTTCTGGCTGGGCTTATGCGGAACACGTGGGTGTTGCTGCTCATCCCGAGAGTCAACGGGCCTGAACTGAGGCGATGACGCAGCTGAAGATAGCTTCTCAGCTCCTTCAGTACTGCGATTCTGACTTAATTGCCCGTCGTTACTTCGGCCAGGCATAAGAAAGCTTGAGCGGAATGACCTCGGCGTCTTTATAGGACTAGGTAGATTTGAAAGGTCTTTATAGCTTTTGTCCACAATAATGTTGTGCTGAAAGTGACTCGTATCTGAAGACCTGCCTTGGAGGGGGCGAACACTATCTGTTAAACTTCCCGCCGGGTAATGGCCATGGCTTGGGCTTGTATTCGCCGTTATTCTGTCCAAGGTTTCTTGCTCGGTCATTTCGGTACCTCGGGATGGCGGTGGTCGCATATTTTCGTCATTGCTCATTTGACGCTGCAACTGCGCGATCGGGTTTGATATAATACTCTGCCGGGTTTGGCTACCACTGGCCTCGCCATGCTCGTCGGACCTAGGCGATGTCGGAGATACTGGAGATGTTGGGGAGGTAGGCGATGCAGCTGACATCTGGCTCATCGTGGAAGGTCGATGCGATCCTCCTCTTTGCGCCTGTAGTTTTTGCGAGCTCATAGGGCGGAAGAAGGCATGCGACTGCAACGACGGCACATGGCTTCTGCTTGACAAACTCGGTGGCTGACTGGTTGAACCAGCCGTCGAACTCTCAACGCTCCCCCTCTTGGCCTGAACACCAGCAAGGTATGTCTTATTCCGCAATGACTGACTTTGCCAGGGTCCTCTCGAAGAAGTTCCTGTCCGTGCAGTATCCGGTCGCGAGCCCATGTCTGTACTTTGCGGAATGCTCAATCTATTCTTTTGCACCTCCGGTTCATCACCATCTTCGCTCGCGATATCCGTCATTCGGGAAGAAATGATACTCGGTGGCCTTGGTGCGTCGGACCGGGAACCATGTGGTGCCAGAAAGCCATCATCGTCGGGTTTCGAAGCCATGGCGATGTTCGGTAATTGTGTCGTCCGTGTAGTGCTCTGCTCGTGCGCTTCGAAATGATCTGTTCTACGGTTCGTTCGGGATTAAGGAAGCAGATGCGCGTGGTTCACGATTTCGGTATGTCATTCAAAGTCGTCCTCCTCCAAACGTCGTCTTTGCCAATGAATGATGTCAAAAGGTTCGTATATCCAAAGGTAAAGTCGGCACGGTCGGCAGTACTTCGCGTTACGCAGTACTGTACAAATGAACCAAAGGGATGGACAGGGGTAGGAGGCGGATTGTGGTCCCAAGAGAATAGGAATTAGGAGAAATAGTCGCAACAAGTGGGAAAATAAGATAGGTAGGTAGGGAGCGCACGAATCGAGAGTTAACCCGGTTTAGAGAACGTAAAAAGAGGCCAGCAACGAAAGAAAAAAGGTGATGAATGAGAGGAGAAGGTGTATGCTTGTTCCTTTTTTCCTACTTCCGACTTGGGCTTGGACTTGGGCCTTGGTTTCTTTTTCCAAGCCCAGACAGCCTCAGTAAGCTTGGTCTAGAATCGTTAGGTAATTGGACGCTCCCGCTGCGCACACTATACAGTACAGCTGCTCTCGGGGCCCCCAGTAAGGGGCCAGGGGCTGACCTGTCCTCAGGTCACTGGAGCCCCTGCTAGTGGCACTGATGCAGGGATGAGCTGCACTGGCCTAGAGGATGATAACTAAATGCGATAACTGATCACGGAAACCAAAGATTGCTTTGGCTGAAAGCATTGTAATTTTTCGCCAGGTAGGTATTTGTTATGCACAAATCACATCCGCAGACGTCAGTCAGTCTAGAGAGACGTAAGTGTGGGAGCCTTCTGCAGCAACCCGTTTCGTTGACGTTTGACATCCAATCCTAGAATAACGTCGGTTACGTGAATAGGCAAGAGGTTGATTTTGGTTGCATGTTCCTTGGTCAACTAACTTTATTAGTCTTGGCTCTAAGAGGTTGAGATGATCAGCGTCGCATCACAATGAACGAATGGTTCAGGCTCTAGCCAGGGACAAAAAAGACGGCTTGATCCAGCTTGTGGCCTGGAGTCTCAGGCAAACATCGAAAGTTCTGGGCTGAGCATCTACCTCTTGAGACGTCATTGCTCGGAGTGTGATGCGTCACGTGATATATGATGCTCCCCGGCATTGGCCAATGATCGTGCTCACATTCATCGTAGCGACTGCCTCGGAAATCATACGAGAACTTCAAAGCTTCAACTACCAAAGTCCTGACGTAGAAACCCATTCTCCAACTCTCCACAGCCACAAAAGCTCGTCGTCACAATGGCCTCTCGCATCTCTCGCCGATTCCTCTCCACCACTGCTCGCCGCTTCCAGGAGCACCAGAAGGCTGAGCTCAAGAAGGAGTCCCGACGCAACCCCGAGATTCTGGTGCGTCATAATGCCTCGGCCTGCCCCTCGACCTGCGCCCGGTCAACACCACGAACGATGACAACGGTCCAAGAATTATCATTGCTAACGTGTATTGATCGAATGTAGATTCTCGGTGGTGTTATGGTTGCTGCTCTTGGCGGTGCTGGTTACTTCTTTGGTATGGAAATTACTTGAGGTTTCTGCAGGTCACAGCAGTTGCTGACATGTTGAACTTCAGGCCGATCGCCCACTGGCGCTACCTCCGAGTCTCCCGTCACCATCGCTACTCACCCCTGGGAGAGCGGCAGCTCTGGCAAGTACCAGTACCACCCCGGTGGTGACCCCAGCCAAGCTCCCAAGGACGCTCCCAGCGCCCTTAACGTTGTTGTTGTTCCCAACGTCACCCTTCCTGCTGAGCTTCACGACAAGTACAACAAGTGGGGCAAGGACGGATACCCTTAAATCGACAACTTTGAACGTAGTTGAAGCTGGTTACATGTGGAAGCACATGCTGTAGGGAATGGGCAGGGAGAATTCTGATTTGGATCAATCAGTTCTTGCGCCCTGTGTGGAAAGAAGGACAGAGTGGGCTCAAGTTTAGCAACCACCCATAGTTCACACATGACGCGTCGCGATTTTTATTAGCTGTGTGTCTTTAACTATATTTTGTCTTGTTACCGGTCTATATCTTGTTCCCCTATGCCTTAGATTCCATCTTCGGAATTACCTGGACGAACGACTAGTATGGCCAGTATGCCAAAATTCTGAGATGATTCTTTCCGAGTTGTATCTTGAATCTTGGAATGCCTTAAAAAGGTATCTGACCTATTGTATTGCGGAAGATCAGACGTAGAATTCTGGCTGAAATCTTCAGAAGCCAAATTATGAATGGCTTACATTTCTCACAATAACAAAGGCAACAATGTAGTCCACACTTATATATATAATGTTGCTCGAGTTTTGGTATACGAATACGTTAAAGGTTCAGTCTATGTTCAACTAATCATCGCCTCTCATTTCATGCTTACGGCCAAGATTCATCATGGGGAAGTCTTGTTTCTCGTTGCTGCCTGGTATCTCAATAACCCAACACAACACACATAGCTTTGCGTATCATATCCTGAACTCCTGCCTTCACTGTTCATAGGACAACGCTCTTCATTCAACGCCAAACAACCTACGCGGTCAATGCTTCAATCTCCTCAGCAGTAAAGCCAAGCAAATACAATAGATCCGACAAGCTCTCTCCGTTCAGGCGAGCGTTGGCCTCCATCTGCACTCGGGGCTTTGCGTTCCATGCAACGCCCAGTCCTGCCTTGTCCAGCATGAGTAGGTCGTTAGCACCATCGCCGACGGCAATGACCTGAGACAAATCGATTCCCTCCTTTGCGGCAATTTCTACAAGAAGATCCCTCTTGCGCTCCTTGCCAACGATGACACCTTCGACCTCTCCTGTGAACTTACCGTCCTCAATGACGACGTGGTTCGCGTGGGCATAGTCAATACCCAATTGCCCAGCGAGCCATCCCGTCAGTGGTTGGAAGCCGCCAGAAAGGACTGCCGTCTTGATACCCAGTCGCTTTAAAGCTTTGATCAGCTCTGGCACGCCCTTGGTAATGTCCAAGACCGGTCGAAGATCCTCGAAGAGTGTAGCAGAAAGACCCTTGAGGAGAGCGACCCGCTCACGGAAAGAAGCCTCAAACTCCAGCTCTCCCATCATCGCACGGTGTGTGATTTCAGCAACCCGGGCAGCCAGGTCTGGAGGATCCTTGACATGATCAGCCAGAAGGTCAATTACTTCCTGGGTTATGAGGGTGCTGTCCATGTCGAAGACCACCAGTCGAGGGTGACGCCTCCAAACATTATCTCTCTGGAGGACCACGTCCACGTTCCATTCTTGCTCAAAGCGATAGATCATCTCATGCTTTCTCAGATCATCCAGACTAAGATAGTCAGGGGATGGTGTGGGTGAGAGCGTCAGTTCCACGATGCGCGGTTGCTCCTGGTTATCCAGGCACCTGTGAGAGGAGTGAGGCTCCTCGGCGTCTTGAGGTAGAGGGAACGACGACATGAGGTGAAGGAAAGAGGTAATGCAAAGAGGCGAGATGTAGGAGCCATAAATATGGTCCAGCTGCTCAGACTCTTGAGTAGGCGGCTCAAGAGGGTACTCGTTGGGATCGGTCGTAGGAGCCAAGTTGGCGGGTAGAGACTCATTACTGTCTGCAAAAGTAGTCTTGACAGGTGATCGAGAGCCCTGCTCTTCACCTCTTGGCTTGTAGAAAAGAGTCGCAATAAGACGGTCCGATTTCTCGCCAGCACGGGGAGCACAGTTAGGATGAGAGTACGAGTGGCTCAATCCGCTGTCAACCACAGTCGGAGGATTTTCCTCAGAGGGAATGCCATTGAAAGGGAGGATCGGCCTTGTTTGAGGAATAGGCGAGTTACTTGTATCCTCAATAACTGTGTCAATACCGTGGAACAACTGGTCCTGTCGGTTTGAGTCCTGTCGAGGAGGCCGGTACTCTTGGTGATCACTGAGATAAGAGCTGCTCCTCATCGAGCTCAGCTGTGGCCGTGTGACATTCTGTTTGGTAGGGCTTGGTTGGTCTGCCATTGTATCGTGCGCGCGCGGGGTGAGATTTGCTACGTCTGACAATGGAGTAGCGTAAGGTAGAGTGGAAATGGGTTGAGATACGACCTGGAGGATCCAAAATGAAGACTAGAAATGCTTAAAAGTATACGGCGATACAGGCAGGCAGGCAAATGATGACACGCGACCGCCGACGGTACGGTACAACAACGAACCCAAAGATTTGAGTTAATCTTCAAAGGTTGGTTGAGGTGAGCGTTTGTTGCTTGTCCTGCCTTGACTCGGCCTTCGCCAGGGCACTCTTCTCCGTCTTCTGCCCCGCCAATGGATGGCTCGTGCGACTTGGGTCTACCTAACGGGTCGGCTTCAGCGGCTCCTGTCAGGCTACTCTAGGGTATGATTGGCGCGAATAAGCCCACAACCGACACGGATTGAAGAAGACTGGATGCAGGAACATCACGTGGATTTTCTGACTTGTGAGAGGCATGACTGAAGAATGTCGTTGTAATAACCTAGGTATACCTGGTGAGTTCTTGAGAATTGATATTACCTCTACCAGCATTATAGTATATGTAGCCAGAGTACAAGATACCTACCGACGAGATTCGTATCATATCATCCTGCAGGTACTCTTCACATGTATTGTGCAAGACATCGGGAAGAGCGAAATTGTGACAGCTTGGCTCATTAATGCGAGCGACGATGAATATAAAGCACTGTAACACTGAGATAGCAATGACGCAAACAAACAAGTTGGTAATATGACGTAGCTATAGCCAAGGTCCAAGATTAGGGTAAAAGATCCGCCTGCTAAGTCAGCATTCGAGATATCTAAACAAATATTGATTTAGTGAGAACGCAAGTACGGACCACGGCTTAACGTTTATCCCGAGGCGCGAACGGTCCGTCTCGGAGCAGAGAAGGAGAAAAAAATTATTTAGACCGGGCGCCAAGGGGAAAAGTAACGGCAGTCGCACGGTTCCTCGGTGCCGACGCTCCGACAGCACATGTTAAAGACCGACTGCCGCATCGGGAGTCCGATACAGCAATTGCGTCTTGTGCAAGACATGTAAGACGACGTTACAATTTTTATAATTGGAGTATACTCCAGTTTTGTTCTTGTGTTCTACAGTGATGTACATTCAAAAGAAAAGGTGTGTAGCTGATTGACCTGTAGATAAGCATCAATGAACGACGTGATTATCGTCGATCTGGGGATGTGACGACACAATAGCTATTTCTTGCGAAAAAAGATACAAACGGACATCATCATTTTAAGGCCATTGGCAATCCCGATACATAGTACCTATACGATTGCGAAATGCCAAACCAAAATGACATGATCGCGGGGAAACTGCCCTCGTGCGCATTCTACATATGCGACAGCCCCCGTCTCAGCTAGCATCGAATCTGATCTTCCACTGCTCGCCATGGATGGCTATCCCATGTTCGGATCTTGATTTCATAGAACTTGGTCTCTGAGAGCAGCCAAAATCTAGATACGATCTGTCGATTGTCTATTTCTAAGCTGTGCTTGTGATAAAGACATCGATCTCCGGGGTTGCCGCTGTAGTTTCACCGATTTCAAGACCTAAAAGTGCTTTGCTACCTGACGGACTTCCGGCTCGGCGGCTGTATCAAAAATATGTCGTTACTGGAGGTGAGGCAAACAAGACCCATGGTCTAGCCTCCATTTCAAGGGCTCTGGTGGATGGGCCAATCAAACTTTGTCCAGAACGTGGCGCCCTCCATCGCGAAAGGTATAGCGTCGATGTCGTGATCAGTCTCAGTTGCAACTTGGAGACGATAGCCCTCCTGGCGGCGATTGCGCAATTGCAGCTCCCCATCTTTTTTCATGTCCTGAGCTCATTACAGGAAGCAGATGCTCGGGTTCGGACGATGTCCTTGTTCATTACTAAGGACGCCTAAGGTCGGGGCCCTGCGGGCGGTCGCCCGGACATAGCATATAGGCCCCCATACTACACAACTCTTTCCTCCTCTTAAGAATTTGACTGTCCTCGCTCGTTCATTGTCGTGTTCGTCATCTCGTTGTCTTGACTTTTCCAGTGCTTTGAAATCCTGTTCCATATTCAAGTCAGCAGAATATCTGCGTCATCAACTATACCTATACCTAGCCTTCTTACCTTACCTTTGGCTCTTTATTAGATATAACTGGGATACATCCGTCGCCTGTCCCAACTTTCAACAAGTCCACAACTGAACAAACAACGCCTTGAATCACCTTCCCCGCGTTTTCAAAATGCCTGCCTTCATCTCTGAAACCTCCTCGCAAGTGTCACTACCCGACATGAAGCTTGAATGCGAGTCAGGCTATGTCTCTGGACAGAACTCAGAGTACTCCTCACCATCATCATCGACCATTCTTCCTCGAGTCACTCTCACAAAGCCCCATGTCGACCACCTCAACAACATGCTTGAGGACATGCACCCCATGGACATTCTCCGATTCTGCAAGGTCATGTTTCCTAACTTGTATCAATCGACTGCCTTTGGCTTGACCGGTCTCGCCACCATGGATATGCTCTCCAAGATCCAGAAAGAGCACCCCAACACACCCACTGTCGACCTTATCTTCCTGGATACCTTGTACCACTTCAAGGAGACACACGACCTCGTCGACCGAGTGAAGGCCCGGTATCCCAATGTGCCTGTTCACATTTTCAAGCCTGACGGTGTCAACACCACCGAAGAATTCGAGGACATGTATGGCAAGGAGATGTGGAACACCGCTAGTGAGATGTATGACTGGATTGTCAAGGTTGAGCCCCTTCAGCGAGCGTACGATGAGCTCAAGGTTGCTGCCGTCCTCAACGGTCGTCGTCGATCTCAGGGTGCGGCCCGTGGTTCCATCCCCATCATTGAGATTGATGATGAGCGTGGTGTTGTCAAGATCAACCCCTTGGCCACTTGGTCTTTCAAGCAGGTCGATGACTACATTAAGGAGAACAACGTCCCCTACAACGCTCTCCTGGACCAGGGCTACAAGTCTGTCGGTGACTGGCACTCCACCGTCCCTGTGAAGGAGGGCGAAGATGAGCGAGCCGGCCGATGGAAGGGCCAAGACAAGACCGAGTGTGGTATTCACAACAAGCAATCTCGCTACTCTGAGTTTGTTGCCATGATGGAGCGCAAACAACAAGAGGAAAAACTCGCTGCTGCTCTTGAGAAGGTGGCTCTGCCCACAGTCTGATTGCACTCGCAACCAGACAAAAGCTTATTTTTTGATGACTTTACGATTGAAGCATTATGCAAGGCGTTTTGAGGAATAGACTGGTTCGGCAGTCAATCGTGCTGGACCTAAAGGGTATGGGAATATCGAAAATTATCAAATGGCGTTGGGTAAAATGTAAGAAACCTGGTGCGATGGAGGAATAAATAGCAAGCACACAATCGATATGATAGAATCTGCGGCAAAGAGCAGACAAAACAATAAACAAAAAGAATCAATCAAACCTGTTTGGACTGACTGACTGCCTTTCAACGTGAGATCTGTGGTATAAGATATAAGATGTGAGAATGAAGTTGGCGTCAAGGGTAATCAAGATCACGAGGTACAAGCCGCCGACGATAAGCTACCCCGCGTCGATAGTTCGGTTTTCATGCTAACAAGTTGTCTCCTCCCCACCATTGATATCTGATACCGCCTTAGCGGAGCCCTGCCACCTACCCTTTACTGTTCATCGTGACCTATCTCAGCCTCGCGTGTAAACTAACAAATGAAAAGTCTTGCCTCACACCTACGATGCAAGAACCCGCCTCTTGTCCCCCTGCCTTTGTCGAGAGGAAGAAAAAGATTCTCGACCAACTTGCCATTCCGGATACGGAGTATACGGATGCTTCACCAAAAGGCTCTGTAGATGAGGGGATCCGTGATCTTATTGATGAAATCAATCAACAGCCAGGATTTGTCACTACTAGCAGCTGCGCAGGGCGTGTTAGTGTATTCCTTGAGGGTCGAAGAGTTGCTGAGGTCGAAGGCGAAGATGAGCAAGTAGCAGGCGTTGGTGGCAAGGGTGCTGGGGGAGCTTGGTTGTTTGTTTCTCATGACCCTATACCTGATAAAGGCGATGGGGTCACGAATTGGAGCAGTCAATTTGGACTTGAAGATTCTACTGCGGCTCAAGACCCAGCTCCAACAGTCAAAGAGAGGAGACTTGTCCATTTCAAGTTTGAGGCAATGGTAAGCTGGCATCGTGCTTTTCTGTACAAAAGAGAGGCAATGTTAGAATACAAGTACATGTTATGCTGAGACATTACGTAGATCCTCCACGTTCTCACAGCATCCCCTGAGCATGCTCAAATACTTCTACGATGCGGCTTGCAGGCAGGCTTCCGAGAGTCGGGTGCTCTAAACATTGTCCCCAGCGGCAAAGATGCTACCACTCCCATGGTTGCTATACGAACAATGGGCCTTGCCTTTGAGTCACTCATCGGACAGCAGGTTGACGGTCATCGCCAACGAATAGTCTCTCCCGAATACCTTCAGACACTTGTGGATATAGCAAACGAGCGCTTCGTCGAGAACAAGAAGCGTATCGAGCGTTTCCAGAACGCTTTTCGGGATGCCATTTCTGCACCAGCGCCGCGTCGAAACCCAGAGGGACAAGAATGGGAAGATGCTGCAGCGAGACGGGAAAGGAAACGCGCCGAGGGCCTGCGGAAGAAAGCTGAACTAAAAGCCAAGCAGGAAGGAAACACAAACGAAGGAAATGGGCTCAATGACAGAGGAGGGGAAGAACAGGCGGGTCTGCTCTTTGAGGTATAAGTTGCTGTACACTTTGATCAACATAGCTTTTATCGCTCCCAACACCGTAATGTACACGTGCGTTCCTGTCTGGGCATGCCAGAACCGATCCTCTCTATACCTCTATAGAATCGTTCACCATTCTCATTACAGTTTCCCAGAGGGTTCCGTCTCTATGAGACAACCTTCTCAACCCAGCTCTTCTCTAGCTTCTTGACCTCAGCCTTGAAGTTTTCCACCTCCTGCCAGCAGTCGAGCGGTCGACGGTCGTGCTCTCGAAGACATCGGATGACCTCATTGCGTGCACCTTCGACACCCTCGGGAAGATCACGCACTTGCTTGCGCGCCTCGAGCTTTTGACGCATCGCCTCGATTTCCTTGCTAACGGTGTACTGACTTATGCTGTTGTCGTCCTTGAATTCAGCGTTGGAGAGCTTCTCGTGTGCGATCTTGAGCGCTTCGGCCTCTTTCTGCTGAAGCTTCTTGAGCTCCTCGGCCACGCGGGCCTGGATCTGGAGCTCGATTATCTTGGATCGAGAGGCATCAGTCTGTTGAGGAAGAAAGCAGCTATGTTAGCTTCACTGTAGTCTTTCGTAGCTTTCTGGTGGGGTTTCGGTGTGAAAGAATGTACCTCATTGCTGGACTGTAGCGAATCTACGAGATCTTGTGAGATGCCGTTAGGCGCTGAGCTGTTTATTGGCAACCCGTCAGTTACTGATTGAGACTGATTAAGATGGTTTGCGAATTGGAAATAACATACGCCTTCCACACATGTGAGGAGATTGGTTTCGACTCGCTGGAACCCATTGTGTCGACCTCAATGGCTGTGCAACGATGTTCAATACCCAGCTCGTGATAGCCTTCCTGGAAATTTCCGGCGTTGTTCGGGAGCCTCACGGAACGGCCATCTATGTCTGCCTCAGGTTGCAAGACTTGATGTGACGAAATCGTGGCGCAAACTATGGCGCAGATTGTGGCGTTCCACCGTTCATCAACTACCTCCTAGCACCTACCCGAGAATGACTGGGTCAGGTCATCAAGCTCTCATATGTACTGTACGAAGATGCTACCAACTTGACACATATCAATCAATATCACGTCCGTGCTGGCGCGATTGCGACTCAAGAATAACGTGGCATAATCGGCGATCTAATTCCTATTTCGTGGTAATCCATCCAACACAACACCACGCTTGCTCAGATCCGATCTTGGAGTAATAAAGTTGATCTATCCGTACTCTAAGAACAGACGAACACCTAGGGTCAATATCCGCTGTCATTGAGGAACACTACTGTAAGATGTCAAATAACCCTGCTAACAGTTCCTTACTGTGGACTCGTCATCAAAGTGTGTTGGATGACTGGATGGAATGGAAGGATGAAAAGCAAGCATCAGGTTCAGGGCAATCGCCTGAAGAAGATATAAGATTTCCCTTTCTAGAATCGAGATAGCGCCCGTCTGTGGGTCGTATCTAGCTTCCCAAGGCAATGGAAGCGAGCTTTCAGGCACTGGATCATTTTACCTGCGACGCCAAGACAGTTGTCACTTAACACGATATCTATGCTGGAGGACAAGGCCGGCATGGCATGGCGTGGCTCATGCAGTGGGCAACGGGCATTTGTCCGTTATCATGTTAGACGGTAACACGGGCCGCAGGTGCAGTTTGTATCAAACCTGACGTCGGAATTGAATTCCATCAACCACAGCACGGGAATTATAAGATTGCGGGCCGCCTTTGATCCTGGACAACGATGACTACCAGGGTCCATGTTACTTCTTTTCCCTGTCTCTGAGGCTTGTACTCCACGCTGGCAATCTGACTATGCTTAACCGACCATAAAAATGTCGAGTTGGTAATTATAAAAGTCTTCCTGTCAACTTGGAAGGAAGGGACGTGGGTGCGGCGATTATTCATCTTTTGCACCAAGTTTCCTAAGTTGGTGATGGATTAGGAGGTTGTTTCAGTCGGCTCATTTTCATCCACTACCTAGTAACTATAGCTCAGCTTTGTGTCAGGCGAGGAACAACAGAAGGCTGGAATAAAGTATGTTTATCCAAACATAAAACAGGAAACATAAGAAACGTCTGTTGTGTAGCGGTCATGTCGTCAGTTTCTGAGACAAGTATTTACTAATACGTAGATTCGTTCCGATTCCCAACTGGATGCCTCTTGGCCGAGGTCGAGAAGCCTCTAGCTCTTGGCGGCAGTCTTATGGGGCATCGAGTGGCTATCAAGCGCTGCAACGGCCCAATGCCCGTATTCTTGCAGCAGGTCTGGCCGTTGACAGCCACTCACCCCTGACGAACTCAGCTAAAAAACTTGGTCGCCATTCCAAAAGGGGTCTGGGAATTGCTTTCCATGAGCCAGGGCCAAGAAGTGGCTGGTTTCAGAAGCACAGGCGAACCAGGGTAGGGTCTGACTGGTCCCTGAAGCAGCCACTAACTCACGCTCTTTTTCCCGTCAGCGGCCAATTCTGAGATCTGGCAGCGACATCTCTCATCCAATTGGCTGTATCTTGAACAGCCACGCCGTTACTACTGCGCTTACCCCTGTCGTGGCAAAAGGCGATCGAGGCCTATTAAGGTCGAGTGCTAGATTGACTACCGACCAAGGGAACGTTCTTGGGTACGATACATGTTTTTCTCCTGGAAGAGGCGCTTACACACTCGTGCATGTCCCGTCTTTACAGCAGGTCTTTGTAGAACATCAGCAGACAGTAGTAGAGCGATGCGCATGATCATGATCCAACCACGGGCATCCAAAATATGGAAGAAATTCTCGGTTCCACGGATATTGCGGGAGCAAGGAACAGCACGCCTTACAAGGGGTTTCGGATGAATTTGGTAGCCATTCAGAGTCTTGATAACTTGACTCGCTAACATCTCGTTGGACGGAGTAAGGAGAAGCTGTAAGGGGGCCCCTGCACACGTATCCATGAATACGTACCGTTCATCCTACAGGGAGGGATCCTGGCCCAATGGACCTGGTAGCAGGTAAATCCTTTCAGCGCCAAGTCGAGGCCAAATTCGGGGTTGTTTGCTTGCTTGCCTGTGAGTGAGTCTGGGCTGACAAGAGGGCGGAGCAGGCCGACCCATTTACATATTATCACAACGTCTGCTCCTAGGCCTACCTTCATTCCTTGTCTTCATACCGTTTATGGTGGTTCAGTTTCTTGCCTGTTTCCTCTTTTTTTTGTTCGTCCTTGAGACCTTTTATACATTCTTCGCTAAGGCTGGCCATTCCATTTTTCTGACGTCGACTGTTCTCGATCACTGCTTGCCAGCTGCTCGTTTCGTTTCGTCCTCTTGTGTGTCTCTACCTGGATCTTGGGTCTCGGAACGCCTTGAAACATTCAAAAACAGCCCTTTTCCCCTCCACATCGGACTGAATTGTCTTGTCACGTCACAATTGTCTCTGGTAGATCAGATCGTCTTTGTCTTGCAACAAGCGCCTCACTGTACTGCACTGAGTCTGAGTTGCACTGCCCTGCACGCGCCCAAACGTCGATCGTCTGTACGCCTGCCCTTGCCTTCCTTGTCGCTGGACTATCTATCTACCAAGCGCCCTTGCCTAAGCTTCACTTCACTCGACAAAGTCGACCTCCTTCATTTTTCACTTACTCGCGGCAATTAACGTCGACCCGTTCTTTACCGCAGATCTAAATCCAAATCCGCCAAAAAGCGTGGGAGATCATCAGCTAGTTCTGATTACTTCCAGCTGTAACTAAGAGCATTACCTCGTGGACGAGGTGAACGGCGCCTACAGATTTCAGACGTCATTGAGCACTGTCTTGACACTGGTCAATAAGTCGCCCTTGTTCTACCCGGATTCTTTGTTGTCCCTATTGTTCTTTCGCTCGCTGCTTTGTGTGTTGAACACGCTTCCACCAGCACCAAATTACCAAGGTCGCTACCGAACAATCCACTTGTCGATCACGATTTCTCAACATCACCATCAAGTCAACACCTGAACACGATCATGTTCTGACACCAGACAACGAACACAAGGAGGAACAGCATACATCTCACTTTCTTTAAAAACCACCGCCAACCTCTGTGTGCTTACTTGGGATTCTTTATCAGTCGTACAATCAATCGCCTTGTTTCATCATTCATTCACAACAAACAACGACTTCACTCTTTCTTCCCCATCTAAGAATTCCCATTTAAGAAAAACTCACCCGATCATTACTTGCGTCGCTCCCAGAGAGCTATCACTGACAAAATGGATTTCACACGGCGCCGGATCGCCGACATCAGCTCGTACATACCTACGTCAACACTCAAATCTCGTGCTGAAGCAGCTCACGGAGATGCTGAAGCCACTCCCAATTACCACTCCAATCTCGACGGTGTTAATCAACCTATGAATATGCTATTTAAGGATGTTTTATGGTGGACACTGGGCATCATGGCCCTCATCGTTTTGTGGATTAGATTCATTGAGATTCTATGGGCAAGACTCCGCCATGTGTCGGCCATGAATGTGCCTGGTAACAAGCAACAGTACTGGAAGATCTCTCAGTGGACATGGATGCCCAGCTTAAAGAAGCATATCATCTACGCCCCTCTATGGAACAAGCGCCACAACCGAGAGTTCAAGCTTTCCTCTGCTATTAGCATGGGCACTCTCCCTTCGCGACTTCACTTCACCATTCTTTTCATCTACCTGGGCAGCAACTTCGCCTACATGTTCGTTCTCAACTGGGCCAATGAGAACAAGTTTGCCTTTTGCGCCGAGCTACGAGGCCGCTCAGGAACGTTGGCACTTGTCAACATGGTGCCCCTGATTATCTTTGCTGGACGAAACAACCCTCTTATTGCGTGGCTCAAGATCAGTTTTGACACTTACAATCTCCTCCATCGCTGGATGGGTCGCATTGTTGTTCTTGAGTCTATCATTCATACTGTTGCCTGGCTCATTGCTGCTGTAGATGACCTGGGTTGGGATGGTGCTGGTCGTCAGATCACATCCATCCTCTTTTACGGCTCGGGAGCCGTTGGTACGGTGGCTATGACCCTCCTCGCTCTGCTTTCCCTTTCGCCTGTGCGACATGCCTTTTACGAGACCTTCCTAAACGTCCACATCATCTTGGCCTTTGTGGCTTTCGTCGCCACCTGGGCTCACTGCGCCTCCTCTACGCTTCCCGGAGGTCTTCCCCAGCTCCCATGGATCATGGCTATCATGGCTCTCTGGTTCTGCGACCGACTCTCTCGCATGTTCCGTCTGCTGTCTGTCAACTGGTCTGCAAAGGGGTGGACCGAGGCAGTGTGCGAGGCCATGCCCGGCAATGTCACCAGAGTCACTCTCCACTTGCCACGATACAAGGACATCGAGCCCGGAACCCACGCTTACCTGCGCATCTGGGGCGTTTGCGCGTGGGAAAGCCACCCTTTCTCGATTTGCTGGACCAACCATGTTCGCGACAGCAGCCTGCCCATTGTTGAGAAAGAAGGTCTCAACACAGTCGACAAGTCTGCCATGACTACAAGCGTCTCTTTTCTGATCGCAGCTCAGACAGGTTTCACCAAGAAGCTCTTTGACCGTGCTTCTCAGTACCCTGGGGGCCTTCGCGCCAAGGCCGCCATGGAGGGCCCCTACGCTGGACACCACAGTCTCGACTCGTATGGACATGCTGTTCTCTTTGCTGGATCGACTGGAATTACTCACCAAATCTCGTACATTCGTCACCTTCTCGAAGGAAACAACCAGGGTACGACTGCCACTCGACGTATAACCCTCGTCTGGATCATCCGCGAATACGAGTCTCTCGAATGGGTACGACCGTACATGGACACGATCCTCCGCATTCCCAATCGAAAAGACGTTCTTCGCATCCAGATCTTCGTCACCCGTCCTCAGAACCCACGCGATATTGTCAGTGCTAGCGCCACGGTGCGCATGTTCCCAGGACGGCCAAACGTTCCCCTTATTCTGGAAAGGGAGGTCCAGGAGCAGATGGGCGCCATGTGTGTCACAGTCTGCGGACCTGGCGCTCTTGCTGATGACGTTCGTGGAGCTGCCAGGGCGGTGCAAGGTTCAAGCGTGGTGGACTTTGTAGAAGAAAGCTTCACCTGGTAGACTATGGCCATTCAAACAGAGGCGGAGGGAGTCGATGGGGTTCCATTCAAACAGTATATATTTTACGGAAAGGAGATTTTATGTCATGAAGACATCCATGGAGATATGTCCAGAGCAATCATAGCGTCTACGCGTTTCTATAGCGATCAAATTACTAGAGATTTTGAGAACCTCTTGCAGCAATCTGAATGTCTTGTGTTTTTATAAGTGACATGTCTGTGATATAGCCAGGCCCTAGGGACCTAGTTCGTTATTCCATGGAATTATATGTGACATTAGATTGATGTGTACTCTAGGATCTATGGAGACGAAACTGCCGGGTCACTGTGGACCTCTAGAGTCCTGGGAACACCCCGCAGATCAAACCCAATCCCCTATATTAATTAGTACCTGTACTTATCACTATAGGTGGGTCCTGGACTTAATGGAAAATACGTTGGTACTTACGTCCAGTCGCGTCTTTCCATCACCAAGAAGACGCGATTTCACTTGCGGGCTGCTTTGTCTCTCACAAATCTCGAACATCACCACGATACCAGATCATCCTATCTTGTCTATCCGCACACCAATGAGAAGCTGGCCGTCGATTTCGCATTGCATTTTGTACTCGTTTTCTTAGCCTATCGCACAGATGCCTACTCAAAGACAAGACTCAGACCGAGAGTCGCAGTCACGATCGCCTTCTCCCGCCCCACGAGCAGCACAATCGCATCGAAACCTCACTGTGCGAGAACGGGAATCCAGTCGCTCCGTTTCAGGTTCAAAGAGAAAGCGAGCAGATACACGAAACGGCGAAACCTCAAATCATAGAAGACGGACTGCTGAACCTTCTCGTGAGAGCGACGACGACAGTAATGATGACGATGTATACGACCCCGACCAGCCATTAGAGGAGCGTCGTAAAGTCCAACAAGGATTCAGAGACCTGCTGCGTGAAGTAACAGAGAATACGGAAGAGTACCTGCAGGCTGATTCACGAGGACTTCAAGAGGCTATTATTCGCGCCAATGAATTGTCGAAGAAAGTACGGCAAACGACCGAAGCCACGATAGACTCGCGATTACTTGTCAGCACGACCGATCTATCTTATCGAAAGACGTTGCGGTTAACTCAAGGAAGCCTTTCACAAGGCGTGGATGTTGATGAGTTTGTGTCAAAATGCATCACATATATGAGGCATGGAAGAGGAATCATGGATGACGATGCACCAGAGCTTTCGAGCACACAACGCCAGAGAAGAAGAACTACAAGAGGCGATGACAATGGGGACGATGATATTGGCGACGAGGGCGACATGATGAACTGGCCTCACCTTGGTCGTTTCGCTTCATTACCATATATTCGTCGCCCTGCTCTACCCGGGTTCCTCCTTGGTCCCCTGTCAGTGGAGAAGAAAGCTCGCAAGATTGCGAAACGAAGTGCGCCGTTCAGACCAAACAGCTTGACAGAAACTCGACCGGAAGTCCTCAATGTTGAGGATTTGGCGCAGAAGGAGAACGATCTCACTGCAATTTGCGGCAAGATCCTCCACCAATTACAAAACATTCAAGCCCACCTTCAACAAACCGTATCGGACAGTATTGATGACGATATGGACGATGAAGAGAGGAACAGAATCATGCACCAGTATGGTCTACGTAGTACTGGCGGTATCGACTTGATGCGCTTCGTTGTGAATCCCAAATCGTTCGGCCAAACTATAGAGAACATGTTTTACGTCAGCTTCCTTATTCGAGATGGTCGTGTGGAAATCGAAGTTGATGAGTTTGGTCTTCCAGCACTAGGTAAGTCAACCATCATGAAATTATTTCCATGTCACTAAGTTGTATTGTAGCCCCAGTAAATAAAGAGGAGGCCGAGGATGAGGAACCAACACGCCACGGAGCAGCAAAGCATCAGGCAATTCTATCTATGGATATGGAGACTTGGCAAGACATCATAGACACTTTTGGTCTGAGTGAACCCATGATTACACACAGAAAGGAAGTATCAAGTTCAGGACCCGGCGCCAGGGGTTGGTACAGCTGAGGAAGGACAAGAGTGAATCGATTGAAAGAACATGTCGAGTCTTTCAGATCTATTGTCATGCAACCCCAAGCAAGCTACCTGGCAAAGGCCAAACGCGACTTCGGCGATGGCGACCAGTCTCATGCACTGTTCGATGGCAAACACTTGGCGGGATTTCTTTGTTCATGGCTTTGCCTTGTCGTTGCCATGAGCACAGACATCATGATTTCGGTGCTGTTGGTGGCATTTTGCCTTTGTAAAAGAGTATGCCTGTGCGCGATAAGAGGTGTGTGGTCTCGGTATATTTTTGGCGCATGTGGTATACCAACAAAGAAAGGACTCGAATCAAAGAAGATGAATAAACAAAGGCTCCTTCGAGCTTCGAGGACGCCTCCTCGTCTCTTAATAATGCCCTCCTGTCCTCTTGTGTGCAATCTACTTTCCGGTCACTGTTCCAAGCGTCTTGCTATTTCAAAAGCTTTTGTGCCCACACAAGTGGACTTGTTCATACAACTTTGGTCTCGGGACTACATTCCTAGGCTCTATATTCTCTAGCAGCTCGCCCCCCAATACATCCAACGGCACCCCTATCCCTTTTTTCATCTTGCCAATATGGCTGACGCTCAGTCTGTCGATTTGTCTGACACTCGTCTTGAGGAAGTGTCGGACGCTATCCACGAGCACTTCAATGGCTTTTTGAGTAATGCCAGAACTCAGTCGACTTCAACTATGCGAAGCTGCGAGGACAAAAGGGCCAGCATTGTGTCGGACTTCGATCTCTTTTACAAGAAAGAGTGTTCGAACGTGCACGCTGATCTTCCGGCAATGGCCCTGACGGCCATGAAAGGGCTTCATGCAAAGGCGAAAGACAGTATTCAAGCGATGTTCGATACTTTCAGTGCTTCACAACGCGGAGATCTCGAATATTTTAGAACCAATGTGAAGGAGTTGGAATATGATGTCACGAAGACCAGTGTGGAGGAGATTGGACGACTCAGAACCGAAGCCGTAAAGGCCAGACAGTCAATGCAACTTTTGAGACGCCAAGTTGCGACACGGTCAACTAAAGATGAGTCGGCTGCTACGCCTCAGCCGATCGAAGCTGAGGAAGACAACAAAGAAGTCACAACCCCCAGTCCGTTCAGCATTGCCGAGTTCGAAGCTGCGCATCGCAGGACCGAGAATAAGGGTTCTCGCACACAGTCCTCGCAAGCTCCGATTGGAAAGGCTGCAGGTACGAAATCAAACCCGTACTTACCGGATGTTACGGAGAATGTTTCTACTCGCTCGGTCATGAGAAATACTCTTCAGAATGTTTTCAGAACGACAGCTCCTGGCAACTCCAGTCCTTCGGAGAAACCACCAAGAGTTGAGAGTCCTTCCTTACAAAGACAAGTACATAAACGCTCTCCCTCTGGAACATTCCTACCACAAACGTTCAGCAGCATGCAACCACATCAGAATGCATTTGGATCTACAGACCTCGAAAACATACACCCTATTATTGGAGGACCGATGAAGACTGGCTCGAAACTTAACCAAGAATATGAAGAGACTGTGTGTGCGGTGAATGATGAAGACCTGCTGGCCTGGGAGGATACGGATGAGGATGATGAAAAACAGCGACTAGGTGAGTTCCACGCTCTTTGTAATAAATCATGCACTAACGAAGCCCTGGCAGGTGCAGAAGGATTTACTCAGGGAGACGACTTCAGCAAGTTTTCTGCCCAGAACGACATACTTTTTGAAGAAAATAGCAAGCTGAGCAAGGAGAACGATGATCTTCGCGAGAAGAACGGAAAGTACAAAGAGATAATCGTTGAACTAATGAACAGTACCGAGGAACTGAAACGGGACAATGAAGAGCTTCGTCAGGGGTCCGGAAGCCAAGGACAACCTGCCGATGACTTTGATCAAACTGGCGAGGAAATGGAGAGAAATGCTCAGACAGACCTGGAGATCCCATCGTCGCCTGAGGAAACGATGTCCAGTACACCAGCAACACCAGGGAAAGTCGACTTGCCAGTGCACCGGCCGACAAAACCCTCGTTGCACAATCCATCAGCTAGTGCATACAAACCTACGTACCCACGAGCACCCGCCTCATCGGACATGGATTCACCAAGGAGTGTAAGTCAAAATGCTCCAAAAAGACCTTCTACTCCCCAGACAAGAGCAACTCTGCTTGGTCCGGGATTTCTGCCCACACCCGCCCCATCAGACGCGGCCTCATTATCTGGTGCAAGTCAATGCCCTGAGACTGCGGGAGAAGCCCTGGTACTCCTCCGGGCAGCAGTCAGACGTTGCGATACTGAAATACAAGAGTGCCAGAAGGATATAGAGATTCCATCTGGGCACGAAACCTCTCCAAAATACCTGCTCGAACGCTGGCAAAGTTCAACAAAAAGGCACCGTCAAGATTTCGACCACACGATAATGTATCTTCAAAGAGTCATTAATGAATCTCCTCGACGGAAACATGAGCATCATGGGAGCTCCAGCTCGTTAGCTGAGTCACGCCATTCTTCAGGAAGTCCATCGAAGTGGCTTCCTTCACAGACAAGCCAACCGACATACAGAGGCTGGGGCCTTACGCCATCAAACCGCGTGTCTGACACCTCGGAGGAAACACGTTTCTCCTCTTTGTTTGGAAGGTCTTCTGCAGCCAGCAGCATGGCCAGCTCGATCTTTGGCGGATCCACTGGAAGTCCTTCTTCTTACAGCCGGCCATGGCAGAAGGCAGTCTCATCAGTACGTGGATCGCCAGATCTTGTTTCTTCCAAGTCCCATGTACATGAGCCAGAGAGTATACCAGAGTCTTCTCCGGCGATAGGCTCTTCTACTCAGGAAGGCAGTTCTTCCACGAACGGGGACAGATCGAAGAAGAGTCAGTCCCAGCATCAGTCCCAAAACTCACAAAAGAGTCTTGGCTCCGATATTAGAACAAGAGGCAACAAGTCAGCACCTGATGGCAAGAAGAGAGGCGGCGACGAAGACGACGACAATGAGAAGAAACCCAAGAGAGGCAAATACCAGCCTTTACTTTTCGAATCAAGGTCGAAAACCAATCTATGGCGATCGACTATCTCCTATCCCCTTCATTTACTTTCCTGCCTTATCGAGAGCTGTGTTCGTGCATCGAACTTTATTCGCCAATTCATGCGCCACCTCTGGCATTTGCTCATCAAGCGCAACGACATTGATTCGTCTCCAGAGACGCCCCCTTCTCGGGTCCTGTACAATGTTGTAATGAGCATGTTGCTTTTGATGAACGTGTGCTTTTTGCTTGTGAACGTATACTCGTACATTCAAATGTACCGTGTTCGTTTGGCTCTTCAAGGAGAATGGACCATGTGGCTTGATGCCAACGGTCTGGCGAGGGAGCTCCTACTAAGGAGGATCGCTACGCAACCATCGCGGTGGTCACTTTGGGGCTTGGGCGAAAAACAAGGATTGGTTTGGCAGAGTTTTGGTGACTTTGTGGAATTTGGGTGCTGGGCTCTGGGTTTTGGCACTTTGAAGGAGTTTGTGAATGTTTTGATGTTGAATCTTTGGGCAGTTGTACATGGTTTTTCATTTTCACTGTGGAATAGTTAGGTTTGTTTACTTAGTGCTTTTCACGACAAAGTTGCTAGTCTAGTAGATCTCTGATTGTATAGTTGGATTGTTTTAATATTGCTTTACTTGATCATTCTTTTTTCTATTGGATTCATCAAAGGTAGATTATTAATGCATATTGTTCTACCGTTCCATTGGGGTCTAATTAATGCTAATGGATTGCTTTGACTGATAGGGAAGTATTCGCCGTTCTGTCAACGAAGCCGAGGTTGATAAAACTACCGATAGGGCGGGTTCTCGGGTTTCAATAACTGGCCGGATGGATTAGCTAGGATGTGCTGTGGAATCAAAGATAACTTGGGGTGAATTATTAAGCAATGTAGTATAGAAAATAAGAAACCATTTATTTGGAATTTATTTCAGTCTTGTAAGATGAGATATAATCCTGCGTATTACGGGTACTTGCGTAAGTACTACCTAAGGTCCATACCATGCATGCAAGTCATTTGTTAGGTACTTATCAAAAATAGGTGATATTCACATGTTTAATGGGCTTAAATGTGTCCACTTTTACGATCTAAAAAATCAATTGGCATTTCGACAGTAGTTCCTTGCATGATGGCATGGCATGACCCTGGAAATCGGGCGAGATTTGTCGGCCGAAACGGATGACAATCAAAATAACGAACAAAATAAATGCTGATGTCATGACCAATTCAAGTTGAAACTCCGCCTTGACATATGCATCTGTCCTGGGTATGGAACTTACGACCCCCATCCATTTAAGTAGTGGTACCTTTTACTTATTAATTCCTCGTGATGATGATGATACGCTCTTCGGCCCGCATTGAATACTTAAACAAGGAATTGCCCAGATTCTTCCAGTTACAACAGAGGTCATTTACACTTTCACGTGCACTTGGTTTCAACGTCATACACCCTTCAACTCTAATACCAACCTCAACTACAAGACTTGGATCTTTAACTTCAACTTCAACTTCAACTTTAACCTCATTCACGCTTCCGATCCAAAATCGAAGTTTCGCTTCTTCAAATTCTGTATTTACAGACATGTCTTCCAAACTCATTCCTTCAGACCCCGACCATGTCATGGTCATTCGCAATGTCACGCCCAACATTGCAACTTTCTCAGTACCCTTCTCACGATTCGGAAAGGTCAAAATTGGTGGTCGAGGCACTTTAGGTATGTTCCTCACCCTGATTCTCGTTGGAAAGCTGCACACGAAACTGACATACCCAATAGTCAAGCTTACTTCTGGAGGTCTCGCCATCTTCTCACCAGTAGCACTCACAAAGGCCACACAGACCAAGGTCATTGAGATGGGAGGTGACGTTCGCTACATCGTCGCCCTTGACTATGAGCATCACATCTTCATCTCTGAATGGGCCAAGGAATACCCGTCAGCCAAGATCATCGGCCCAGAGGGTCTGCCTGAAAAGCGCGCCAAGCAGACCGATGACCCCAAGATTGGCAACGAGGAGTTCGCTGTTATTTTCAAGAAGGAGAACAAGCGAGAGATTAGGATTGACCCAGAATTCGATGCCGATTTCGACTACGAATACGTTGATGGCCACGCCAACCTCGAAATTGTCTTCTTCTACAAGCCCGAGCGTGTCTTGATTCAGGCTGATCTGCTCTTCAACCTGCCACCCACCGAACAGTACAGCAAGGTCCCTGAATCAGAGCTTCCCGGAGACGGAGCTGTCGGCAAGTTTTTCGCCTGTGTCCAGAACCCCCGTGGCGATACCAAGTGGCTGCAGCGATTCAACTGGTATCTGCTCGCCAAGAACCGTGACAGCTTCAACGACAGCATGGCTCAGATTGCCCAGTGGGATTTCCACACCATGATTCCTTGCCATGGAGATGTGTTGGAAGGCGATGGAAAGGAAGTCTTTATGAAGGTGTTTGATTGGCACCTCCAGGGTCACAAATAAGATGTACAGTAGACGATTAATGTATAAATAGCGGCGTGGAGTTGGGATAGTGACAGAACATGTCGATCTGTATTAATACTTTCTTTGTACAAAGACAGGCAAGAGTAAGCTGCAAACTTGGTAGTGAATATACATATGATACAAATCATTCAAAAATGGGGTATAATGCTAATTTGAAGCCCGAACACCATTGTTGCAGCAATCGTCTGCACATTTACTTTTGCCCTTATCCAGGGTACGCCTTATCACACCCTTGCCTTTGTCAACGACAGTCCCATCCGATACGAAATCCCGGTTCCGGGACGACTCTGCAGCAGAAGCACTTGAAGCCTTTCTGACATTTTCAAGATGAGCCGTTTCCGGAGCTGGTATCGGTTGTCCTGGTCTTGACTTTGATTGAGGCTCAGGTTCCATTTCCACGAATCCAAACATAGGAGAATCAGTCACAAGTTCTCCCCCTTTGTAAACAAAATCGCCCAGCTTCCCTAGTACCGCAAACTCGAGCTTAAGCTTGATTGAATATCCAACTGCCTTTACGCCTTGCTGCCAAAGAAAATTGTCGGCAAAGCCGACTGCAAGCAGCGCGACGTCGATGAGTACAAGCAGTACGTTGATGAAAATGAGATGCCTTAGGACACGGCTAGTTCGGTGTTGCGGGGACGTCTTCTTGATGATCTTTGTCGCTTTCCACAGGTAAATGCCAGAAATAACAAAATTCTGTACGCAGAACACTGTCATCTGGACCTTGTCAACCTTGACAAATGCACCGCTGGTGTTGAGTCTCTGCTGTTGGCCAATGGCAAAGATGAGGACAGTTATTGCGCTGTGCCAAATGGCAGCATTGACAATGATCATCCATTTGGTCAAACACAAAACAGTCGGGCTTTTGACAAGTAGTCCAAGTCGGGAATACAGGACCAAGGCTTGACCAGTAGTCACAAGCATCCATCCGATGTCGTTAATGATCATATCCGGCACGTCGCCAACAAGGTCGAGGTAGCGGATCAACCAGCCAGTCGCGTATGGCAGTATACCGATAGAAGCCGCAGCGAGACTCCAGAAATACAAGTCGCTGCGTCGCCTGGATGAGGTAAAGATTAGAGCAAGCAACTCGATGCCATTGTAGAGCGAGATAGTGGCGCAGATCTATCAGGGAAGTAAGCATTGGCCACTTGCTCCGAAGGTAAATTATGAGGGGATTCGTACAATGACCATTATTGCCTCTAGGGTATATTTCCCATCCGGCATGATCCTCAGCATAACATCGTTGTTGCGACTCTTGAGAGCCATGTTGGCCTACTTTGGGCGCGGAGAGGCCGTCTCATGGGCTGGAGCAGCAGAGAACAAGACTCTGAAAGGGCGAAGCATGAGGATAGCTATAGCCAAATGATGGTGACAGTCAAGACGGGATGGTAATGACGATTTACACCGCCCTGAAGGAGCGATGATCTTTGGGGAGGTACAGTACCCAGGGTGCTGTACAGTGTTGTAGAAGTTGAGCTGAAGAGGCTGATGTGTGCCAGGTCAGTACGAATACAGGGTATGATATGCCCCAAAGTTCCGCGGATGTCTCCGAGGGAAACTCATTGATTGATCAAGCCGCTGGTGTGGCTGTTAGGTTTGGGCTATGCGCTTTCGAGGCTTGGAGTCTACTTTAGCTGTATTTGATCCTGGTCATGAACCAGAGACGGGTAAACGGGCGCGGATAGACGGCTTTCCGTTGCAGGGGACGGGGCTTGAGGGAGATATAACTGCCGGAGCGAGTAAGTCATCGGTAGACGGATCTTCTCTAGGTAATCTTGATGAGACAACAAAAGTTAAAGTTATATTCATTAGGCGCCTAGTACCGGTACTAAAAGATGCTTGTATAGGTATAGGTACAGGTATTTGACCAGGGATGGTTGACGGAGAAATGAGCCCTCAACATTGCTTTGCTGCCTCATGACTCGGTCAACAGGACGAAGCAACTATGTTATAAGGTACGTTAGAAAACTTGTGTACCGATATACGGTTAGCCATGGAAAGAAACTTTTTAATCAATAAAGGTCTTGAAAGTTTATTGAGAATCGGCCCCTGCTTCTGACAGATGCAAGCAACTACATAGACCTTTGGTAGAAGACTGACAGTATGCCAAGTAGGTGATGAGTCTAGAAGATTGAAGCTTGTTATATCTTATGGTAAAGCTTGAAAGTAATTGGATCGATTCTTGATCAGTTATCACGACAAAGAGTGAAAATATATTATTGAAATCCAATGTGATGGTTCCATGTGACTCCTCCCCACAACGCCAAACAGTGGGTGGAGTATCGGGTAGGCACCTCTTATCTTATCGTATCTGCAAGCTACTACGCCATCGCTCTCCAGCACCTACCTACTAACCTACCTCTACTCCCACATTGCAACCTCTTTCTGGCTTCAATCTTTACCAGCGCAACCTTTCCTTTCGACTCCATAACCAATTTTCTGTCCCTATATCTTGTATACAGAATGATATAGGGCGTCATGACTGAGTACGGGCGTATGGACCCGTTCTCCTTTGCGGGTTCCAAAGATGTTCATCATCCTGTGAGCATTCGAATGTAAGAAAGGTCTCTTCAAAACGGAAGTCCGAGCTGACCTTTGTCGAGTATGAACCTCGAGGGTGAGGAACCCCCCTTTAAGTTCTCGACCCTTCTCGAGCGCCCCGACTTGCGCCACATTGGCTCCAACATCAGGTTTGCTACACTGACGATCTTCAAATCACCTTTGCGCCAGGCTAACTCGAGCTGCTAGCCCCAACTCCGATCTCTACGTTACTGTGCAGGTTTGGTCTGGCTCTAAGCCCTTGACTGTTCCAGTTCAGACTGCCTACAAACCCTTCCGATCCGAGCGAAAGTATGATACACCCATAATTTGAGGCGCCATATATTGATTGAGATTATAGATGGAACGAGTGGATTCAGTTGCCCATTACATACGACTCTCTACCGGCCAACTCATGTTTGGCTATAACAGTATGGGATCTCTCGCCTGTGGGCGGAGATGGAGCTATTGGTCACGCCATCCCCTTCGGAGGCACTACTTTGCCTATGTTCGATGACGATAATCAAGCGCAGAAAGGAAGACAGAAATGCCTTGTCCATCGACACAAACACGCAGATGGCACCGATAATACAACGACACCTGCGCTGGTTCCGACGAAGAAGAAAACGTCTCGAAAAGAGCAACTCCCACCCCTAGACAAAGACGCAGAGGAGCTGGATAGGATGGAGGCTTTGTTTAAGAAACATGAAATGGGTGAGATACCTCGAGTTGACTGGTTGGATCAGATGGTGTTTCGGAGCTTCGAAAAACGAGGCCTACAAGCTGCCAAATCATCAATGAAAATGCTCCAAAGGCAACAAGCTATAAATGGGGAGCACGAAACGGAGGGCCAAGATGGCGAGGAAAACGATGGACGCCCTGGTCAATCAACATTTTTACTTAACGTCGAGCTTCCACGATTCGACTTTCCTGTCGTTTTCGCCGACCACGAATACGGCCCTCCTCCTATATCGGCTCTCCAGAATCTCTCAGTCTCCCAGGCTAGTATTGCTCACCGTCAGCCACAAGTCCAGTATGGCCCTGGTATCAATGCCTTGGGCGAAAGCTCTACAGCTCTTGGGGGCCGACTGATCAAGGTTTATGATCCTGAAGCTGGACATAGGGACAACCCCGCAGAGGCCAAACACAGAAGATTGTTCCGAAGCTCACACCGACACGGTATTCTTGACAAGGATCTTAAACCAAATGCAAAGGTTCGAGATGAGCTTAACTTAATCATGTCGTACTCTCCGACTCACGTCCTCACTCCGGAGGAAACTGACCTGGTATGGAAGTTCCGCTATCACTTGACCAGAGACAAGAGAGCTTTGACCAAATTTGTCAAATCAGTCAACTGGAGCGACCAGAGTGAATCGAGGCAGGCCATACAGGTGCTTAGTCGTTGGACCGCTATCGATATTGACGATGCCCTTGAACTCCTTGGGCCATCTTTTGACAATTCTGCTGTCCGTTCCTACGCTGTGGAGCGACTTCGCAAAGCTGACGATGAGGAACTGCTGCTATATCTTCTTCAATTGGTCCAGGCTCTCAAATACGAGCACATCTCAACAGAATCAGAAGAGGAGAGCAGCCACGATTCATCTTTGGCTCGTTTCCTGATTCAGCGTGCGGCAGCTAACTTCCTACTGGGCAACTATTTCCACTGGTATCTGATGGTAGAGTGCGATGATACAAGTCCTGAGCAAGGTGTCGACAACCGCAACATCTACCGAAAGGTTGCTTACGACTTCATGGTTGAGCTTGTGAAGCAGCCGGATGGCCAAGAAACACGCAAAACTCTGCTACGCCAAGCAGAGCTGGTCGCCATACTCTCAAGGATTGCGCAAGAAGTCAAAACGTCAAACGACTCGATTGCAAAGAAGGTCGACAAGGTAAAGCATTTCTTAGCTGATCCAAAGAACGAACTCCTGACCTTCGATCCGCCTTTGCCGATGCCACTTGATCCTTCAGTACTGGTGACGGGAGTCATTCCAGATCAGACAGTGGTTTTTAAGTCATCGCTTAATCCATTCAAATGCACGTTTAAGACGTCAACAGGAAGCTCATATCCTATCATCTTTAAGCTGGGGGATGATCTCAGACAAGATCAACTTGTCATTCAAATCATCACTCTGATGGATCAATTATTGCAGAAAGAAAATCTGGATCTCAAACTGTCACCATATAAAATCCTGGCAACCAGTACCTCCGCAGGCGCTTCGCAGTTCGTGCAATCTGCAAGTTTGTCAAGCATTGTCAACAAGTTCAAGAACAACCCAGCTTTGGCTTATCTGAAATATCATAACCCGGATGACAGGCAACCTCTTGGTGTCCGGCAGGAAACCTTGGACACATACGTGAGGTCCTGCGCTGGTTACTGTGTTATAACTTATATTCTTGGTGTCGGTGATCGTCACCTAGAGAACCTTCTCCTTGCACCTGACGGCCACTTCTTTCATGCTGATTTTGGATTCATCCTTGGCCGAGATCCCAAACCTTTTGCACCGCTGATGAAGCTTTCGAAAGAAATGGTGGACTGTATGGGCGGCGTACAGTCAGAGCACTATAAACAGTTCAAGCAGTACTGTTTCCTGGCATATACAGCTCTACGCAAGTCATCGAACCTGATTCTCAATCTCTTTAGCCTTATGGTTGATGCTAATATTCCTGATATCCGACTTGAACCAGACAAGGCAGTGCTTAAGGTCCGAGAGCGCTTCCATCTGGAGCTGAGTGAGGAGGAGGCGCTAAGATATTTCGATCGGGTCATCGAGGATACGCTGACAGCCTATGCGCCTGTTGTCATTGACAAGTTACATGAATGGGCGCAAGCTTTCCGGGCTTAGAGTCCTGATGAGAAGATCTCATCTGGTAACGGAGTTAGGGCGTTGTGGTACATAAGCAGTTATAGCCTGGGCCAGACTAAGCAATGGACAAGTCATTCGATTTTGTTTAAATTCGTATCTACATGTGAGAATAAGTGTTGTTTATATTGCCAGATATGTTCAATTGAGGCACATATACTCATTTCGTCTGTTGCTCTTGGGTGGCAACGCACACTAGACCAACCATGAGCCTACAGGTAGTCCAATTCATCATGTCGTTGTCGTCTTATTGTGCTTTTTCATTTCCTTATGTCTCGCCAAAAGTAAAAACACCTTTGCCCTTGCGGAATCCTTGAAGGCCCTGCTGCACAGCATTGCGTAGAGTCTCCTCTTCTGTGTCCCAGTCCCACTTGACCTCCTCAATAGGGACGTCGCGGAACTGACCCGAGCGAATGATCTGAAGGATATCGTTGATTGCGTGTCTTCTACCAGTTGGGTCCTGCTCGTTCAGTCGGCTCAGCCAAAAACCTGTGAAACGGATGTCCTTGAATATCAGGAGACCAAGAGGCAGTTGGACAGGCTGTTTGGCCATACCACCGTACGAGACTAGAGTTGCGCCGTTGCCAAGAGATCGGGCGACGGCGGTTGCTGACTTGCCTCCAACGCAGTTGAGACCGAGGCCAATCTCCTCACGGCCCTTGCGGGTGATCTCGGCGAGCTGGTCTCTCCACTCACGGGATAGGAACTGTGACTCGGTGACAACAACATCTGCGCCAAGATCGAGGAGCTCCTTCTTGAGAGCCTCAGTGGCCTCAGGAGTATCACGGTCGCGAATAACGTTGATGCTCCTCAGACCCCAGAGCTTGCCGAATTGGATGGCAGCTCGTCCAACACCTGAGTTGGCGCCATTCTGGATGAACCACTGTCCGCTGCCGACTTCAAGTGGTCGCATACCCAGACCCGCCTGAAGACCAGCACTGGGGCCGTAGTGTCGCAAAATACGGTAGGCAGTAGATGGGTTGACACTAACAGTCGCAACCTGTGTAGGGGTCAGGCCCTCTTTGTCGATCTTGATGAACTTGTCGGCCTCATCAACGGCATGCGTCCTCCAGGTTCCGAATTGGCCAATGGCGGGGATGACCCAGTCGCCTTTCTGCAGCGATGAAGAGGGTGAGCCGGCAGAGACGACCTCGAAAACACCTTCGTTACCGGGAATAGCGGAAGGCTCAGAGGTGCCAATCAGGGAGGTGAATGGAGGCTTGGAGCCGTAGGTGCCCTGGACAGTGTTGATATCGGCGGGATTGATGGGAGCGGCGAGTGTTCGGACGAGAACCGAGTTTGAGGGGATAGATGGCGAGATAGAGTGAGTATGTAGGCTGAGGATTGTCTGTTAGATCTTGCTACTGTTAAGGAGAATGAGCTACTCGCCTGAGCACATCAGAAGGCTCACCAGGCTTGGAGAAAACAAGTGCTTTTGCTTGTGTGTAGCCATATGGACCTGACTTGTATCGTGCTGCGGTCATGGGAAGTCTTGTCATATGCTGAGCGTTGAGCTTTGCCGAAGGCCGGGCAAGCCCTGAAGCAAGCGGCCTAAGACGCAAACAATGTGAGCCGGCCATGATGGATGGACCAAATTATCAATTAGTATGTAGTTGGTAAAAGAATTGATACGTCTTCTTTAATTGAAGTCGCTATGGTTGTTTCCATTAACTCAACCAACCTTTGACGAAACAGGTTCAGCCGAGCTCAGTTCAAATTGACGAAAGCTCTACAAGACTATGACGTTTGCGTGCAAGCGACGGGTTTATCTTCCAATCAGACTATGCGATTAAGCGGGACGATAAAAGAGTCTCTGAATATCGGGGTCCAGAGTCGAATTGTGGGAAAATGGATCCATCCATCCCTCAGCGATTGTGGAATGCGGGGGTTTCGACTTGGGCTTTCCTAGATCGGGAACTCTGGACGAGATGGGGTAACACATTTTTCTCTGCAATGGCTGAGAAGGGAATGGATTTGTTCCGGCTGCGTTAGCTCAGTGATCATGGAAAATCCCAGGTACTTGACGATACTTTGCCTTTGGTCGCGTTCCTCATGACTCGTGATGGTCAAAGTACCTAGAGAGTGTGTATTCAAGCAGATCTCTCTCTTTCTCCTGGTTGCAGGTTGTCTCTATGCGGGATAATACAAAGGGAGAACGACCCGATCTCGAATCGTGCAATAGCCAATCTGCAAAGGCAAAACAGTTGGTTTTAAAACATGTTTTAGCGCTTTTCTGCTCTGTTCCTGATTGCCCATGGAAACACAATCCAGTCAGATCATTTTCTTTTTGTTGATTAAACATGTCTGTCCTTGTAGGTATAGGTTATGCCAAGCTCTCTGTCGAATTATATAGCGGCACAAGAGAAATTAATCTCATCTCGGAAGAAAGGCCTTGTTGCCAATCCAATCGTGAGATTTGGTTCCGTATAGTATTCTTATGTTATTGACTTGGACTGTTTTGATCGACCTGGTCGAAACATGTCGCCGCAACGTTTCGTTCGTCATTGGGGTTATCACGTCTGTGGCGCTAGAGTACCTACATACAGTACATACAGTAGAGCACTGCAGGACCATAGAAGGGTGTCATGCAGCACTCCATGGGCTTGTAAAGGAGGAAAACAAGGAATGAGGCCTGGACACCACGAATAGTCTTGACCTTGCTGCAATTTGAATCAGCTATGCTATAGTATATAGCTCTGATATGTTTTGTTACAGTTCTCAATGCTATAACTAGGCAGGACCATAAAAGTAACCACTCCATGCCTGCTAGGTATTAAATAATAATTTAGGCCCGTCCCGTGCCCTTCCTTCCTTGAGTGACTGCATGACGGTTTTTCCATGGAATTGGCAAAAGATACTTTCAAGGTACTTCTACTTCGTAAAGCCACTGCCTGCGGGTTGAACCGCTATTCCCCATAAAGACTAATTCCATGGGGCCCATCTTGGCATCCCGACTACTAAAGAGGACTTCTCGAACCCAAAGTCGACCAGCGCCCAACCCGCGTGGCTCGCAGCAGGGTCCAGGGAAGAGCGGGTTCAGTGCAGTCTCCCAGGGGCAAGCCCAGAAGAGGAAACAGTGGGTTGCATGCGAAGCTGCAGGTATTTCCAATGTATCCCCATTAGGTCCAAGTGCAAGTGCAAGTGCAAGTGCCAGCCACTGCATTTCTCCACTTACCCTCACTCACGCCCGGACAGGTTCTTTCTTGGAACACTCAGGACCCCGTTTTGCACCAATTCTACCTGCCTTAGCACCTAGATCAAGTATGTTAGTACTTTTAAGTACCTACTATACCTATTCTTTCTTCAGCAAAGACATTCTCCTCCCTCATCCTCTCTCAACATCCTACCTACCCTCCACTCTCCTCCTCTAACATATCCTCCATCCTGCTTCTCCTTTGTGAGTGTACAGCATTATTATCACAACTGTCGTCGTCGCCGCCGCATCAATTGCTCTTCACGACCAGGATCATCATAGCATCCAGAAAAGCACGCCACGCCGCGTTGAGAATCCTTGCAGCTTGCAGTCAACCACAAGCCACCCGACCCTTGCTCCAATTTTCCACCTCCATACTGTATCCATACAGCACGCCTACAGATACCTGTACTGCACATCCTGGACCTGACCTGGTCTGGCCTGAGCCGTTTGATCAGACCTCTCCTTTCTCGTCGCCCTGTTCTTGCGGGGAGTTGAAACTCTGCTTCGTCATCTTTTTGCATCTGTTGCATCCTAGTCGTCGATTGCAACTTTATCGAGAGTTTCTATTACTAGCTCAATTCTTTCCTCTTGAGCTTCTCGATTCTTTCTCGCCAAAAAACCCCTTTCCGAATTTCGGCCATCAACCTCGACCTGCCTTGTTACAGAATCCGTCCGATCCGCATTTTATCGTACATTGAACGAATCGACGACTAACCAACATCATGTCGTCTCTTTTTGGCAAGAGTAGCGGAGGTTCGCGCTTCCAGCTACCCGCCCTCAACCTCAATTTTGGCAGTATCACAGACGGCACCGATATCCCACCGCCTCCGGATTCACCTGTTCAAAAGGTTCCAACGCCTCCACAGACACCGCCCCCCAACAAGGAAGCCAAGAACGAAGCCCCCAAGGAGCCGGTAAAGGATACATACAGCAGTGTCACCGAGGACGTCGGCAACAGCACACCGCAACCAAGTGTTACTCCTTCTTCTAATGGTAATCTCGCTGGAACCAAGCGCAACGCCGATGACGATGCCCCTTTGAGCCCGGCTGCTTCAAGCCGCCAAGGCAGCATCCGTCGCCTGTTGAGTAGGACCATGTTGAATAACAGTTATGCAGAGGGCCAGATATCATCGAACGCAAGTGTCCAGTCTCCCCCACCCGGTCATGCTCGTCCAGCCAGCCAGGGCGGCGCAAGCTATCTCGACGAGCGCAAGAACAAGAGAGCCAGCGGTTGGTTCAGGCGCATGAGAACCGGAGAGACAATTTCCAACAAGCGAGCCAGCACCATGTATATGGACGAGCCTCCTCGCGCAACGACTCCCCAGAAGCAATCAGGCCCACCTCCTCCTATGATACCTGAATTAAGCGACATCGAACAGGACAACGGAAGCCTGGGTTCTGACCTTTTCAAGAACATCAAGTAAATCGACAAGTTTCTGGATGCCTAGAGCTAAATCACACTTGCACCATATCACCAATTCGGGCTCATCAGCCACCTTTTTTTTCTTTCCCATTCAACTATTTACATATTCAAAGACCAGAAATTGAGACAACAAGACAAACAAATACTTTACACCTACCTATTCCTATTAACGATCAAGCCCGCAGCCATACGGCGCAATGCGAGCCGATTCATTACTTCTTTTGGAAAACACGTTTCACTCAACGCAGCGAGGACGATGTTTCCGGCTTTTGTCTTGGAGGAGAGGGTGTCTGTGATAGACAAGGAGATGTAGAAGAGAAGGAAATCGAGCAGTGCAGTATGATGAAGGCGGCTCATCAAGATACCCAACTCGTTTCGCGAGCTCACTTATCCGGTTTGCAATTATGGATTCATTTTCTTCTTCATTGGCATTGCTTTAGTTATCTACGCTATTATGATAAAGCACTTCAGTGTACCATCATCTTACGGGTTTCACGTCACTATTTTTCATTTATTGTTTACCACTATCAGCTGAGCGGCTTCTGTTATCGCAATCGGGTTAACCGGCTCAGGGGGATATTTGTCTATAAGAGCTGTAAGGCTATTTCTCATCAGTCGTTATTCAGAAGATTGAAGGGGAGTTTACGGCTGTTATCTTGGGTTGTACAAATCTATGTATGGACAGCGAAAGTGATCTCAGTCGGCAATTCTGTATGAGTGAGGAGATAGAACTTCGAGAAATCTAAAAGTGCCAAGATAGTGGTCTAAGCTCGGTTTCCAGAGAGAATCTTTATTATTATTGGGTATGAGGCTATGCAGGACTGGACCCTAGATCCTCACTATTCACGGTGCTCAATCTGATCCATGCGCCAGAAAACTGACTCGAGATCTATGGAAATCCAGGGCTGGCTTGCGTGTCATAATACGAAGCTGAAGCGAGAATACACAACCGAAGCGATCAGCGTCACCGATTCTAAAAATACCATTTGGTGTACGAGCTATTGTACTCGAAGAATTTTCGTGTTATGCCTGTTCATGTATTCGAAACGTCTTCTTGTCGAGTTTACAACCACTAGCACTAGTAAAAGAGATCATGACGGCTTCTTCGAAAGTCCAGCACGTAGAATGTCACAAACAATTACAACGGATGTTCAGTCATACGTCCAAGCCATCATCCCTCAGCTTCTCATAGAGTTGTCCAATGGAAGCTGCATAGCCAGGTACCATGATGGCTTCTCCAGTAGGAACCGGTGCGTTGTAGAGAGGTACAACTCTTGTTGCACCTTTGGTTACTTCGAGGATGGTACCGTTACCCAATTCCGGGTCAATAACAAGTTTCCACATGCCTTGTGCTACTTCCTCGGGGCTGATGAGCACCGTGTCCTCTTCCAGCATGATTGCTTTGGTGGGATCGTCGCTCCATAAAGGAGTCTAAGCCCTGATATCAGTAGCCATCGCGAGAAACCGCAAGTAGGTACGCAACAAACTTACCGCTACTGCTCCGGGAGCTACACATCCAACACGGATACCAAGTTCATCGCGCAGTCCCCCTAGCGATCTCACAAAGCCGTGCAAGCCGTGCTTGCTGGCAATGTATAAAGGTGTCGTAATGGCCGCGCCATAGCCAGCCATACTGCCTACATGTACGAGACATCCTTTGCGCTTTGTCTTTGTCCAGTATCCGACAGCGAGTTGACTGAGCCGAATGGGAGACACCAAGTTCACGTCCAGGACAGCATAATGTCCAGGATCAGCTTCAGCGTTATCCCGAGAGACACTGTCTCGGTTACTCTCCGTCTTTGGAGCTTCCCAGAAGGAAGACCATTGAGGTTCGAATATTCCTGCTCCAGCGACGACGATATCAACACTTGGAAACTTCTCCAAGGCTGTTCTCCATGCAGTTGTAAGCTGAGGCCAGGACGCGACGTCGGTCTCTTGAAAGACTACTCCAGCTTTGCTGTTAGAGCCCGTGAATGGGTGCTGTTCCAGAAGCTGTTGAGCTTCGGATCGAAGTTTGAGATCTGCTATAAGGACCGAGCATTCATTTTCGAGCAGCACACGAACAAAACAAAGGTTGATGCCTTTTCTCGTAATCAGCCTTGGAAAGGTTGGTATTTGCCATATCACTGCGAAATCATACCAGAGCCTCCGCCCGTAACAAAAGCATATTTGCCATGTGCAGGTGCTGTCATGTTTAGGTTTAATATCCAAATGTGTCGATACCACCTTGGTTCGTTGGCCACTAGATAGAGTAATTGCTAACAGGGATAGTATGGGTGGCCGATCCACAAGATTTAGGACCTTTATTCGAGTTGCGATAATCAATTGGCATGAAATTTGCTTTTTACAGCCAGTTTAGGGATGTGTTGGAGAGCAAGACGAGTGATGTGTAGGCTTTGCGGGGTAACGCATGAGGAGACTGAAAGAGAAACATGGTTGACGAGTCCAAGCGCTTGTGTATGGTGTCATTAAAAGCTTAAAAACTATGTATCATTACCCCTGAAGGCGTCTGGGTTGTTCCGGCCACACTTTGATGCAATCAGACAGTGACCTTCTCTTCATCTCCAAGTGTCTGTATTGGAACCGGATCATCCTCTGGTTTCCCTTCTCGGCACGCCCATCCATCTACTCTTCGCAATGTCTCACGACTCCAAATCCGGTTCATGACCGACAATCGAATGGGGACCAAAGCAATGATGGTCAACGGAAATGCAGGAGCCGCAACCGTCAGCGTCACTCCAAAGACGATACCAGTCATGATGATTTGAGTGATGGTGTACATGTGGATTCCAAGCCAGGTCACACCGGTGGGAAGCTCAGGAAGATCAGATGGTGCAGTGAGAAGATTGACGACTCGGTCCAGGATAGGGTTGACGGACAAGGACTGATAGCCCATGAAAAGAAAGAGTCCAGCAAGCACAGAAGTCTGCGTAAGGCCCAACAGTTTCTGCAGAGGAGGCGATACGAAAATTAGAATAAGAGCAGCTTGGATGAAGTGCGAGTATCTCTGCTCATAGGTCCTTGCAACGTGACGGGGTGACTCCGGTTGCTCACCCTCTTCAGCAGAAGGACTCTCTAGAACATAGTGCATCAGCGATTCAGAGTGAAGTGGAGCTTGAGGGAGGAGACCGTTGGCCGGAGGGATGCCGAGAATACCACAGATTATGGTAGTTGTTCCCAGGAGGGCCACATCCCAAGCATAGCCGCCGGGCTTCTTAGTCCCGTATCGCTCGACGGTGCAGATGATGCTACTGATTTCATGATCGAAGTAGAACAGGACTGTGACTATGGCACCGGGAATCATGGACAGGAACACCCATTCAATGGGCGCCTCCCAGAAACGAACAAAGAAGGTTGCCCTGTCAGGGTTTGTCGGCCGAAAGCTAGTCTGCACCTCGAGTCGAATATGGTCCAGCGAGGCTAGTTCTCCAATGTATGGGATTCCGATCCAGAAGATGATAGAAATGGCAGCCGCATACTCTGTAAGTCCAAGTCGAACGTAGCGATGGAACATGGGTTTCCACGAGTTCGCGGTGGATAACAAAATGGCCAGAAGGCAGGTCCCTACGGCGCCAAGGATAGCATAGAGGAAAGCAGCGAGCGAGACTCGGGCATGGGTACGCTTAAGTTCCATGGCCGCCTTGTGGAAGTAGATGACACTGTTTAGCAGGGAAAAGATGTCGGCGCTGAAATGGGTGACATATTGCATCGTCCAGTCATGGGCATTGAAGATGGCAAGGAGATAGTGCATCCAGCCAGCGTGGATCAGAGTCCATGCCATGACAGGCAGAAATTCGACCTATTTACTGTTAGGAGGCTTGGTTTTAGGGCTGCTCATCTAACGTACATGAAAGTGCTTGTCGCATAGTTCGTAAACGTTCTCGGCCAACACTGAGAAAGGACCTGTTACGCCAAGAATTGTGAGAGGTTGACCAGAGAAACTATAGTTCTTGTCAGCATGCAGCCGGGCCTAGTACCATCATTTGGCACTTACAGAGAGAATATAAGACCGCAAAGACCAGTGCTGAAGACAACTTCAATAGTGCCCCACGACTTTCCAGTCAAGGTATACAAGTCACTTGCAAAGGTGATACCAGGTAGAAGATTGGTGAAGAAGATGTAGACGGCACTCGCAACCACCTGCTGGTTAAAGACTTGCCAATCTGACAAGTATCGACCCTTGAGGCTGATGACATCCTCCTTTAGTAGTCGAAAAGGACGAAGTTTGCCCTCTTTGCCAAGGTACTGGGATAAACGGCCCCCTTGATTGGGCGAGTTTGAATGATCGGCTGAAACTCCCAATGCATCTTGAGTGTCGGTGTTTGGTGTAACAGTGTTGGCAGATCCAAAAGTTGATCTTCTCTCGATGTCGGTTGAGTCTTCAACTGGTTCAATCTCAGGCCTAGCCATTGTTCACAACAACTTGGATTATAACAGAAACAACAAGAATATAAAATCTCGTCGGTTCTAGGGTGAACTAGAAGCCAAGCCCATGATGCATTCTCCCTCCATTCTGAATGAGGGCCCCCGAGTCAATTTATTTGGCTGGTTCAGATGAAGAGCCTGGTCTTGGCGTTCTTCCTTGGCTTTTTGAATATTTCTTGGCTTTCAATGGCTATTTGCCATCTGCCCTCGTCGGTACCAGAAAAGGTATGATCATGTTTCTTTATGGTTTGGTTAATGGCGCGTGGTTGAATTCAGGAACTCAATTGGTTCGGCATTCGAGAGAGGTAAAGTGACGTCATCTTCAGCTCTTTTATGCTTATCTGCACGTGCGGAGGGGCAAGGCTGAGATATGTGGAGCATATTGACAAGGCTGAGTTCTAGATTTACCAGTCGCTTTTTCAGGGTCCTTGAATATTCCATCATCAATCATATCGCATCACACAGTCCGGAATTTCTCGACGTCGCTCTATCCCGGATTTCAAGTAACATGAAAGACACATAGTCGTTCTGGAATAGACCGACTCAATGGCGCAATTCATTGCTCGGCAAACCTTTGCCCTACCAAACTCAATTCCTAAGACATATTACCTAGGCCATCATGCTGCCGCCCAGGGTGATATGGTTAAGAGACTCAATACTATTCATCTCATCCTCGAATGCCGCGACTTACGCCTCCCTTTGACAACGAATAACCCCCTCCTAGAACACTCTCTTGCCGGCCGCGAACGAATTGTCGTCTTCACAAAGTGCGACCTCACAACCAATAGCCCTGGGTACGTCAACGCTCTGCGCAAGCTATATGGCGACCGCTTTGTTCTATGGAATAAAGGAAGCCCCGATAAAACAAAAGACCTCCTCAAAAAGATAAAAGATGTTGCGCGCGCCATCGATCCAATAACGGGCACAAGGGCCATGATCGTGGGGATGCCCAACGTGGGGAAAAGTACGTTGCTCAATACTCTACGGAGTCGGGGACTACCACAGAAATCTTCAAAGGCGGCCAAGACCGGAGGACAGCCAGGAGTGACGCGCAAGATTGCTACGAGCGTTCGAATCGTCGAGACCGAAAAAAAGGATCCGAAAGGAGGTGTTGGCGAAGGAGGGGTATTCGTGTTAGATACTCCAGGTGTCTTCGTGCCATATGTTGATAACGCCGAGACCATGGTGAAGATTGCGCTCGTGCAAGGCATAAAGCTTGGCCTGATACCTTCCGAGGTTCTGGTAGACTACCTACTCTACCGCCTTAACAAGATCAACCCAGCCTTCTATAAGCAATATTCCAACCCCACAAATGACGTTCAAGAGTTGCTTACTTCTGTTGCTACGAGAACGGGCAAGTTGAAGGCTGGGGCTGTACCTGACTTGGAGGCCGCTGCTAGCATATTCCTGAAAGATTGGAGAGCTGGGAAGCTGGGAAAGTTTATGCTCGAAGATTTATCAGATGAAGCAATCGAGGAACATCAACATCGAATGCTTAACCCTCCACTCAGCATGAATCAAGCTAAAAAGCAGCAGAAAGTAGCACGCGCGCAAGAAAGAGCGGGTGCCTAGAATGATCAATTCAAGACATAATCTCTGTAACATGTATCTTTATACTAGGGCATCTTTTTTTCCTATGTACATTATTTAAGCATATTGTCTTACTTCATACTCAAATTCATGTCGTCCCTTGCCCACATGACCTTTCTTGCCGAAACTGTGCATACACCAATGACCAAGTCCTCGAGGCGTGCTAGGGTATATGTAGAATGATAGCCGGAACACCAGAGGGTCCCTGCCTCGTTCGAGTGCTTCAAGTCAAATGACAAACAACCAAAACCCTAAAAAGAACAAAAAACCCGTGCCTGTTGCATCAGTTTTGGATGCTAGTGACGCCCCCCGGAAGTACCGTAACCGTAAACGCCTGAAATAACAATCGAGCATCTATCCCTTGATGTAGACGCTCCAAGCTGTGCTGCTGCAAACTTGATCTGTGTGAGAGAGAGATCAGGTATACTGATTCTGCCATTTGACCATATCTCTTGTTAGAACATCCATCATTTCCATACAGTTCAAGTCTTTGAACTCTTTACCCTCAGAGGACTCCCGAGTACCTTCCTTCTCAGCAGTCTCAGAGCTTAGAGTTTTCTGAAGCGACATCTCCCCGTTGTTCGTGTTTCCATTCGTCACTGGGAAGGTCTCGGCTGCAAGGTCTACCTGGGTCCTCGAAATAAAATCCATAATGGCACCAACACGTCGCTTCATGTCCACCATATTCAGTTTATGGTGAATGGCCGGCTTCGACTTGCCATGCCGATGTTCACTCGTTGGTTTCGGGTGGGCTGGCGTAGGTTCATCGCTATTCTTCTGTATGTCTCGCGACATCGACCGCGCCGGTGACTCGCCCTCGCCATCTCGATCTCTGGTGTACTGGTTCCTCCCTTTGCCTTTCTTGTGGGCAATTCTTCCGCCACGCTTCTGGGTGCTTGAAATGGGTTGATGGCTCGCAGGGGGTGTGTCGGGCACAGGCTGGACTGGCGCTGGGGTCTCCAGAATGACGGGCGTCTCGATGCTCTTTGCGGCTGGGGGTTTGGTTACGGCAGGGGGTGTCTCCTCAGAAGGATCCGAATCTAAGCGATTGTCAGTCACAGTTCTACAGCAGATATTGTCGTTCAGCTTACCCTCGCCTCGTCGCCTTTCTGCGCGGCCTTTGCGTTTGTCTGCGGCTTCTTGTCTCTGACGCTCTTTGTCTTCCTTTTCAGTTTTGGCTCGCTGGATCTTGTTGTTATTGCTGCTGTTGTTGCTGCGAACCCTTTTTGCTCCATTACGAGTATTAATTTCGTCGTCTGACTCATTGTGAGTCTGTACCTCGGCCGGTTCAGTCGGGGGCGAAGGAGACCTAGAGCTGGTCCGTTGCCGCTTGACGCTTATCGGATTCCTCAGTGATGCCAACTTATCGTCTCGTGGCCGAGCATTGACGGCTACTGACTCCTCACTGTCGCTGCGTCCTCGTTTCGCCCGTCGGGTCAAGATTTCTGATCCATCCAGAGGCACGTCTTCTTTGCTTGCTTCAATGGCTCTCAACAATTGCTCATCTTCATATGCACGGTCGCGACTATTCATTGTTGATCGGCGTTTGGAGGTTTGCGAAGAGGAAGTAGGGCGCGAGTTCTTGCTCGTCCCAGTCTTGGGTGAGCGGTTACCTTCCTTAGCGATCGAGGTAGCTCGGGAGGTCGCGCGCGACGGGCGATTGTGAGGAACATATTTTGACCATTTTTGACTGAGAATAACACTGTCAATGCGAGACGATCATAACGGCGGTGCAGTGAAGGAAGGTGAAACAGGCAGTTGGGTGGAAAACATTTTTTTTCGAAAATGAACATCTTAGAGACATCTCGAATGAAAGAAACTCGACCGGAATGACAAATTTGACTCACCCATTGCTTGCCGTATATATCTTGTGGAGTTCTTTGCGACATTGCTCGCAAAAATACTCATCAGGAGAGCTCTCGGCGCTAAAAATGCCTACACAAGCGCCGTGCTGCCAGACTTTACAAATGTCGCATTGAACGAAGAAGCCGGTAACATCTTCGGTAAATTCAATGGCATTGAAAAAGTCCAAATCAGCGCCTTCAACAGGCGGGCGGCCTGGATATTCTTCAGCATCACAGATGCACCGGACAGCCTCGTCCTCCTCTTCTTGAAGGTCGTCGCTTCCGTTCACCATGTCAAAGTTGTCAGACTTGGGGTTTTTGTCGTTATCGTCTTCTTGGTTACGCTTTCGCCTTCGACCGAGAAGAGTATCGTCGAGATCTTCAAATGGCTCCGAGGATAACGAGCCGCTAGGCGTAGACTTGTTGGAAGAAGGTTTGGCGACAGATCTTGTGTTCCGTTCGACTCGACCCGACGTGTTTGAGGATACCGATGATTGTTGAGATTGAGAATTGGTGGCGCGGGCTCTCGATGACCGTCGCGGCGAAGGTGGTGCCATTGGGAGAGTAGGGTCACCGAGGTGAGGTGGAGGATGAGGAGAAAACGAGAGGGTAGAAAAGGTAAAGGGAGCGATGCCTCGTTCGACAGATGACGGCGCGTGTAACGCTATAGAGTAGACTGATTCTCTCCAATGTTTGTGGTCACGTCAGAAGAAAGTGGAATCGCGAGAATTGAACGTAATGGAACGGCGACCAAGGTCGTGGGAGCTGGGTTGGTGAGCGACCAGCGACGAGTGCGACTACTGGAACAAGAAGGTAGGGCGTTCGTATCGAAGACGGGGTTGACAAGCAAGCATATCGAGAATGCGCAGATACGCTGTGAGGATGACACGGAGGAATACCGTAACAATGAGGTAGTATGTGCCAGAGAAGAGTGGGCGGGAGCTTTCTTCGGAGGAGGAGGAGGAAGAGGAGGAGGAGAAGAAGAAGGAAGAGAAGAAGCGCGGACATGGGCTCGCTCAAGCGTGCGTGGGCATGGGAAAGTGGGCAGGAAGGTGGGCGCGGGTCTCACTTGCCTGGCATCGCTTCAGAAGGACCTGAGCCGATGAACCACTACAAGACCACCTGCAGAGCATTTTAGCACTCACTGAACTAAGTGCCCGGGCTGAATGCAGTACCTTGCAAGCTCCAGAATACAGGGGTCCTCTGGAGCACTGTATACTAGGTACGTGACCACTCAGAAGCCACACTGAAAAATTCTAGTCCCACTCACCGTAACAAACTCGAGTAGCAGATAAACTTCCATGACTGTTGGGAGTGCAAAAGAGGAAATCAGTAAGTCGGTTTATGCTATTTTATACAGGACTTCTGGATTATTTGTTCTTTCGCGCCCCAAAGCTTAGAGGTCAACTTTTCTGATAACCCCCCTCTTGTGCTCTTCGTCAGTGTATCATGGTCTGGTTTTGTTTGCTGATCAAGCGGCTAAACCCCCACAGTTGGCGGTTCGCTTCCGCTTCCATCATGGTCAGTTAATGTAGCCCGTTTTCATAGTAGATACATACTACTTATGTATCAGATGCTCTACCGTATGTACCCTGTAATGCATACATGGGGATTCTAGGGAGAATGACATCAGGGAGACGTTGAATGCCATGGATGTAAGTATAGCAAGTACCTGGCGGCACCATACGAATGACGGAGAAGTTCCTTCTTAGAACGCTATCAACAGTCCTTCATGCCCAGAACATCATGATGCAGAAAGTGAATAGTAACTACCTATGAGGATAGCACAGTTATGAAGCCAATCATGACCTTTTCTTTTTCTTGTGGGTGTTGTCATGGAATTGGAGAAGACAAAAAGGTGGGACAACCACTTCCTTTCCAGCTAGGTGGATCAGATAATAATCGGCACACTATAACTATATGACAAAAATAGTTAAGTAAACTTAGTGTATAAGATGGTCATAGTATACTAAAGTATTATGTTAGCTTAGGCTCCTTAGGATAGGCTGTGCTGGTTTTTTCTGACCCGCCTGCCAGCCTATGGACATTAGGCGTCAGATTGGCTGACTAACCACTCCACTGTCTCCCAACGGTCATGGACATGGCCCTGGCTCCGACTGTGACAACTCCACAGGTGATGATTTAATCACACAGCTACTGCTACAGTACAACAACTCTTGAGGCGTTATCGGTCTTTGCGTTGTTGTTGTCCAGGCTATCGACATTCTGAATTCTTTCTATTAAATTATCGTTGTATTTTGGACCTCAGCGGGTGGCCAAATTTGGATTGAGGTTTCTCCAGAGGCACTCAGGCCCCCCCTCTATAGGTAACCCGGCCGTGACTGGGTAAGCGAGCCCCGACCTTGGACAACCACGAGCGAGTCCGGCGACCATTCGTATAACCTCTCCAAGAATCGATCGACTTTGTATTTGAGACGAGGTTCAAGGCTGAGGCTGGATTGGCTCAGACCGAAACCTGCTCTAGCACTTCACGTTCAGTCGTGATACCGTATATCGACAATATGTTCTGACCCGCACACAGAACGTTTTAGAGCCCGACCGAACCAAGTTACCCCTCTGACACAGCATCACGGCCTCGAACTCGGTGTTGGCGTTTGCGAATCATTGTTTTGATACCCCTTTCGGGTTGTATGCTTCGCACATTACAATCAAGCCAGTTTGTCGACGATATATTTATTGTATAGATTGCGACACGACCCCTCCTTTGGCCACCCTTGCCGCTTGACTACTCCTTCGTTTGTGGTTTGCACCAGAGTCAATACAATGTTTGATGGGTACGCTTTCCGTTCACTTCGGACGTTGCGAGGCAGTTGTGACGCTTGGCAGGCCTTGATACTTCAACTTTCCTCAATGGCTTTCCAGGCTGAACGGCGTTTGGCAACGTCATGAAATATTTCCCATTATTACACCCCTCGTCATGTTGGATATTACTGCCTTGGTCGTGACTATTCTTCTTAGTCTTCTGGCGATATACCCGCTAACGAGAAATTTGCGTTCTTCGCGCGCAGGTCATAGTCCCAATATGTCGCCAGATACTGCATCGTCGTTATTTCCAGAGCGACCGATACGGCCATTGCCGAGACGTCGACTTCGAGAGAAGCTCTCCCCCGAGGTCGCAGATACGATCGAGTACCCCCCTTCAACGCACGAAATCACACCCCTTTTTTATTATCCGCCATATACCCTTAAGGATGAAGGAAGCCCGCCAAGGATAGACTCTACAGGCCCAACTCATCAGGGTCGAAGGACTGAAGCAGGGCGCAACTACACCCCTCGACAGAACGGCCTGGGACTGCTTGACGGCGACGATGAAGAAACGATCCTGCGAAGCACCCTGGTTACTCGTTCGCCTCCAAAGATACTGACTCGTTCTGCTCGACGACATTCAAAGCCAGACCAACTTCGCACGAATGCGCAACCACCTGCTTCTGCGACATCATCGGCGGATGGTTATGATTTGTTTGAGAACACGAATAACAAAAAGAAGCGCAAGATCCCTTCCGCAGGAGACGCCATGCTTAATGGCACTCAAGGGTTAAATAATGAGATGGGGTCTATTGCTATTTCAACTGGCACAGGACATTCTCCCACCGATGAGCTGCATAGTGACAGAGCGTACCCGCATTCGAGCGTGCATTCAAATACCAGTACCTTCATAACCAACAACCAAGGAATATCAGGCTCTGGTCGAGGCAGGCTTGGACGTTCGAGAAACGGCAGAAGTCCACTTCGAGCCTTACCTGACGGCAACAGTTCGTGGATCGGACGAGCGCCAAAACCCGCCCAGCCCCAATGGGCGCCAGGTGGTAAGTTCTTTTTTTTTCTCACTCAGTTTGATATGTTGCTTGTCTATTCTTTTCTTCTATTTTCTTGTTTTCCAACTGGGGATTCGTGATTGTGGTTGGGAATTCACCGTTGAGTCACATGCATGATCCTATCGTGTCAAGCGGACTATTGGAATCAATGGTGTTTCTTCCTTTTTTGTGCTACGCATCTCCCAGCCGCGGCATAGGACAGAGCGGAAGCTACATGATGCTCGCCATTTTAGAACTTGCCTGATCATTCGATATTTTGGTCTACCTTTTCACACTTGTCTTCGCTTGAAATCCTTCTACACCTGTGTCCCATCTCTAAACTACCAGATACTAATATGGGAAGTCAGAACAAGAAGGAAGCGGTATAATCTCAAACGCCATTGCAAACGCTGAGAAACTGCGACCTCAGGGCCAGGATAACGTGAGCTTACTCCAGCAACACTCAGTTGTAACAAAAAGCACCCCAGCTTCGACTCAGTTCACCTTTACCTGTGAATCTCAAGTTCCTGGCACCATTCAGTGGCCTGGTAAGTGCACACGAGACAACATGTATGCCGGTTTACTGATATGAGTACAAGGTCACACGAACAAGCACAGCATGTCGACCCAGGCTGGCCCTGGTTCCTTGCCACCTGGCACTGTCGCTCATCATGATGGCTCCTCGGTCGCAGCTAGTAGAGGCTCCGGGAGTTCTCGTCAGGACAGCAAGCGCCGCCTTGATCGGTCACTTGACAGGGCTGCGAGGCACCGCCGCCAGGTTGCCACAGAAACCCGACGAAGGAATCTTGTAACACACGACTGGATCTGTGAATTCTGCGAGTACGAAAGCATTTTTGGCGAACCCCCTAGAGCGCTGATTCGAGCGTACGAAATCAAAGATCGCAAACGCCGGCAAGAGGAAGCTGATCGCAAGCGACTTCTCGAGAAGGCCAAGGCTAAGAGCAGGAAAGGTAAAAAGAGTGGAAAACCTCCGTCTAGGGGAGACCATGCTGCTACTCAACCGCTGGCTCAGGAACAAGGCGGCCATGTGGACACGAACCACCATCACTCGACCCAGTCAGAGGAGGACGAGGACGACTATCCCAATTCGTCCGGAGAACGGACGGGGCCTGACATAAAAGCCAACAGTCCACCACCCTAAGTTTTTGGGCATGACTTAGTGGATTGCCCTCTTCCAGTGATAACATTCCTCCTGTCCATATGAGGAAACTCTGCTGGTTGTCGATTGATCGAGACACGAACAAAGGAGGTTACGTCTTTCAGACAACTCGGCGTCATGCAGATTGCGCTATTACCAGATCTGTAAATCCTGCAGCGCCGACAACCTCTGTTTCTTGTTATTGGATTTGGACAATGCCACAAAAACTCAACGACTTACGAATCACTGGCTTCTTCGTTGATATGGGGAAGTATCAGTTTACAGAAGACTGAACCACTCGGTGGGGAGATGGCTCAGTAACTGGAAGCAAATACAGTTTATCAGGCACAGGAATGGAGTACGATGTACTGCCATAGATAGCATGAGTATAGATACTTTCAGTGTTAAGAATAGCCGCAGTGTGTATTACCCAAGCTATCCTAATGTTAAGGACTTTCATGACCACTCTTTCTTAATTACCGATTTCGTCTCGCCCTCTTGACATGCTGTGTGCTCTGTAACTAGTCTGGATAGTCCCTAAAAGTGCATAAAGCGAACAGAATCGAATACAATTGAAACGGTCTAACTGGGCATTGACGTCAGAGGGCCCCTTAATCCAGCTGGAGTTTACGCTTGGTGGGTTTGGATGGATCTAATCATGCGGCGGAGACTAGAATTTGGGGGCAGCTGAAAACTATGGATGGACCCCTTGTGTTGAGTTTAATAGGTAGGCAGGGTAGGGTAGTGGCAGGTATGTAAGTACAACAATTCGACGATATTCAAGGTTTCATGGTTCTTGTTTGTATACGTTCCTGTACCCAGATAGAGTTGTAGATATGCTATGCTGTCCCATGTCAATCTTCCTGTGGGCCAAGCTTTTCGACGACGAACTGGTGCGTGCATGCGAATGTGGGCGAGGGACCCTCACAGCTCAAAGACCCAAAGGCCCCAGATTGTTTATGTTTATTCCGCCGAGAAAATCCTGTAGATCTCGGCAGCTGGAAGCTGGAGGCCTGCCGAGCTGGACCTGATGAGGAACTGATCTACAAACGGAATAGATTAGTGATCTTGAAAGGATCTGTGCAGCAGCCGGATTGTTTTGTGTGTGTTGTTTTTTCACCTGAGATTTCCCACGGCACAAGAAACCGGGAAGCTACTTGATACGTATTACTTACTTACTCCTATTATAGTGATGTACATCAAGGATAAGGAGGTGCCTCAAGACTCTGTACATGTACAATAACACCACGTGTCTACACCAGTGTAGGTTATCTGAGTTGGGAGGACATAACAAAGTATTGTTCTCAATGGCTGTAGAAATGTAACATCCATGCCAAAGTCATCAAAAATCATGTTATTGGACCCTTGCTAAACAAGCCCCCTTCCTCTGTTATGCGATGTGATGCGATGCGATGCGCGCCCTGGCCTGGCAATGGAGCCCGATCAACCGGAGCAAAAAGATAGTGGGTCACCAATTGAGGCTAGCGTTGCTGGTGCGCTAGTGGCTTGATACTTGTCGTCATCACGTCTCTAACTAGCATCCATGGAACCTCCCTCTTCTTCTTCTTCAACTACTTTTTGTAGCCCTAATTTCTGTCTCATTTTCCTGACGTATTCCCAACACAACATAATAGCATTACTATACTTTCTGTGAGCGAGTACCTTGACTCATATCTCAGCGTCATTGTTGACATTCTTCCGAAGATCCGCGGCCTGGCCTTCCTGAATGCAAGCCGCATGTTGAGCTTTGCTGGCCTTGCGCCGCTTTTGATCTAGTCCACCCTAATTCAGCCCATCATGTTTGGTTCAAGGAGGCATCGCACTCCCTCTGTGGTGAGTCTATCTGTAATTTAATTTACTTATATTCCCGTTCTGCAAAACCGGTTTTGGCTTTTTTGAGTTTTGCGCGCCACGGCACCTGCCATGATCGTCCAAGGCATTTACTATTGTGAGACTTGCCGCATTCGTCTTGGACCATTGTATTGTCATCGCCCTTCAGTCCTTCTCGCGACTTTTTCCTCCTTGTCCTCTTTTCCCTTCATCGCCTTCACAATCATCTTTACACTACTGACATGGCGATTCCATCTCAGCCGTTGACCAGGGAGACTGCCAATCCCAATGCTGCGACCGCCGCCGCATCGGCCTTTTTGCGACGGGAAACGACGCCATCTTTGTCATCAGCGGCAGCAGCAGCCGCCCTCAAAGCTCGACCTACGACACCTACCAACGTATCTCAGGTTCAATCGAAGCGAGCTGCGCGCAGGAGTGCATCTGTATCGTCTACCGGGAGTCGGGACAGGCGGAGTCGGGAGCTCCATCGATCACCGAGTGCGAGTTCTATGACAGAAAGAACTTTCCGGTCTCCTTCGCCATCACCAGCTAGGAACCCTGCTCCACAGTCTCAGGATATCCCTCCAGTCCCCAAGATTCCTCAAAATGAGCATGGAAAATCCGGTGCGAGGAGCCCAACCCATAAACGGGCAACAAGCTTGCAGACACAGACTTTTCAAACAGCCAGCCAAAAGATGAAGAATGGTCAAGGCACATGGTTTGGAGCTGCTGCAGCTGGCGATCTGTCCAATATACGACGAGCCACCGTGGTTGATAAGAGAGCCTCAGCAGATTTACGCCCCAGCAGTCCAAGCTCCATCAACTTCTCGTATCCTCGTTCCATGACTGACTCGCCCAGTCAAACAAGCAACGCAATGGTGTACGATCCTAATTCAAGGCGGATGGTTCCCCAGGCGCAGGTGTTGATGCAAGAGCAAAACATTCGAGATGCATCCGAAAAGCCTGTCCGCAAGCAAAAGCAGGAAAGCTCCAGGGCTGGCAGCCATCTCTCCAAGGGAACAGTAGGACGGTTAAAGGGTACCGCAGTCGAACCAACCTCCCCGTCGTCTAGACCATCCAAATCTACACAAAATCCGTCAGTTGTTTATGCGGCAGTTACACAACCCGAACAGGCCAAGCCTGAGCCTGAATCCGAGCTGGAATCGGATCTCGAATCTGAACCAGATGTTGAGCGGGAGGTCAAGCCTGAGTCAAGACCTAGCGTATCTGAGGAGCAAGCGATGGACGAGTCTGATCTAGAGTCAGACGGTGAAGCGCCAAAGCAAATTGATCGCAATGTTGCAAGCCCGCCTCGAACCGCCAAGCCTGAAAACTCCATTAGGAAGCGTCCGTCTGTCGTGCACGAAGATCCCGAGCTGGAGGAGGAACACGACCCTTCAAGAACGAATCCCTCCCAGGAGAGTCCAATGGATGGAGTAGATGCGATACCTGTCAAGTCTACTGCTCCGCCTCAATCGCAGGCTTCAGTTTTGGTGGATCATCCGAACGACAGTGTGCAACGCACTCGTGTACACTCTGAAAGCCCTGCTCGCAGTCCCGCTCGCACAACACACTTTGCGCCCAAAACGGATCAACTACTCGTCAGGCATGAGCCGCCTCCACGATCATTGTCGCCTCGAAAGTCTGCACTCAAATATTCAAGCCCTCGTGACGCCTCGCCCTCAGAAGATGGCTCCGACGCCTCCGCTGCTTGGTCAGGCGTGGCCCGGGAAGATTCGGATCTTTCACGTAAGAAGAGTGTGAGGGTAAGCTTTGATGATGGGAACACGGCAATTATGGGTGAGCCTGTACCGGCATCGGATACGGACACGCCACAATTAGCCAGCCCTCAGTCAAAGAAGCCTTGGCACAGCATCATCGGACGGAACAAGAGAGACTCGATAACTTTGGATGAAGACGAAACAATGACCCCCCGTCCCGCTCTGCCCTCTTTTGGAAGTGTTCGCGAGAAGAAGGTTAGAGAACCTGAGGAGCGTCCGTTGGTTCGACCCACGGAAAGATCAGCGTCACCTCCACTTGCTGCAACTTCATACTCTCCTAAATTCGACAAGCAGTCCCCTACCCAGGATTTGACTCAGTCCAGTGACCAAGCTATTGGATCCGTCTTGTCACAAGAACAAGCATCTCGCAATGAAGCCAATACTTCTAGATACCGAGAGCCACTGCCTCCTGTGGTTACATCTGTTGACAACCAGGGATACATCAGCAACAGTGACCTGGAATCTGATATTGAATCCGACATTGGGAATTTAGAAACTCAGGCATCCACAGTTCCCCTAATCGAAACACAAACCTCGGTTAGCGATTTGGCTGGCGGAGTTGAAAGTGACTCACCAAAATCTAGCCCCAGCGACAACATACCGACGATTTCAATAATACACCCCAGCCCACGTATTCCTGATGAAAGCCAATCAGATTCGCCTTCAGACTTCTTCGACGTTCCTGGAGACTTTGCTGCAGCGACAGGCGCTAGTACTGACGAGAAGGGAATTTCCGACGACAGCAAGGAACCAGCACCAATTGCGAGTCGTCGATCTTTTGAATCGACTAGTGCAGTGTCCTCCAGTTCCCAGATGCATGACATCCAAGAAGAATCGGAAGAATCCGACGGGAGTAGCATCTACAGTGATGCTTATGAGGATCTGTCCGACATGGAGGGCGACGGGTTCATGTCACTCGATGCGGTCGTCGACAGTCCTGTCGAGCCCGCTGTTCCCCAGAAGGTACTGGAGAAGGCAATGGCCAAATCCAAAGAGGCTGACAAATCTCAACACCCTACATCTACAAAGAGTACACCTCAGGCCCCTCTGCAAACACCCAGTGACTGGCAAACTGCAAAGGCGTATTGGAGGAGTCTAAGCCCGGAGGGCAGGCGTCAACTTGAAAAGGAGGCTATGGAGGATTCTGGTGAAGAATCTATCCCAGAACAAACAGTGCGTCGACCAAAGAACAAGCCCAAGAAACAGGCCAAAGAAAAGGATGCGAAAGACCTCGTCCAAGAACCCTTGGAAGAGCTCAAAGACGTTTCTGTTTCGGAAACGTTTCGCGATTCAAACCGGGTTTATCAAATTCAACCAGGCACGAGCTGGCCTCGCGATGATGTTGAAAAACCTCGGGTTCAGGCTTCCGCTTCAGACAACACAAAGTCAAACGGGGGTGCTAAGCTCCGAAAGTCTATGCGAGGTGCTGCGCCTCCAGCAGCTGATTATTCACAAACAGCTCAGAATGGAAGCATGCGTAAGTCTATGAGATCTGGCGCTGCCCCCTCGAGCCCGCAGAATTCGAATGACGGTCATATACGCAAGTCTCTTCGTCAAGAGCCTGAGGCTAGTGCTGCTCCAAACACCGGGATGCGTAAATCGCTCCGGGCAAACGGCTCCACGACTAATGGCCAAACCATGGCCCCGAGTCTAAGAAATGGTGCTCGACCTACATCGTATCAACCGGCAACCACATCAGAAACGGTTAAAACGCAACGTCGTACACATTCCGAAGACAGGGGACCCACTATGCGAGGTGCCACGAAGCCAACACTGACACGCCGAGGATCTGACTCCAGCGAAAGCAGTTTCCGGCGTGCAAAGGTCGGTGGTGAAGGCCTTGGCTTCCGTAAGACGATGAGAGGAAGCGTTCGTGAACCAGCGCCAGTAACAGCGCCTGCTCAAGAAAGTGCTCGGGGAAGTAGTCGTTTCAGCCTTCGATCGTTATCGCCTACCGGGTTCCGACGTAATTCCAACACAAGCTCACCTCCCCCTGTTGCCATGGGTGGTCGTATGCGTCAATCATTGCGTTCCGAGTCAAGTGAAGCTGATTCTTCTCGCAAGCGCCTTTCTGGATTTGGCCGTCCAGTCAAGGCCAAGAAAACCAAGGGTGGTAGCCGTTTTGAAGATTCGAGCGACGAAGATGAGTCGCGTCCAGCCTTCCGTAGTCGTTTTGTCGACTCCAGTGAAGAAGATATCACTTCGCCCATGCCCAAGCAAAAACGCGTACCCAAGACACTGCGAGGCTCAACTTCAAACGATGCCGCTGCCGCTGCCATGAAAGCCCCTGCTTCTCGCGCTGGGGTTCAAGATTCCCCTGACCTACCAGATAGCGACGACGAAGAAGAGCAGCCACAGCAGAGAATTACAGCCAATGGTGCAGCCTCTCGATCTACTCCAGTGCTGAATCGGAATGGCTCAGGACGAGGCAGCTTTGGGGTTCAGAATGACAATGACGAGAAAATGGGGGCACGGCCAGGCCACAAGCGACGAGGCAGTTTCATGTCATCAATTTTGCGTCGCAAGAAGGACCCTTCCGACAAAATTTCTCGCAACACAAGTGAAAGTGCATCCCGTAGGGATACCCATCTAGAGCGCGCTCCGGAGCGTCTTGCTGTTATTCGAAGCAACAGTGAAGGAGCTGCCCACAACTCACGCCTGCAGAAACGTGGGGCGAACTGGCCTCTCCAAGACCAGGAGCACACTCACGAAGAGGAGGACCATTTTGACGATGGCTCCCAGAACACCTACGTCGTCGATGAGGAGAAGAGGCCATCTACTGCTGGCGGTCTCGGCCCATCTCCGTCTTCTCCAACAACTAAAGCAGGGTTCCTCAAGCGTCGCAGTACTTCTCACAGCCAAATGCGCTCTCGTGCTATGTCAGCTGATGGTTCAGAAGCTGGCACGCCCAAGAAGAAAAAATTCGGAACACTACGCAGAATGTTCAAACTTGACGAATGAGTAATGTTCAATTTCGTGGGACTCATCACCCCATGCTCTTCATAATACCAACGACTGTCACAACGTAAAGCCTGTTTATCGGCACTATTAGCCCTTGACTTTTTACACTCATACACTCGCTCCAGCACTGCTTTGTTTCATAAAAGACCAGTGCATTTCTCTTTGTTCTCGATAACGCGCTACCGCGATTCTTGGATTAATTCATAAATTGCCGGATCACATGGGATGGATGGATGGATGAACGAATGGATGATTAAATCAGTTGGATAACACCCAAGGTGCAAACCCAGGACTAAAAACTATTAAGCGTAATATATAGTAGCTATTTATCTTACCCTTCAGTTTCCTAACTGTAACATTAGATACCACCTTTAGCAATATTTATCAGTATTAAACTTATTTCGCTGATTTTTCAGCCTCTTTATATCTATGTCCAACACTCATCATTAAAAGCATCTGTCTGTCCACTTGGTTAAAGACCTTGAACATGATGAATAATTTGTTCTTCTCATTTTGTTCGAAGACGTGCTACTTTCCAGCAGCGCCTCCGGCATGCTGTTGCAGTATCTTGCTTTTGGTTCTATAGTGGTATCAACCCAACTCGTTCCGTTTCCTTTCCCGTCTGTATCTGTCCGCTTCAAGTTGCTCATATCAGACTGAGCTTCGCCATCAACGCCTTACCCCTGAACTGATCATGTATCTAGAAAGAACCATCCATGCAGCTTTCATTTCAGCCCTTGACATCAGAGCCAGTTGTTACTAAATGCAAATGGGTAACCTATAAGATGAGACTGACGATCGTGAATACTTTCATGCACCCATTAACAACTCCGTGGCCATGCGGTCCAGGTCATTATAAAGAAAAGCAGTGCAATCCCCTAAGAGGAAAGCCGAATTTTAGTCGCAAATGACATGCATAATCCTTGTGAGGTACTGTCACGAGTATATGCAGTAGCAAAATGGTGCTTTGGGAATGAAGTAGAGAATTTAATTCTTTGGTCGCGGTCTGTCACTGCCCCGTGCCTTTTCGCGTTCGAGTAGAAGTGTCAGCTGACTTTTTGTGCGTCCCAAAGGCACACTAGCCGATGTGGTTGGCGGAGTTGGGGTGAAACGAGCATCGAGGATAGAGGGCTGATGTGGTACAACGGGAATGGTATGGTGCTCGGGTCGTGTGTGGTTGATACTACTCAAGTCTGAAGTGGACCCAAATCCAGATTGATCGAGAATAGTGCCTGCGACAGCGATATTAGATGTTGATGAGGTAGCCTCTGTAAAGAGACCCGGCGCTCTAATGTTGTTTTGAGACTTGTGTTGGTCGTATCCGCCATGAGACTGAGACCGAGCCATAGCAGGCAGGTCCTGGCTCTGGCCACTCTCCACAGATCCCACGCCGAATGTCGATATTGAAGATGTCCCAGATCCTCTACGTGATCCATGGTTCGAAAGATTGATGAGGGAACGAGCCTGTGGGAGTACTCCTTTCTCGCGATGAATGCTACGAGGCTGATCTTTCGAGGGCGACGACCGCCCGTTTTCCTCCGCTATCACGTCTTTTTCAGCTTCTTTTTTGTATGATACCGGCCGAACAGGCGCAGCTGGTCGCTTCCCACGTGCCTTTTCGCTCATCACAGGGCGTCCCTTCACCACACCATTACTGTGGCCAGTCGTTGGTTGGTCACGTTCCACGCTTGTGGGGGTATTGGGTGGTGCAGCCTGCTGCAGAGCGGCATTTCGTGACCCACCGGATGTTCCAAACCCAGCTTCTCGAATGAGAGGTTCTACAGTTGGAGTCGGTTTCTTTGATGGTGGCATTTTGCTATTGATGACAGGTGAGGAGGGAGTGGGCTTCCGGGGGGGTACAATTGTCGTTTTCTTCTTCGGCGAAGCCACTACATACACGGGCGCTTCAGACGCCGTCGCGGCTGTGCTTCCCGACGATGGGATCTCATCTTCATCTGCGGATTCATGGGGTGACACAAAGCGAGCTGTCGGCCGTGGTCCTGATGTTGACGGCCCCCGGGCTTTTTTCAGGATCGGATGAGCGGGTGGCGGTTTTGAGGCACTCGAAGATAGGGTTCTCAACGTTGAGTCGGTAGGTTTGGATGGGCGGGACCCTTGAGGTTGTGGTAGAGGTGGGGTCGCCTGAGATTCGGCGGCTTCCAGAATTTGCTTGATCAGGGGGGGTATCTACTCGGTGTCAGTTGGTGAAAGGAGTCCTTGGTTAGAACCTCAATGCTACGTACATCGGGTCCCTCCCATCGGTTTGGTGGTCCCTTGAGGGGGACAAAAGTTGGCCCATCAGAGATCTCTTCGTAAAGTTTGGCTAGGGCGCTGCCCTTGAGAAACCTGCGATCACTTCCCCAGACGTGCCACCAAAAGTTTTCGAGACGGCATGCTGTCGGATCCTTAAGCTTCTTATATGTGGTAGTGTACACTAAGCAAGTATGAGCCGTGTTCAATACGTTTAAAGCCAATAAGTTTACCATGCCAATACTTCCAAACTTTGTCAGGGGGGACAATTGGGAAGTCAGCAACCTCCTTATAGATGTTTTTCGAATTGGTGACAATGCCCTTTGGCAGAATCATCGGCATATTTGGATCCATGGTTGAAAATGTAAGAAATGGTAAGGCCTGACTGTCATGAATAGCTTCTGCGGCGACAGGATGCAGACTGGAGATGAGGCGGTTTGGTCTGTAAGTATCCCCTGGCGGTTTCTTGGTGCAGAGACGTTTATCGATGGCTATAAACGAAGCATGGTCGTTTAAACAAAGTAATTGGTAAGCGATCTGCGTGCGGGTGAGTATCGATGCTTCTGAGTAGTGTGGGCGCACAATGTAACTTGGTGGTGATTGAAGCCGTTCCTCTTTCTTTTCTGCCAATTGCAAATGGCATAAGGCTTCAATGCAGTTACCTCAAGATCTGAAAGTAATGCAAGGTAGTTTGCGGTGGTGAGCAAGTGTCGAATATGTGCAGTCGTCGTTCACATGGGATCGAATTCGGGCAACACCAAAACCGAGCTGAGGAATGCAGCAGCTGACGCAGTTGAGGCGCACACAAAAGTCCAGGTTATACAGAACTTCTTGTCTCTGTTCTTGTTTTGTTTCCCTTCGCGTGGGTCAGTAGTTGTTGATTCCCTCCGAAAGAAACACCGTTGCAAAAAGGAGCTTTCGATATGGCTCGTGACTCGTAAGCTCGTGACGCAAAAGTTGACTTCTCGTGTGTGAAAAAGCGGCGAAAGTGAATTAACAGTGGATCTTGTACTGAGGAAGCGAGACAACTTTGCTGAGTGAAACTTAAGTGGTGTTGCAGTGAAAGCTTAACTCAGTGCGAGCTTTTAGTTGCAGCTGTAAGCTAAATTGAGAGGGCCGTTCGAATAGGTGCTGTGTAAGTGTAACAATGCGTTGGGAGCTCTTTTGTTGCATCCGCAGCTCGAGGTTCTTAAGGGTTGAGAAAGTCTGCGCGCTAAGCAATTAGGGACATGGACAGAGGAAGGATCGGTTACAGATGCAAGAAATTTTTAAGGGTCCGAAGGTGAAAAAAGTCTGTACCTGCTAACTAGTGAACCGAAGAAAAAGACGGTGGAGAGCCAGTGGAGGGACTGATGATAATGGCTGAAGATATCAAGTACTTGCAGCTAGAGTTCATGGGTACGGTTCTGTCTGCTGAATCGTCGGGGCGGGGTACATTGAAACTTCAATAGCGGCGGCGGACGGCGACGTCGGAGTTGGCAGTCGATGCTGATCCGGAGGTGAAGTGAAGGAGTGTCTTGCAGAAATCAAGGTACCCGGACTCTCCAAAAACTTTTGCACTTGATGCCGATAAGTTTCGGAGTCGATGACGATGCCGGAAGAATGTTGAGAAACTTCGGAAGAAAGAAGAATAGATAACAAGTCCAGTGTGTCGCCGCAGACTCAGCAGTAAAGAACCTAGGCAAAGTGTATAGATTGTTATTGTTGGCTTTGTGACCGAGGGGGAGTAGTTGAAAAGGAGTTCAGTCGGCTAGATTGACTGCCTTAGTAGATGACGGCGAAAGACGGTCAGGTACCTTCCGGAGAGGCCGCTGTTTCGCTGACCGGTCCAGGCCAGAATGAGCCCTGTTGACGGAATGTATCAGAGCCTTTGCGTCAAAAGGAAAGCCAGGGGTCCGTGTTTTTAGCGACTTATCGCTCAGCACATTTATCTGTTTGGTGGGTGTGAATCCAGGTGAGGTGAGTTGAGGTGAGGGATGCCTGTCGCCTCATGGGCCTGCTGCAAAGATAAGCTGCCCGTCTTGTGGTTGAGTCGATAGTCCCCTCGGCAGACGATACGTAGGTGGATAGGTAGTGAGTTCAAGGTGCCATCGGGTACTGTACTATATAAAGGCCAGGGGCATGCAAAAGCCACAACTGTGAGGGAGCAAGATAATGCAGATGTGGAGGAGAAAGATATGTCGATTTGGTGGTTGACTAGGCTGTCCCTGCCCCCCAGCTTAGCTCAAGTCCTTCCTTAGGAAGGCACCGTTCAGAGTAGTCCACCAAAGAGGTTAGTAGTTTAGAGCTTGATGGGCTGACGGGTTCCTACCTAGTGCTAGGTACCTATAGATCGCCTGTAAGTTAGGCATAACAGACGCTAGCATTCATCCAATAGAGGTAGGTTACATTGGAACCTGAACTACCGCACAGGCGGGCACCTCCCCATCCACTTCCATGTGACGTGCGTGCCTGGGCGGCTGAATCGAACTGAACTTTACAGAAAGGTTCAGGTTACTACCTATTTCTCACATGGGTAATGAATGACCTTGACCTCCATGAGCTGCAATCATGAAAATCATACCTACCTACCTAGGTAGGTAGTTAGCCATTGAAGATGAACATTTTAATAACCCGGGGTTCTTTCCTTTCTAAACTTAGGGGTGTCTTCTATCTATGTTCCATATTCCTTCAACTAGTAATGTTCATTCAGTCACCGTAACCAATTTTTTGCGGGAGATGGCAGCTAACAACTATATCCATGCTATCGGATCTGCTTTGTTGCCATGCCTCGTTTTCTTCTATGCTATCGTGTCCCCGTGGCTGAGCTTGATACCTTGGTCGGCAGGGCCATGGCCATTGACAAGGATAAGCACCTCAATATCATGGTCACGAGGCCATTATTAATATGAGATATCGCCAATCATTAACTTCCAAGTCAATGACATACTGCCCGGTTATATGCAGGGCGAGCTGTCACTTTGAATCAGGGCCTGGACTAAATTCAAGCATGGCAATCGGCAATTTCACCGCCTTGAATTGAAATGTTTGCTCTGTTGACTGCGATGGACAAGAGAGCTGACTGTCATGTCGAGTTTACACTCCAATGACATACGCTCTGCGGCTCTGCGCCTGTCTCTCATCCCTTGAATGTTGCAGTTCCTGACTCGAAACCGCCCAAAACAGCACGATCATCGATCCGACCGAAACATGACCTTTACATCCAACTTCTAGAACAAATTATGACTCAGTCAGTGTCTCTCCACTGAGCCCCTCGGGAGCCGATATCCTCACATTGTCTGAAACAAACATGTATCTGTTGAGCAGGATTCCTGACATCCATGGCCAACTATCCATGCAATTCTCAGGATTGGCTGTGGCATTGTATGTATGTCTAAGAGTTCTACCGGGTTTCCCTTCACTTTCCCCCCCTTGCCCTGCTTTTTCATTGTTCTTTTCTTTTTCCTCCTCTCCTGTCTTTTCCTCTTACAGAAGCGTCAATTTCTTCGAGTCTTCTGATCCGTTTCTTGGCGGGGTCATTCATTGCCCAGGACCATCGTGGTCGTGTGACTGACCAGATCAGCCACCCATCAAAAGCTCCATACGACACCTTTTCGATCAAGTTTTTGAGGCTCTTCCCCGCTTCCAAAATTGTCCCTTACATTAATTTTTGCGAAACCAATCAAGTTCAGTGTTGTGCTTAGTCCTAAAGCTTAGAGTATAATGCAGCAGAACAAAGACGACACAAGCTCGTTCCTGGAGGCACCTGACGTTGAAGTAATGAAGGGAGGGGTTCGTGGTCAGCCACCTCGCTGACCTCTAAACTACTCTGAGGTAAGCTACCGGGATCTCCATAAGTTGTCGGCCGAGAGAAGTTGCAGGATGCATCATGTAAAGTTCCCGTGCCCAGAGCCATCCGTAAAGTACCTAGGGTGATATTGGTAATGCTCAACATCGGCTAAGAAACTTGGGAAACTCGGCTAACTGTGGAGAGCTTGAACTTGGAGTTCTAGATTTGGGGATAGCAGATGGAGAGCGAGGAGCCAACCCACACACTCAACTATGGAAAGAAATGGCCTGCTATATCGTAAGTTGCCAATTCCATCAACGCTAAGCGAAGATCCTCTGGGATAGATTATTGCTCACCCGCCCACGTGCTCAATAGTCCAGTCAGTGTAAGGTATCACAAAACAAGTCTGTCCAGACCAGCGTCGGCTTAACATGTCTCCCCCACGCTTCGAACCACACCAAGCTTTGTGGTTGTGGGGACCCTTGCCTGAGATCCTGGAATTGAGCTTCAATGGGAGATGGAGGGGTTAAGAATGATCAAGAGTAGATAATAAGTTTCCTATTTGGTGACTGTATGCTGATGCTGACTTTTCAAGGTACTGCCACCATCTCAGCTTTAGTACATCTCGGCGCTCTCAAGCCAGTGGACGCTGTTAATAAAACAAAGTACAATGCGCAGTTTATTCAAATAGCCTATCCTTGGATCGCCACCTTACACCAGATTGCAGGTCACATTCACGCACTCGCGCACACACACAGGCATATCCCCCACTTCTAGTTCAAAGCGCGTTCACTGTGGCTACATCTCGGAGCACAGGGAGCCATTGGTAATGTATTGTAACCACACAGTACAGGGAAGAAAACCCCAAGATAGGTGGTCAACACTAACCTACAAGGGCTGTTGTCTGGCTGTACCGTAGCCTTGGAGTCGACAAACAGGTTGGGGTTTCTCTGCAGGCCGGTCCCGCTTTAGCAATACAGCAACATTGCCGGGCGTTTGGTGGTTGCACTCGGAAATGTCATGGGTTTTAAAGTGCAACTATCCGTTTTCGGGCTGTGCCACATTGAATACCAATACTCTCAATCGAAAATTGTTTAGTCTTATGGGATGAAGCCGGGATTGAGCTGAGAAGACATTCTCGAGAGTCTCGCATCTCCCTACGAGTAGGTGCTTCCATAACAAGTATCTGTCAACACAATCACTGCCCCAGGGCTGTTTCTGACAGCAAAGGAATCGGAATGTCTATGCATTGGAAAAGGCAAGATATTATTTGTGCCACTGTAGGTAAAGTCTCCGGAAGTAACATGTAATTAGCTCATTTCCAGGATGCTTGAGATCATGTTCTCCTTTTCTCCTACCATTAGATACGGTTTCGAATTCCAAACTCGCTCGCATAAACCAAAATACAATTCAATTTTTACCTAACTCCTTTTCGCTTTTGTTGGAAAGAGTCTAGGTAACGGTGTAGCCGCCATCGACCCGGATGTCGGCACCAGTCACATACGAAGAAGCCTGAAAATAGTCAGCTGTGCACTCATGATACGGCAAGGCAGAACCTACGTCTGAGAGGAGGAATGCCACGGGTCCCATAAGATCCTTGGGTTGTCCCATCTTGCCTTGGGGAATAAGGGAAGTCCACTTCGCCTTGAGATCTGGATTGTCGTCAAGGATCTTCTGGGTGCTGTTGGTCCGTGTCAGTTAATTGCCTCTGGGGTCGAAATCTTTGGGACAACTTACAGTGCGGTCAACATGTAACCGGGGGAGATGCAGTTCACTCGAATATTTGCCTGAGCCCATTCGACGGCCAAGGAAGCGGCGAGATGGCGCACACCAGCCTTAGCGGCATTGTAGGGAGCCTGAGGCTGAGGAACGTTGACAATGGATCCGGACATGCTGCCAATCATGACGATGCTGCCAGGAGCCTTTCTCTCCATCAGGTGCCTGGCTACTGAGGTTGCAAAGAGATAGGTGCCGTCAACATTGACAGCCCAAAGCTTGCGAAGACGGTCGATGGGGTAGTTAACAGCCTCGAAGTTCTCCGTGAAGCCAGCTGAGGTGACCAGGTTGTCGACCTTCCCGTGCTCCTTTACGACCTCGGCGACACAGGCCTCGACGGATTCGGGATCAGATACATCGGCATAATGGGCAGTGACCTTCGGGATTCTATGAGGAGGGGCGTGTTATCAGCCTTCTGTGCAATTCAGAGTTTAACGAGTGGTGGGCTTACCGTCGAGCTCGAGGGTTCTCCTTTTTGAATTCTTCAATGATCAAGCTTGTCTGCTTTTCCGCCTCCTCTTCTGCAAGTACGTTAAAATTGGCTCTTTTGCTGTAAAGAGTGCAGCTACTTACTATTCATGTCAACAAGAGCAAGATTGGATCCAGAAAAGACCATTCCTTGACCCATAACAAGACCCAACCCACGTGCACCACCAGTGACGATACCGACATGGCCGTCGAGCGAAAAGGTGGGTAGAGTTGGCTTCACATACTGGCCACCAGTGCCGGAAACGGGCTCACTGCTAGGGAGCTCATGATCTTCGGGATACTCAACCTCGATCTGGGGATCAGTCTGGGCATATTTTCCTGGTTTATCCTGACGGGGAGGGAAATTATGAAGCTTTCGCGCTGCAGTGAAGGTGAGAGAAGGGCGAATAACAGCAGGTGAAGCAACAGCACGCCGCGCACAGAGACGCAAAGCAGGTGCAACAAATGACATGGCTGATGAATAGATCAAAGGCGTCACAACAGAAATAAAACGGGAAGAGACGTGGAAGAAAAATGGCGGGGCGGTTTGGTCTTATGGAAGCGAACAGTGAATGACAGCTGCTATGAGCTCAAGGGAAGTGGCGGTAGGGCAACTGGGGAGTGAAGCTGGAGCTCCCCTCGTGAAGCTTGACGTCGATGGTGCAGGGGTGAGCAGTGTATGATTAGCGCCCAGGAACGAAACGGGGAATAGATACGCTGATGGTATAATGATGACTGAGACGCAGAAATGATTTCAAGCAATTGAGGGGGAAAGATGGGAGAGGAGCTGACGTGGATGAAGGAGTGATCATCAATAGGGAATGGGAGATCAATTGGTATTTATTTCTATTACAAGTTTATACCAAGCCATGTTGTACCCAAGTATACAATAGAATAGAATGTACGAGACTCATCTGATGGATGGTGATTTTCCATCTCGTGTGCTGTAGGTACTGTATTGTTGGGATCCATGGAAAGAACGGGAGAGCTCAGCTTGGTAGCTCCCCACTCACCGAGAAACGCTAAATGGAAGGTGAACCCCCACCCCCGCCTCCGGTCCGGCCGGCTTCCTTCCATCCCCCTGGGATCTCATCTTGGTCCACAATTTCCATCTCGAATCCTTGTGACAATTCAGATGATCCAATTTGGGTGAACAACGACGGTCTAGAATTGGATTTCCCATCATATCCCCTCCTTTAACTTCTTCACCAAGACAATCCGTCACAATATTGGAAACACGTATTCATTCTTACCGTACATACCGTCCATCCATCCATCTATTACTGCAAGCCATGGTGGATGGTAGGGTGGTACGTTAGGCGCTGCCCCGCCCCAGGCATCAACTTGAGGAGAGTTCCGTGTCTGGGAATCCAGCCTGACTTTCATCGCTACGGATGTCAAGACTATACTGAAAATAGGAAAACTCTTCTTCTTATATACTTTCGTCACCTTAAGCGAGAGGAAGCCAGCTCAAACATCGACACAGAACCTACCAGGCAGCAGCTTTTCAACACTCAAGACCCAGAATTATAGAAGCCCGATCGCGGTAGTGGATAACCCTTGGAGAGTTTAAACAATCCCGGGTTTCCATTTTTGGTATTGTGTGGATGTCAGATAAATTCCCCACTAGGTTAACAGCTTTCCCAACCAAGGAGAGACATGGATGTTGATACCCATGAAATCCATCTTTTCTCGCTTCCAATAATCTCTGCATTCCTTGCCCGTGGTTGTCTCCCTGCAGCAACCTACTCCGCTCGACGGCATCGAGGCGAGCTTCCAAACGTTCTGGACAACCGTCGCTCGTGTCCGGCCGAGTGTTTCTGAGCCGCAACGGCCCAGGATCAGGATTGAGCCAGCGGCAGAGCCTGCTGAAGAAAGAAGCAAAGATGTACACGCGATATTAAGCCAAGGAGAGTCATCATCACATCAGTGGTGACTCTATCAAACTCGGTGTGTGTATCCAGTGGGCACCACCTCACCGTCCGGTATACCAAAGCTAGAGGTACAAGCATGTGTTAACGAAGTGTAATGCACAATCGTCACGATATCGATCGATCGAAACTATGCGTATCTGAAAGAGGAAAGGGGAAACTGGAAGAACAGATCGTAGAAATTGATAGATCCTTTTGTTGAGTAGGATCATCGGTCACGAGGATGACCAGACCGGTCATCAAAAGCAAATTTGACTAGACCTTTCTGTTCCAGAGAGTGGTAGAAACTGCATGGAACTTAACTGCAGTTAATCCCTGTCACCCGAAGTGAAGGCACTGATGAGATTTGTCATTTTTATAACATGTCACGGGAATAGCAAAATCTCGATGTGGGGACTGGCATCATCAACACCAACACCGCCATATCACAATGCTGTAGAGAAGACAGAAAAGTTCATGATCAATACAAGCAAGTACATGCATTACCTGAATTGCCGAGCCATATTGGATATTCGTACACACAATCTGCCAAGTTTATAGTGCAGTTATCTAGAGATTTCACTCTCTTCCACCGCTTCTATGGTGTCCTTATTCTGTCGCACATGGGAGTTAAGTTACTTCACCATGTTGTTTTCGGGGTCTTTTCCATATTGTTTCTTGTTGTTTTTGTATCTAATTCTTATTCAATATTGTTCTCAACCTTTAGCTGACTCGCGCCTGATAGCTAACCAAGTAGTATCCAGGGACAGCTGCGTCGTGAGCTCCATCTCTATGCATGTTGATGGAGAAGCTTCGCCTGCCATCATCTAGACTTTCGTGTCCAATATACTGTGAAGCCCTACTCCTTCACAACCACATGCATGATATCGTGTTTTATCCCATCCACCTCATGCTTGCGCATACTCCTTGTTAAATGCTCTGCCAATAACCATACGTCTGATTTCGGAAGTACCGGCTCCGATCTCATATAGCTTAGCACTAAGTCCGAAGTTAGTACATTGTTCTGAATGTATGCTCACGAGGTCGTCTCGGCCTATTTATAACCGAAACCCTGATTAAATGTGGGAGGTTAACTTACTCTCGAAGTAATCTTGATGCGGGCATCTCCTCAACATATCCCATTCCACCCAGCAGCTGAATACAATCAAGTGTGCACTCAGTCGCTCGCTCTGCGGCATACAGGATAGCTCCCGCGCAGTCTTGTGTGCGGATCAAGCCGTTCTCGTCCACCGCCTTAGCTGTTGCATAAGTATAGGCCCGAGAAGCCTGAAGCTTGGTGTACATGTCTGCCAGCTTGCCCTGGAGGAGCTGGTTGTGCGCAATAGGCTGGCCAAACTGCTTGCGCTGGTGTGTGAAGGGAAGGCTAACGTCGAGCGCGGCTTGCATGATGCCCAGAGGTCCGGCACTCAGTACCAGTCGCTCCAAGTCGAGACCCTCCATCAGCACTCGCACGCCTCCGTTGACCTTGCCGAGGATGTTCTCCGTGGGTACAAAGACACCATCGAACATAAGCTCGCCGGTGTTGCTGCCACGCATGCCCATCTTGTCGAGCTTGCGAGCACAGCTGAAACCCTCGGTCTTTGTGTCCACGATAAAGGCAGTAATACCCTTTGAAGCCTTCTCTGGTTCTGTCTTTGCATAGACCACGATAAAGTCGGCGTCGGGTCCGTTGGTGATCCACATCTTGGATCCGTTCAAAACATATCCGCCATCCACAGCCTTTGCTGTTGTTCGCATGCTGACAACATCGCTTCCAGCACCGGACTCAGACATGGCCAGCGCACCGACGCTTGTGCCGGCGATAAGACCAGGTAGATACTTTTGTTTCTGCTCGGGTGAACCGTTGAGCTGTAACTGGTTGACGCATAGCTGTGAGTGCGCTGCGTAGCTGAGACCAATGGATCCGGAAGCTCGTGATAGCTCCTCCATGACGATAATGTGCGCCTGGTAGCCCATGGCGAGACCTCCTACATCCTCATCCGCTGTGATACCGAGGAAGCCAGCTTCACCCAGCTTTTGCCACATCTCTGCTGGGAATGCATTTGTCTTGTCTGTGTTTGCCGCCACCTCCTCTGTGATTTCGCGTCGCGTAAATTCTTGCACTCGCTCTCTCAACTCATCAAGCTCCTCATTTGAAGGGGCCTCAAAGCCTTTGGGATGTTTGGATGAATGCAATCGTGACTGAATAGCGGGGAGAGTTACAGCTGGACGCCATTGACGAGCAACGATTGGGCGCGCCAATGATCTGAAGGTTCGTACGCTTGCCATTGTGGATGTGTGATAAGAGAAATATGAGTGGTAGTGAACCAGGAATACATACGAGTTAAAGAAACAAGAAATTATCTCTGCTTATCTTGCTTCGATTTACTTTCCCGTTGACGTTGAACCGACCGAGGGATTGAAACCCGGCCAGCAAAGGCTACAATAGCCGCGTTGGAGTAACCCGGCTCTTCGCGGCTTCTAGCGGCCGGCCCGCTTACCCCAGGTTTTCGAGGTACGTCACAAGCCTCGGCCTCTTAGCGTAACCCGCGTCTCGGCTTTGGAGAATTACTAGAGAGAGCTTCATTTTCCGTCCCGACCGATTCCTTTGAAAGAAGTTCTTCTCCTTCTCTTTCTTCTTATCATTGTAGATCCTCTTTTAGTAATTGGAAATCCTACAATCTTCATAGAGTGTCCGAAAATGACTCTATCACGTTCATCTCGTCAGGCGTTGCTCATCGGCCGTCAATTCGGTCGCCAGAGCTCCCGCTCACAGATATCCTCACAGAAACGAGCTGTCGCAAACCTCACCCCGCCACACCATGCCAGTGCTATCTCACGGATTCAGACCTCCGTCGATCCTTCGTCGGAAGAGTTCAAGGAGAATGAGAAGCAAATGAGCGAGGTCATGAACCGCATGCAGGAACTCGCCCGCAAAATCCAGAAGGGAGGACCTGAAAAGGCCAGACAGAAGCACATCGAGCGCAAGAAGATGCTCCCCAGAGATCGAGTTACGGCATTGATCGACCCTGGGACTACATTTATGGAGCTCTCTCCTATGGCTGGATACGATCTTTATCCTGAAGCTGAGGTGCCTGCAGGTGGTATCATCACAGGTGTAGGTGTTGTCGAGGGCGTGACTTGTGTCATCGTCGCCAACGATAGCACCGTCAAGGGCGGCACATATTACCCCATTACAGTCAAAAAGCACTTGCGCGCTCAGGCCGTTGCCAGGGAAAACAAATTACCGTATGTACACATGAGTAACAGTCTCGTCATGAGGTTGCTCTTGACTGACAGCTCCCAGATGCATCTATCTTGTTGACAGCGGTGGTGCCAACCTCCCCCATCAGGCCGACGTTTTCCCCGATCAGAACCACTTTGGACGCATCTTCTATAACCAGGCCCGCATGAGCTCAGAGGGTATCCCCCAGATCGCCGTAGTCATGGGTCCGTGTACAGCCGGTGGTGCCTATGTCCCAGCCATGAGCGACGAAAGCATCATCGTTCAGGAGCAGGGTCACATTTTCCTTGCCGGCCCTCCTCTGGTCAAGGCAGCGACGGGAGAGGTTGTCAGCCATGAGGATCTGGGAGGTGGTAAGATGCACTCGTCTGTGTCTGGTGTAACAGATTACCTGGCTGTGGACGATGCCCACGCCGTAGTATTGGCCCGGCGCTGCATCAGCAACCTGAATTGGCCCAAGAAGTCACCAGAAACTCAGGCTCCTAAGCCTACATACTCAGAACCTCTCCACAGCCCGGAGGAGCTGCTTGGAATTGCTACCACCAATCTACGAAAGCCTCTTCCCATCCGCGAGGTCATTGCTCGTGTTGTGGATGGCTCCGAGTTCTCTGAATTCAAGCGCGACTTTGGTACTACTCTTGTGACTGGCTTCGCCGAGATCTACGGCCACAAGGTTGGCATCGTGGCCAACGACGGTATCCTCTTCGCCTCGTCGGCTGTCAAGGGCGCTCACTTCATTGAGCTCTGCTCGCAGCGTGGCATTCCATTGGTGTTCCTTCAGAACATCTCTGGCTTTATGGTGGGCTCGCAGTCTGAGCGGGAGGGTATCGCAAAGCACGGCGCTAAGCTCGTCACTGCCGTGGCTTGTGCAGACGTGCCCAAGTTCACTGTCGTTGTCGGTGGTAGCTACGGCGCTGGTAACTACGGAATGTGTGGACGAGCATACAGCCCGCGATTCTTATGGATGTGGCCCAACGCCAAGGTCGGTGTCATGGGCAGCGAGCAACTAGCTGCTGTTATGGAGACAGTTGGCAAGACAGTCGATGCGGGCTTGAAGGAGCGCATCGAGAAGGAGAGTGATGCCACATTCTCTTCTGCACGATTATGGGTAAGTCATATATTCAGGAACCTTTCTACACAACGTCAAGAACTAATATTTTTGTAGGACGACGGTATCATTCCTCCCCAACATACAAGACGGTACCTGGGTCTGGGTCTACAAGCCGCTATGGGAGGTAGGAACGAGGTCAAGGCGGGTGATACTAAATTCGGTGTCTTCCGAATGTAGATACTATTTGTAGTAAAATATAGTAATATATCAGAAGCAAGTTCCAAATTACGTACTGGGTATGTGGCCTACAATACAGAGGGTATGGCGGGCCTGCACCTCGTATAATTGGTGATCATTGCTGTTCGCCAACGGAGTCAGCGTCCCATTCTTCCGATATGCCCCCCGGGCCTGTTCTGATCCGGAAGGCTTTACTCGTAAGCTTACACGGCATTTGGGCCCATACATAGGTACTTGATGGATGGATACCTGTTGCATCTCGTATAATCAGGTTTACGCCCACTCTGGAACGGGCTTTAATATTCCGTTTGTCCACATGTATACGCGTATTGGCAATGTGCAACAACCACATGCCGGCCACGGTTAGCTCTTTACTATGCCGTTGCTCGGAGAATGATAACGTCGACCATCACCAACACTACTTAGTATCATGAACCAAGAACAACCACATTTATACATAACTGACACATAACAGTAAAGCAAGTTTCTGTACATCAGACCACTACTTAGAAGTACCATAAAACGAATTTCGGTGCTTAGTCTTTTAAGAACTAATTTCCGCCATGTGAGAGAGCTTTTGAAGCACATATATTCTAGAAATAGTATTATTCTGACCAAATTCAAGCTGGCTACCCTAGAGAGCCCTCGAGAAAAATGAACTCATCCAAGTACTGTACCAAATGATCGACACTTACCAGAGAGACCCTTGAAGCCATCAGCCGATGACGTGAAAGGGCCCCCACCCTATGCAAGCATGAAACGCGCTAAGAAATCCAGCCCAAGCAAGTCGCTTATCAGACTTGCACCTTGATTAGGTAGCTGTATGCATTCTCCAGCACCCGCATCAAAGAGTCTGAGCCAAGTTTGCTTTCGTCCAATGTGAGCTATTGCAAACAGAAACTTCTACCGTCATATCTCAGCTGTGTCACGTTGCTTCTGCCTTTTGGGTAGAGGTTCGGCCAATCAAGGAAGTGGTTGATCGAGGTCAGATCTTGGCCCCAAAAAGGTGAAACACAGCCTCCATCAATTGAGTTGAGTCCCGATGGTCCCCTTGAGGGTGTATCGTAAGATACAGACACAATACGATGGAAGTCAAGGGAAGCAGCGCCGGGTATGCTGGCGATTCTTCCCGCTATTCCGAAGAACCAGATTGTTAGAAATCAGCATGACTGAAGAGAGTGAAATAAAGGGACTCATAAAGAAATTAAAGGAAAGGAACTGTCCATATAAATTCGCGCATGAACGTGACTAGTGCGTCAAACAAATTGAATCTCATTAATTAAGCTTCACGAGCGAATCTGATGTGATCTTCTATGATCAGAGGGACGGGCCCTCATTGTCGCGCACTGGTAGCAATGTTCTGGAAGAGCTAGCCCACCTCTTCGGCTCTTCCTAGTCAAGCCGGGCTGGGATCAGCCGGTCAATGTGGCGGAACCGTCCAGTTCGTCTAGATATCGTGGTTTTATCGTGGTTTGCCTCATCATGTCCGGTCCTAGGTGGAGTTGACCAAAGCTGGCTTGGACTGAGCTCGATATTACTTGGACTCAAAGTGGAGGAAACAAAAGAATGGATTCGGCCAGTTATGCTTATGCGTCGGCGGAGCCATATTATATTGCGTTTAATTACACACCTGAGAAAAAAGAAGCATACGGGTCAATACACCGCGAAAGAAATTCTACAGCGTTGCAGCACATACCATACGTTTAAGAAGTAACGAAGCATGCATGCATGCCCGCTGGAAATTATCCGACAGAGGATCTCGTGGCATCCATGTTGGGGTTAGTGTTGAGGGCAGAGATGATTGATGATAGAACGCAATGACCAGACTAGGCCAATGGGTCTCAGCTGCAGGAACAGAGCACGCTAGTGTTTCTGCTAAGACATGTTTGGCAGGGGATCGACCCGGCCTTGAACTCGTAGTGGATAACACTCTGTAGGTACGTATTCACGTGGTATTGTCGGCTTCTACATAGGGGGTTTCAATATGTGACACCTTTTCATGATTGGTGGGACTGACACAACGGACGGGAGGTGGGTATTCGACACAGGACGAGTACGCACGACGAGCCAGTGGGAAACAGTGGCTTGGGAAAACGGTCAACCGTCAACCGAAGCAACGGACGGATAGAAATACCCTTTCCAGAGGTCACGGCCGCTACCCCTTCATATATCTCTCTCTCCTGTTTGCTCTGTGCTCTGCGCCAGCAATTCTGAACTTGATTCAGAGCTTTTGAATGGCCAGAACCGCCCCCCCATGCTGTAATGGCATCGATCCTGTTGATGAGAAAGTATCAATTAAGAGTCGATGCTTTGATAGAAGGGTGATGCTAATGAATGAATGAAGCTATTGTTTACTATGTCATCCAGTCCAATGCTGAATCGTCCTGTTTCGTGCCTTCCCTGTTCAACCTTAACCTCAAGGGTCCCATCCCCAATAGCCTCACCACAGGGCAGGTACCTCTCTACCTAGGTTCTAGGTAGACTACCTTGTCAAGGCAGGTTGCACTCCATCTTTCCATTTCCACTCCTTCTCTCCCCCCTCCCGTCTCGCTTCCGCTCCTTCCATCTCATCTCTCTTCACCCGCACTTTTGTGCCTCTCAACAAGCCTGCCTCGACCCAAGCTGTCGTCGTCTGCGCCTCATTACATTCCTTTTTTTTCACCACTTTGATTCTTCTTCGTTCGTGCCTAGCTATCGTAGCATTGTGCACCTTCTTTTTTAAAACTTCTTTTTTTCACTACTATTTTCGGTGTCCCCAGAGGATACTTAGATCTGTGTTCTATTTTTCTTTTCTTTTCTTTTCTTTTGCTTGGTCACTTTGATAGTTACATCAGCCACAAAAGAATTCCGCGGTTGAGAAGAGGGAAATCAAATCGCAAGAGTAAGAGCCGATAATTCAAAAACCTCACCACCCAGCGCCTTCCTTTTCGACGGTCGGTATCTCAACGATCCGAACTCCCATTCACAACCGTTATCGTCTCGACACCTGGAGCAACCTCAAACCATCCAGACGCAACTTTGAAACGCGATTCGTTCAGCCTGGTGACACGCCTCGTCCACGTCTTCCACCTTAACTGCCACAACGACATCCACTGGATTCTCATCTTTCCGTCGACACTGGATCACTGCATCTGCTCGTCGCATTGATTTCTTTTTGAATCGTTGATCGCGAGCCCCTGTGACGTATCAATTATCTTGCAATACCTACTGGTTCGCCTACTGCAGTACAGATCCGCTTCGACTTAATTCGTCGCAAACAGACGATCTTGTAGAAATTCGACCTTCCTCGGTATGTCTTCCACTCGGCTGCCTCACATTTGTCGAGATGGCGCGATTTCAAAATCATATTGGTTATCTCACTTTATTTCTCAGCTGTGCCATTACTTTATTTCTTCAATACTGATACCCTGCGCAGGCTATTTCACATTTGCGTTACTTCAGCGCCTGCGAGATCTGGTTCACCGTGCAACAAAACCTCGTTTTTGGTTCGATTCGTCTTATCTTATTCTACATTCGTTTCTATCTCATTTTCGTCTTGCCTATTGTTATTTTCCGCTTGCCGGAAATTCTCGTGAAATCGACATAGCCTGCGGCTGTACGACTTGACCAACTTGACAGAGCTTGATTTCTCATGCTGCAGCACAGCAGCTCGGATAGAATCCTCTCCACCATATACGAACGCTGTGTCTGTGCTTCTTGAAACCATCGACTTCGGACGCCGCAAACCACCGGGTACCCGCATTATTTTATCATCTCGATTCCCTGCGACTCGACGGCTTCTTACCTACAGTTGAACTGCATATAGAAGCCTGTCACTAGATCTCTAACCGTGTGACACTATTTGAATGAACCTCGACTTGGCATAAGGGGAACCAAATGAGTCAACCGTATGATGGAAGGGGCATGGACCCATATTCGGGGTCTGTGAGAAGAGCACGCGAGAGAGCACAAGGTGGATATTCGCGACACCAACCGACATATTCAGACCCCATGGAAGATGACCCGCCTGGCGAACTGAGGGCTCCTCCTCGCCGACCTATGGGTGCAAATACTATGGGACAATCGAGGCTCCCGAAATCCAAGCACACGACAGATAGAAGTGTGAACTCTGGGGTTACCATATCTCGACCCCAGCAAGTACCTCAATGGCCTCTGCCCGCCCTCCCCATGGCTGCGATGAACCAGCCCGATGCTGAGCCATACCGACCGCCCCCCGGTAGACCAACTCAGGCTCCTCAACGGCCTCCTCGACCTAGCCAAGTTCCTTCAATACTCGACCAGTCTCGACTCCAGGATCCGACTCCGGTATTCCTCACCCCAGAATCCGACGATTATCACTCTGCTGCCCCGCCTTCTCCATCATCGCGAATGACCGTCTCCAGTCTCGGATCTGTTCCTGACTTCCCAGAACCCAATCAAGTTCCAGCAGCCAACAGAAGAAGTGCCAATCTTGGACCCCCTCCCTCATCTCGCCGAGGAGTCTCTTCGTTTTATTCACGCGCATCGTTTGTCTCGCCGATTCCCGAAGAAAGCCTCAACTCGAGATCGCACGATTCATACGCATCAAGTGCCGCCATGCCCAATAGCTGGCGTGGAGGCTCTCCAGCTGCCAGTCCCTCGTATTATGATGACGCGGCCACCGATAGGAGCCAAGAATATGGCGATGAAGACTTTCATGATGAGAGCAAGTTGGTCCGCAGTGCTAGCATTGGGAAAAGAGGAAAGCCTTCACTCGTCACCACGAAATCCTTTGTTATGGAACCTAGTTATCGACCGGCACCATCGCCAGTCCAACCTTTCGATTCTGGAACTGGTTATATCGATGCATCATCAAGCTCCTCGAACACGCTCCCTCTAGCAAAGACATCAGCCCCTGAGCGAAACCCCCACGATAGCCTGAGCCCGGACGCCATTCTCGGAGCATTTGCCGCTGCCAGTGCAACCAACTTATCGGAGTCACCGGTGCCTGCACCAACACCATCGCCTCAGCCTTATAATCGACTTTCAGCGATTCGACGACCACCGAAGCTGGACATTGATGCCGTCCGAAGAGCGGAGGAGAGAGGTAGTATGACAAGTTTGCCTGACTTGATCCGACGAGCAACTCGACTTGCAACCATGATTGACCATGGCAAGCGGCCAGGAAGCCGATTCGACAACCTGAATGATTTCTTCGACGAGAAGGGTCAGATGCGAGGGGGCGACAAGGAAAACTCAGGTGAGATAGTCCGCATCAGATATGCTATCTTTGTACTTACATATAGTAGGCCTCTCGGATATGCTGGCAGCATTCCCTCCCCCCGCGCAGCCAACAGGCCGCCAGAGCCGCGGCTCCTGGTTTCGTACAACATCCTGGCCTCTTGTACCTGGCCCTGGACAAGGTGATCGACCATCGCGGAATGGCATGCGCGACGCAACACCCTCAGACCAGAGCCAGGGCAAACGGCGTCGGCGTTGCTGCGGCCTTCCTGTCTGGGCGTTCGTCATCTTGATGATCTTGCTTTTGGGTATCATCGTGGCTGCTGTGCTTGTTCCGTTGGAATTCTTTGTCTTTAAGAATTTGGGAAACAATGACAAGCCTCAATCAGCACTTGCTCAATGTCAACAATCACTTAAATGCGAGAACGGTGGAACAAACATCATGTCCCAGGGCACTTGCTCGTGCATTTGTACTAACGGCTTCACGGGCTCGGACTGCAGCGTGGAAGGATCTGATGGTTGCACAATGACAGACTTGGGCGGTGATCTCAACAACGTGACTCTGGGCAAGAACATTCCGCGTCTCATCGAGGACAGCCAGAAAAACTTCTCCATTCCTTTGTCCGGTACCGCTATAATGGCCAAGTTGAACTCACAAGAGCTGTCTTGCATTGCTCAAAACTCACTGGTCACATTTGATGGTGCAGCTACGCGCAAAAGGGGAGTGTTGCCGGAGCAGGACAAACGTGAGGTGCATGCCGCCTCTCTGGTACTCCGTGCTCCCGAATCCGCTACTGCTATTGTTGTATCCTCCGAGACTGCAAACCCCACCAAGCTGATTGTTGATGAAGGGAGCCCGGAAAACGTGCCTACTACAACGAGCAATGCTGGAGGTGCAACCAAGAGCTCAAGCACAGCCGTCCCCACGCAAACACAGAGTCCTACGCACAAGTTTCAGATCACAAACGAGGTTCTCGATTTTGCACGAGTCGCTGTCCTTTTCGTTCTGCAGCAACAGGATTTGGACAGTGCTCAAGACGCACAGTCCAGCATTGATAAGTTCTTTGCGAAGGCCCGTAAAGATGATGGGGTGCTGGTAAAGGATGCTGAGAGCGTCAGTATCGGCGACAAGAAGTCAGTGGATCTTCTGAGATACAAGATCACAATTGGAAAAGACACGGTTGGAGGAAACGTTAAACGCCATGTCTTGTCCCCCAAAGCTGCTCCCGCCTACGTGTTTGTTCGGCACAGAGCAGTCCACGCTTTGAGACAAGGCCGAACAGAGCCGCCCAAAGAAAGATAGAGTGGATAGTGGACGCTGTATATAATGCGTGAACATAGGTAAATATGCATTTCGTGATAATAGGGCTGGTCCAACCCGGTGTCAAGTTTGTTTTGTTTTCACTAAGACTGGCCCGTGGCTGGTGATGAGTGAGGATGCGAGATCGGGAACGAGTGATGAAAAAGAAGATGGAGGAAGAAGCAAGAAGAGAGATTTTGCATAGCATCACAGAGGCCACTTTTCCTTTCCCTTCTATTCTATTTACCCCTTCAGCATGGATAACTCGCGAGCGAGATTAGCGTGGGCGTTCATCAAAAGAGAGGCTTCGGCGTTTAATGCCACGATTCCCGTCAATGAAAAAAGATTTCAACAATATGGTTCCTTGCATGTTACCCTGTGATCATATTCCTTGTATGACTCTCTAACTTGTGTATATCAGGGCTGATAGAATACCTCCTCAACAGGCTTCCACCAGGATGGCTCGCCAGCCTCGGAGCTCACGGCCCCAGGCACAAGGCTTTCCTGCCAACCGTCGGTCATCTTCCACCATTCTCTAACGCGAGGGTTTTGAGCCATCTTTTCCATGTCACCGCTATAATCTGAACCGATGTACTTGAATGAGGCGAATAGGATGTGGGTCTGATCATCATAGAAGATGCTGTCTATGAGACCCCATCCTGTTAGTCACTTGATAAATGAGAATGTAGCTGAGGGGTTTGATCGTACAATCTCGGATGTTGCACTCCTCGATTTGCTTCAGGACATCAGGCCAGACGCGAGCGTGGACTTCCTTGTACTCTGCGAGGTGCTCCGGTTTGAGTTTGACGATTTGAGCGAAGCGACGAGCTGTTTGTGACATTTTGAGTTATTATGGCCTCGGGGAGGATATGTCGGTTGCTGGGAGCGTGGGGTCAGCCAATGATCCGGGGAGTGAGGGTAATGGAGTTAATATCATGAGGTATCAACAATAAGATTTTGGCTAATATGGGAACGAGGCAGTTATATAGATTAACTCGGCAATCGGGCTAGAGAGTAGCGAGTTATTCGTCCCCTCTGCAACCCCGCAAATAACATAGCGTTTAAGTTACTATCTATCCACTTGCTTGACTTGGGGATCGTTGGATCGCCTAAAGTGGAAGCGAAAGCGGGAGCGGGAACGGGAGTGTAATCCTCAGGGTCCGCACTCTGTGGGGGTTGAATATTGAGCAACGTCACGAGTTTTGTAGAGTATAGTCATGTATAATGGCAGTATAATCTCCCCATAAGACTGATATAGTTGCTAGCAATTCGACATTGGCTTTCTCCAGATTAATGATGCCATAGTGTTATTAACGGGGAGGACGTTGTTGACCATTTCGGCCTGGGAACATGGTATCATAGAGCTGTTATTTTTATTCTTCCTAAATAGTGTCTGGGTAGCTAGAATTTGATTCTGATAGACACAATAAGAGTCTTAAAGAGAGGACAGCAACAATGCCAAACTCGTTGCCAAGGATGCCACGACTGTTATGAGGCGTTTCCATCCAATTCGTAAAACATGATCCCATCCCTGGTCCATCCAACGCTATAACGCCTATTCCAAACCCAAATGACAAGTAAATTCAATCTTGGAATCGATAACACGCCTTCTGTAGAAGTTCTGTGTTGGTAGTGTTTTGCCGTTCCCTTTTTCTATGCGACCGAGTTGCGTTACAGAACATTGCGGTGAAAGTTAAACTCTAGTTGCGTGGCTCATACTGGGGAAGAGCCTCCTCGTCATGGATGAGATTAAACTTCTCGTCCTCGACAGCAGATTCGACAGAAGAAGCCTTATAAGAAGCACCCAGAGAAGGCTCAACGGGTTCCATAGATTCACCTCTGAAGAGGCAAACCAGACGGTGGATCATACTGAAAAGGCACATCACGAAACTAAAAGTGGTCAGCATATGAAAACAAGAACGGAAGCATTCAACGTACAATGCCACTCCAACACCGGCAGCAACACCCATAAGGACAGGGATGATGATGTATGCGGTAACGTGCTTAAGGACATCACCCAAGGATTGCTCAGGCTTGTTACCCATAAGTGGACCATGCTTGAAGTTGTCGGTAGGCTTGCTCTGGGCCTTGCCGGGACCATGGTGGGGCTTATGGCCGTGTTCGTGGCCATGATGAGGCTTCTTTCCGTGGCAACCCTTGAACTTGCCCTTGACATCCTTCCAAGTATCGTGAACCATATCCTTGGCTCGGCACCACATGTCGCAATCCTCTGGCGCCTTCTCACCAGCCCCTTTAACCTCAATGTTTCCGATGAGAATATCGCCAACCGGAGACTTGATGAGTTTGACTGTAACAGGAGGAACGCCGTCGACAAATCGATCGCCAACCTCAATGATTCGAACTTCGACGTTAACAATCTCCAAATGCTGATCCTCGTCGACTCCCTCAGGACGAATAGCTAGACCATATCCCAGTCGGCGCATATCACTCTTGCCATTGCCCTTGATAACAGCAGCTGACAGGTCGCCATTCCAAGGGTCGGCATGTGGGTAGAGTTCGAAACCGTTGAGGACCAGGCGACGGTCCTTAATACCAAAGTCGAGTTCTAAGTGAGTATCGCGGCCTCGACATTGAAGACAAGGAACATCAATGGCTTGTTCATATGCGGTGGCGGGGAGCTCGAAGGTGTTAACAACGTCGATAGGCAGAGTGCGAAAGATGCTATCATCGTTGTCGGAAGTTTCGGGGACGATGAGAATTGCAGCAGCAGTGGCCGCGAAGGCGAGCGGCTTGAAAAGCATGATGCGAATGATGAGATTTGATGTATCTTATGTTGTACAGGATGATGGAATGGATGAATTATGGATGGTTGTTGTAGTATTTAAGTGTATGTGGAAGAATGAAAGATTAAAGACGACGGGAGGGAAAGTAAGTTTGGTGCAGTAGCGTGCCTTAAACTTGCCTTACACTTGCATCGGATGGCTCGGTGGCAAGGGCTCCGCTTTTGGTAAGGCGTCAGGTGCGTGAGGCATGAATCTGGGGCCGGGAAGGAGCGACCCCTCCCCGATGACGACGATTTCAAGTCATGATTGATTGGCTAAACCGAATATGATCATGCGCGCTCTTTCTCTCTTGGTTCTAACACTTGATGATTGTCCGCGTATATAAATGCGTTACATGCATATTCTAGGTTATTTCTGAGTGTCTGCAACTGATGTATATAATACGATTAGAACAAATGTCTTCTTGTTCCGTCACTAATACATTTACGGATACAAATGCACTTAAAGTCACCAAGTTACAGCACGCTTTGCTAACGATCCACACTTGTCTCATCTCTCACCCATCTGTTTCGCAGTATTTGTCACAAAATGATGCGAATACAGAACAGTCAGGTTAGTCTCAGCATAATTAATCGAATGACTTGTGTAAATCTTGTACACGGATCCTCGTTTCCTTCCATCCATTCAGACAGATAAACAAAGTAATTCAACCCATCGAGGCCTCCCTGGACCTTACTTGACCACCCCTGCTTGGTGATCCACAATACGTATATCCGGACCTTGAGAGTAGCCCGAACTACCGAAACCAACAGGGCTGAATCAGAAATAGAGTCCAGCCAAGAAAACTAACAAGAAAACGAGACCCCTTAATCACAACATACGTATCCGTACTCCCTCACCAAGGGAAGGGAATGAATGAATGCTGTACAAACACCATCCAAGGTGCTTGTTTCCATGTCGGCGGCAAGACTAACCTTCAGTCTCCAAAGTCTGCCCATGCCACATACTCTTGATCTTATCCTTGACGTTCTCCCATCGGAGTCGCCAATCACCCCTCTTGCTCACACTTCTGTCGCTGATACCGATGCCTACATCGGACACTTTTTGATGATTGTAAGTCGGGGAGTCATTTCCCCATGGAGAGTTGGGGTTCGTGGGTAAGACCTCTGACGGAGTGACTCGATCGGTCGGGGTAGGGTAGTCATCCCATACCGAAACCGACTCCTCTGCCCGGACGGTGGTGACCGTCTTGAATGTCGTGAGTGATCCATAGGTGCTTGTGTCTATACCTGTACATATTAGTATAGCTCGGTTGATTGTTTGGAATAGTACAAACCTTTCACGCCGAACGTTTCAGTCCTGTTCGACCAATGCGCCATGCTGTAGCTTGCCATCGAGCTCGTGGTATTGCAAGTTGTTGAAACATGACCTGGGGTCGTGTGCACATATGGCCGCGATGAAATCATACCGCCAGCTGCAGTCGAGCAATCGGTGGTGATTGAGCCCACTGACGTCGACCCACGCGGAGGATAGTCCAGTGAATCCGTGCAAGTCGACGAGGTCGTGGACGAAGATTTGCAAGGAGTGGTTACACCTGCTGGACGACCTGAGGTGTATGTGGTCGTGAGAGTATCAATCGCCAAAGATGTCGCTTGCGAGAGTGTCGAATTAGTCATGGGGAAGGGTGTCAAGGCGGAGGGCCCATCGGAAGTCGATATCCCCTTTGCACTACCAGTAGTAAGAAAGGTACCAGTTACCTCGGACCAGGAAGTTGATGTCGCTGGAGAATGCACAGATACCAAGGTTGTGTTCTGCCATGTTGAGGCAGTCGAAGTGATTGCGGCATCAGATAAACGAGAGGTGCTTGGTTCCCCCAAAGTGGTAGTCAGAAACATAGTTGTGGTGCTAGTGTAGGAGATGGACGATGAAGCATCGCCGGTCGAGTTATGGAACTTAGACTGAGATGTGCTTGGCTCTGCTAAGGTAGTAGTGAGGAACAAAGTTGTGGTGCGAGTGTACGAAGTTGAACCCGAAGTCTCACTGCTTAGGTTACCAGTAGTCACTCGGGGCAATCTGTTTGATATCGAGGCGCCCGATTTGTCTGTAAGATCCCAAGTAGACCATGTTGTCCATGGCTCTGGATCCGGAGTCCAGGAAGTGATCGACGACAAGGTAATAGTAGCCGTGGCAGTTGCGTTAGAGCTGGGGAACAAAGGTTCATTTGTGCCCGAAGCAGATCCCGAGGATCCAGATACATTCTGAGTGACGTTTGATGTATGGTATTTCCGTTCGCTCGTCGAAGTAGATGCCTTGTAGGGTGTAGAGAAGGCTTCCGAAGAGCCGATGATGGGAGGATTAATCCCTGTGCCAGTTGGTGGAAGCGGCACACCGGTACCCGCCACTGTTGTGTTCGATGGAAAGGGGAACGGGGGTGTGCTATTCAATGACAGGGGGATAGTATTGCTCGACCAAAAGATAGAATCGGTCGGAGTGATGATTGATACCAAAATATCGGTGTACGTTTTGGTCATGACGCTGCCGGATATAGTAGTGAGTGTGATATGATCTGTAGTTGGGAATGGAGGTGTAACAGTCACAGTCCCGTTCAGACTCTTAGTAGCATCACTCATACTTGCTTCGGTCTGGGTATGTGATGTGGCTGTTCGAATAGTGGAATTACCAGGTCCTTGAATGGTGTTGGTAGTGTTCCATGAACGGTAAGTAGTGGCAGCCACCTTAGAAGAAGTCACGTCCCCAAATGTTGGAGAGTAGGTTGCAGAACCCGTGGCCGAAGTTGAGTTGGCATACGGAGCAGTGGTATTCAAGCCTGAACCAGGCGTGGATAGCGAAGTTTGCGAGTCTTGCGAGTTCATGGTCTTAGCAGACTCAGTCAGTGTTACTGAAGACGCCGTTGGCTTCCTTTCACTGGTGGTGTTGGTTGGGAAGGGCCAATCGGTAGGCTGTCTGGTAATGATGGAAGTGCTTATGTCTGTAAGATTGTTGGCAGATGTATGCCAAGAACCAACTGAACTCATCTCAGAATCTATGGTCTTCGAAAAGTTGTAACCACTGCTGGTATGAGCAGCTGTAAGCCTGGCAGAAGATGTCAAACCTGTTGGGCCGAGACTAGTCGTGATGGTTGAAGTCCAGGTAGACCTGATCACTGTTACATTCTCAAAAGGTGGTGATGTTGAACCAGTTGTCACGCTGGGTGGAGTCATGGGGGTGGTAATGATCGAAAACGAAAAACTCGTGAAAGAGATTGGAGGAAGGCCCAGAGTAGCCATAGAAGGCTGTGACTCGACTACTGTCGAAGTGGACCAGTCCAATAATGAACTTGTCTCCTGGGAAGATGAAATTTCCGCGCGGGTCATTGAAGAGTTGAAAGACGAAGCGGTAGATGTCGAATAATCTGTTGAAACGGGGCTACTAGTCATACCTGTGAGGTTGCGCGTTGGAGAAACGCCACCAGGAACGATAGTGATGACCGAACTCTCTGGCATTGTTGTAGTCGTGAGCGAGCTTATGACTACGTTAGATGTCGTGTTGACGGGGAGAGCGCTAGATGCAACCAACGTGTCTGAAGATGTTCGAGTAGAGTCCATGGTTATATCCGACTCGGACCCCCTAAGACTTCCGCTCAGCTTGGAAGTAGACGTGAAGAAAACAGAAGATTCTGTAACAGACGATGTAAAGGTAATTGTGACAGAGCCTTCATTCGTAGCGTTACTAAATGACGTTAGAGCCATTGAAACAACCGTTTCCGAAGCCTCTCCTGTACCAGCACCCGATAGCCCATCAGAGGTAACAATGGAAGAACCATCAGAGTGGTTGGAGAAATCGGTGGAACGAGCAGAAGTGTCAAGTGTCGAAGTCAGATAAGTAGTTGTAGTGACAATGACAGTTCCATTCAGGGACCTACTGGCGACAAGAGACGTCTGTTCCGAAGAAAGTGACAGAGAACGTGACGAGACGTCTGATACAAACCCAGATGAGATACCAGCGCTCGAAGAACCATTGATCAGTGTACGGTAGGTCGTGGATGACAGTGTCAGGCCCGTGGACTCTACCACATCTGTGACTGTCACAGTGGTGTTGAATACCTTTGTTGTAGTCGTAATCAACGCAGTCACTCGTGAGATTTCCCCAAGTGACGTCGATGAAAAACTTTCCGAGAGTGACTCGCCCTCAATATTGGAGGAAGTTCTAACTGTCACACTGGTGGTGCCTGAAACTCCGAGGCTTGAGGCAGTATCTGTCCCGGTCGAGAGATCCGAGGATGTGGTAGACAAAGAACTTTTAGAAGAGAGTTCCGTCATGCTAGTGAGATCGGAAGCGCGATTCGTGACAGCAGAGGAATCAGTGTTGATGAGCGAAGTGCTGTTTCTCCAGGTGGTAGATACATGACCGCCTGCGGTTGCAGAAACGCCATCATCAGGAGTCCCTGTCACACGAGATGATCTCGAGGCTGTGGTACCAACGGCCGTCAGAGCCTCGGAGCTGGTTGTGCTGCCAGCCTTGGCACTCGAAGCAGCAGACGGCACAGCAGTGTTGGTGTCTAGCCTGGAAGACACAGAGAGTGAGGAAACTCCGTGAGAAACAGTATAGTTTCCGGAGAATGCATGTGGCTCAGAGGTCATGCTAGCCTCGGAGGATCCAGTATCGAGCTCCGTTACGGTAGTTGCCTTGGAAGTAGAATCTAGAAGCGTTAGTTTGGTAAGGAATGCCTGAAATAGAGCACTCACAGGAAGCCACCTCAGTGGGAACTGCAGGTTCTCCAGTGTAGTACGGGGGAGGGGGGCTATAGCCATCAGCAGGCTCTTCATCAAGCTGACGAGCCTCAGTGAAGCGGTTGCTGCGCACGACTTGGTGGCGACCTGGGCGCTGTTGACGAGCGAATCCAGCCGCACTACCAAGAAGGCAAGAAAGTAGCAGGAATACCGACAAGGCAGCAACCAAAGAAACCTTTGGTGGCCTCATGATGAAGATGCGAAAATGCTATTTGTGTCGGCGTCAGTACAGAGGATCACCTACTCATAACCAAGAACATATTAAAATCAGGACGACTTACCGGGCGTGAAACGAGTGAAATTAGTTGGAATAAGTTTCAAGGGAATTAAACGAGCGTGTGAGTCGAATGCAAAGTAAGGTATATAGATAAACGAGTGGTTGTCGACTTCTTGGTGGGTATTCCCTTGCTGCGTTCTCGCGATGTTGAGAAGAAGGCAAGAATGAGGGCGTGAAGCGAAAGAAATGAAAGGCGCGGTGGAAAAGAGGAGAAAGAGGAAGAAAGCCTAGGCACGCGAAAGAAAGTGAGTGCGTAGGCCGAATGATAAACAATGTGGAAGATGCGAGATGTGCACTGGTGCCGGCTGTCACGCAGAGCTTGCCAGTGTCAGGCAAAAGGGGCATGAGATATCGACGGGCAGCTCGATATCTTTAGCTCACCTCAAGAGCCTACCACAGCATGAGCGTACAAATTGCATTTCCAAGTCGAATAGGTTACAGATAACTGGCCCAGGGTCTTTACATTGGCAAATCCAAAGGCATGTTTCTTCAGCTTGATCCGTACCCGGTGGCACGGCGATGTTCTCGGCTAACCATGTAAGGCTTTTTTATCAACCCGTAGAACATTTCTGTGGTTGATTGTTTGCCTCCCCTCCGATGGGAGCGGACCCAATTCCTTGGACCGACGCATCGTCCCGCCTTCATATGCCGTGATAATAGTCGTGAGAATGACAGGCTGTACGGGCAACCTCGAAGGTCATGGGCTTTCCTCTATTCATCCTTTCGGGAAATAAAATCCAATTCGGCTCTTCATAATCGCTTGCCTGCAGGTGCCGACTATTGGCACTGCTCCCTTCGCTTCATCAAGCGATGATTGTTCCCATGCCATCTCACAAGCCATCCTTCGTCTTCAACGGGGTTTCCTCCAGGCAGAGTGCAACAAAATAGAACATTCTGATGCAATTCCTTCGCTTGGGTAAGGCCAGACTATTCCCGCCATACAGAGAATAGCGTCACGATGTATCAGAGTTCAAGACGTGTCGAAACTTGGTGGGAGGGTGTGCTTGATGGTTGTCTCTTTCTCTAGAAGGACCTTCGTACTAACTCGCCACGAAAGTTGTACTCGGCCCTGGTGCGAACCTCTTTCACGATGGCGTATCTAGCCATGAATCTGGCTTGTATGTATAGTAATTCCAGCAGAGATCTCTGTGCTAAATGATGAAACACAAAGCATGTCGAGCCTTCAGCAAACAGACCGTTGGCCTCAATGGCTCAAGGTTTCACGGTTCAGGACCCAGAATACCAGAAGCGATATACTATCCGTACAGTTGTAGTAGGTGTAACCAGCTTCGGCACCGAGGCGAAATGCAGCTTGCCGTCGGGTCACATGAGAGCACAGCCTGTTATGATGACCCGAGCTGAATCTGCCAACTTGCCGTAGCTCATCAGGCTTCTCTTCTTTCAGCTCAGGTCCAGATAGCCAACATTGAATAACATGTGTCAGAATCACTGTCGATGCTGTGGCAATCAGTGTCATTGATTGAAAAGCAGATTAGCACATGGTGGTGATGGTACTTACAGTTGGTGCTACTAGGCATATAAACCACACATTGAAAGAAGCAGTCATTATTAATAGCAATGCATTATTGAAGAAGCGTGTCTAGCAGCACAAACACATATTGCCAAATCTCAGGCAAAGTGACAGATCAGGATATGGTTGCGAGGCATGTGTTGACATGAAAACGAGACAGATTGAGGCGAAGAAAGGTTTGTGGCATAGAAAAGACCAAGGCATAATAAAGAGGTATTATTTGTTCTCTTGATTAACTGCTCCTTCCCATATGACCGAGCTGACTGATAATCAGGGACCCTTCTTGCCTTCCATTTGTCAGACATGTGTTTCCTGGAGCTCCCGAGTAGGGCAGGAACGACAGCAACCCCTACTTCTTTTGAACTTCCATGTAACAGATTAAAAGCAAATTTGTATTACTTGGCACCTGGCCATGTTTTGTTTAACATGTTTCGCAAATACCGAGCGTTGCGTGGCCTTGAGGCTTAAAGTATTGTGCAAAAAAACCAAGTATTTACTCGGCCTTTTCAGCAGTTTCACGCAGAGTTGGGGCGGTTCCGTCAGTCATCGAGGTGTTCTTATCTTCGATGTCAGCAGCCCACAGGGCGGCACCGACTTAATGATGTTAGTTAATGCATATATAATACCAATATGCAAATGGCTTACCTGTGTTGCTGAAAGTGAAGAACATTGAAGCAACGGGGATCATCTCAAGAAGCGTAGCAACCAGTCCGAATCTGGAAAACATAGGTTAGCTGATATGATATCATAGGGTGCTACTAGCGGTCAAGCAGACGCTGGAAAAGCACATAGATTAATGAGTCACGTACGCAGTGTAGGGACCGACGTTCTTGGTGAGCCAGTCCTCCCTCTTGGGCTCTGACCATCGCTTCAGCTGGAAGTACTAGACTAACGTTAGCCTAGCCGTGAATATCTTTTGGGCATGTCACTTACTCGGCCATGAACTCCCTTGCCTCGAGTGCGACCTAGGTTGGATTAGCAGAGCAATAAATACAAAAGTTCAGAATCCCCACCTTGGATGAGAATGAAAATCACGGTGCCAACGACCGGAATAGCGTTGAGAGGCAAATACATGATGTATCGGATGATGGCCTTGGGACTGAACTTCTCGAAGGGGCTCTTGATGATTTTACCAAGCTTCTGCATCGGATCTTGTCCTGACTTGACTTCACGCCCCTCGCTGACAATCTTAGTGTCTCCACGAGCCAGCAGTGTACCATCGAAGACGTCCAACAGCGCATCTTGAAGGAGGTAGTTGCGGGATACGAGATTGATGATTGTGGTGCTCTCGTTCAGAACCAGAAGAATCGCGGACAGAGGTGCGATAGGACCGTTGACGAAGAATAGGACGGCGAGCTGTGGCAGGTACGTAAAGAAGAACATGCCGCCAATGACGCCAGTAGAGAGGAGGACCAGAGGACCGAGCTTAGAGACGAAGGGCTTCCAAAGCGAGCGATGGGAGAGGAAGTAGAAGATGCCCTAACCAAAAACACGATGTGTTAGTAGATGATTGCCGTGGAGCTCCATACCCTGTGATTTTCGTACCTTAATCGGGTAGAGATATGATCGACTCTTGGCAGCATTGGTGACATGTTCCCTGGCCTGTGCATAATCCTCCTTGCTAGTTGAAGTTGTTAGCTTGAGGAAGTTGAAATAGACAGTCGGCGTCTTAGACTTACAAGACCTCTTGAGCTTTCTCATTCACAGTGTCGACCACTCTGTTGCGCTGAGAGGAGGGCTGCTGCTGGTGATCAGCTCCTGAAGCTTCAGCTGTGTCAGCCATGTTGGATTGTTGGTGCGAAGACGAAATCAGTGATGTAAATGGGTTTGGCAAAATGGGTCAGGGTCGAATAGCTTCAACAGCAGTGGTGTTGTAGAATGAAGAAGAAATGATTTACTAGAACCCTCTGCTTTGTTCTTATTACAATGGCAAGGTGGGCAATCACAAGCTTTCCATTCCAAGCTCAAGGGAGGAACGAAGCTCTCATCGATGTCGTCATTAACTCACTAGGTACTTTACAGTATACGGAGCAGCTACGGGAAGAGTGGGGCTACCTTAAATCGTCACTCCCGTCAAGCAATGATGCGTTTGTTACGCTAATTTACAGCTTTTGATATAACAGTTTCATCAGCAGCCTCAGTTCTCCATGTCACCCAGTTACTACAGTACTACTACTCATTGTGCCAAGGAAATCATGCGCTTTTAATGGTGTTCCAGGTCACCTTTTTCAGTATTAGGCTGAACTTCTGGAGTCACCCGCTCTGAAGGGTAACAGAAAAGTTGACTGCTAAGCTTCAAGGTACAAAAATAAACAGCCTAAGTGTCTGGTATAAACGGCATAAACTGACTGACTAATTTCGTTTCTTATGCTACTATCGGCCAACTTTTCTGTTACCCGAGGGCTGCTACAACGTCAACCTGCAGATCGCCGGACAAAACATCCCACAAGACCCACCTCGGCCGGGGAGCTCATGACCCACCATCGGTCCCCAACTCGCGGGAGCTCATATAATATAAGACTCGGGCCAACACTGACGTCTATTTGTCTTGAGCTGTAAGCAGACTGGCCTTGTAACAAGGCAGATCAGTTTCAAGTCTGCCCTACGAGCCCTACAGAAGCTTCTGAAAGAGCCTCTTAAAACTGGCACACTTATGGTAGCCTACCTATGTCGCGTGAGCTTCGTAGGCCCCCTCCTCCAACTGTCTGGTAACAAATCGCTGATCATCCCCTGAAAGATCAAAGGTATGCGTCACAGTAGATCGCGCTTATAACATCATGTCGAGCCCAATGTTAATGGCAGCCTTATTTAGACTATGACAACACGAAAGCGTGCTCGATAACCTCTATCCCAACGTGACGAATGCTTACATCAACACAACAGTCATGGCTCAACGATACATCTCGAATAACCTACCAGCTCAGAGTCTAGGCTCAGACCCCAAAGAGCTACTGACATATGCCCTCGAACTTGTCGTTCGACACACGCCGCCCCGCAAAGTGTACCATGAACGCCACCTTGGTGGTCTCTTCACCGGATACACTGGCCTTGCCTATCTTTTTCTTCAGCTCTCCGAGCTGTATCCAGACCTGCACATATCCGGCCAGAAGCTGATATCTTGGGCGCAACGCTATCTTGAAGGGGACCGAGGAAAGCTCGTCTTGGAGAAGGGTAACTGCGGCATCTCGTCTGAAAAGTTATCATTCCAGGCAGTACGAGCTTGCGTAACGAAAGACGAAGACCACTTAATAGAGTTCCTCAGTAACATACCCGTACTTCTTGGCCCATACACCAGCCCTCAGGAAGATGCTTTCCCGTCGGAGATACCATACGGGAGAGCAGGTGCCTTGTACCTGCTGCGCATGGTGAGACACTGGATGCCGAGGAGTGAAACTCTCATCGAATCCCCTCTTCGACGACTAACGGAGAGGATCATGTCCACGGACGACGATGGACGGGGCAATTGGGAATGGCATGGAAAACGGTACTTTGGCGCAGCTCATGGCGATATTGGTATAATAACGCAGGTTGTTCTCTCGAATCCATCACTCGCTCCACAACTCACCCAACGTCTGGAGAAGCTTCTTGAGCTTCAGCTACCGGACGGGAATTGGCCGTCAAGTGCGCGAAGTCTCAAGGAAGGCAAAAGCGCAAGTCTAATTCAGTGGTGTCATGGCGCCCCAGGGTTCTTGTATTCGCTGCAATCCCTACGCCCTTATTTTCCCGAACTCCAAAGTCGTATTGACTCCGCCATCGAAAAGGGGGAGAGCATAATCTGGAGACATGGTCTGCTAATCAAGGAGCCGTCCTTATGTCATGGAATCTTTGGAAACGCATTGTACGTTTCCCCCGTACCCAACCACAATCGTTTTTGTAATCTCTTGGGCCTAGGCTTGACTGACATCGGAATAGGGTACTTCCTCAAGGAACTAGACGTCAGCATTTCCTCGCGCTGGCCACGGCTGATGCTGTGGAGAAAGTGCGCCGACATGATCCAAACCTCTTTGAGCCTGCATGTTACGGCCACAAAGCTGCAGTTCTCATGAATTACTTGCCTAGTGCCGCATGGACATGGGCTGTTTGTGAACAGGAACACCCCCGCCTTATCATGTACAATGATGTATAGTAAAGGAGAGTTGTGGCCGGCTGCTTGATATCTTGAAGGGGCGCAAGGGTTGGAGTCATTGTTTGCGGTTGCACCAGGGCGATGTCGGACAGGGTTGGAATCCTTTTCCTTGCATCGATTACTCTTTGATGATGGACCTATGAGTCCATGGCATTAGTGCGAGAGATCAGAACATGGATGCGATTCTCGACAGCAGAAGGAGTGGCTGCTTAACCGAGGATATGGCATTCTAGAATACCACAAGACTGTCACAAGCTCGGCATTGAAAATCTCGATTCACGATAGCCCCATGGCCCCAGCTGGGCTGTAACGTCTGAGCTCAACCCAAGTCCTGACAAGACTATTAGTCGCGACCATGCAAACGATCCAGTAGCCGATAGAACAAATTCGTTCATCAGGGTCCACTCGCACGTTGCGATGCGATGCGATGCGATGCGATGCGATGCTTCCATGAGACAGGTACCCATATCTCGGGCGCAACTGGAGAAGAATCGGAGTTTGAAAAGCTTTCAGGTACTCTAAGTGAAACGTCTTGCCATTGGCTCGTGCAATGCAAAATGGCAGCTGAAGACACTTGCAGTGAGGCTTGTGCTACTGACAAGGATTTAACGCCAATACCGAATTCCGGATTCCCAGATGAACTGATAACAAGAATTTAAGGAGGCTCCATCAAAGGTCCCATATTTCAACAGAATTCTGCATAGGCCCGGTTTATAGACGTGAGAATCCTCGGCTTAGCCGAACGAGAACTGTCAGGGACCGACTGAACTATGACCATGTGAAACCTCTGTGACTTTGCTTGTGAAAGTGGGAGAAGGAAGCTCATGATCTAGGAATAGATAACTGACGAGGATGGCACTGATATCAGCTATCACCAAGCATGAGGCTCTTGTATTTATCATGTGACGTTGATGCTTGCTGTCTGGTATTGTACTGTACGGAAATTAACATGGTTTGAGGAACGGGTTTCGTCCGGGAAAGTCCCACATCGGCAGAGTGGGGCCGAGGAACGGGTTATGAGGCTCACAAAGGCATGGCATGGGATGGCTGCGATGGCATCGTATGGTCTACGGCATTGGTATGTGGGAGCACGTCCCGGAAGAGTCTAGTGAGGCTAAACGGGGGTTTCAAGACGAGAGAAGCTAAAAGGAAAAAAAAATTATTTTAGTTTTGAAGCTCAAAGAGTGGTGACTTGGTCTTAGGACCGCGTTCAGTAACCGTTCCAGCCGTCCTAGCCGTTTTTATGTAGACTTCAGCTGTATGGATCCATGATCCCACAGTGCATGGAAGCAAATCATCAAGGGCCAGGATCGATAATCGAAATATGAAAACGGAAATAGAGAGTGAGAAAGGGGCATGTAAGTGGGTTCTTCAGCACTGTCTGGGGCTGCCCTGTCTTGTCTTGTCTTGTCTCATCTCGTCTCTTGAGGCATTTCTCAAATGCCGACTTTGGTCCATGTGCTTTGCAGTGATTTCCTGCTGCAGGTTCCCCAAAAAGGAATTGGCTGATACAGGAGGATCCCCTGTCCTCCCCAGGGCTGCGACATCGTCTAGAGAAGAGAAAGAGAAGGTGTCAGCGGCCCGCGGAGATAGTGCGCATATAAAACATGATTCTCATATCATAGGTACATATGCAGTGTGCGTGGTATCGAAGAATAGCCCGACGGGCTCTTGAAATTGGAACATCGGAGGTTTAAACGCCGACTTGACGGCGAGTGGATCGGATGCCATATACTGTATAATGCTGTACGGTACCCTGCCGCAATTGTACACCCTCCCTCGGCACAGAGGTCGAGTCGGGTTATTCAAACGGGTATCGACGTTCGCAGATCAATTGGGCTGGACTGGGCTGGACTGACGGTTATCCCTGAATATCAAGCCGCCGCTGATCTCATTCGACTCTAACATTAGACACATACGTAACTTTTTTACCATTTTCTTCAACGGCAATAGTCGCAGAACCTTGGGCAGAATAAACTTATACTGGTAATGCAGTGCAATGACCTAGAAAGAGAAGAGGAAGACACCCCCCCACATCGGCACCGAAAGGGTTGATGGACAGTCCGTGCAATGATGCAGATAGCGATGGACTGTCACTTTTTCGGTATCGCCCGAAGGGTCTTCCTTCTACAATCCGACAGGCTGATCCAGGTGAAGAGATACCCACCTCTGCCGCTCCGGTGCCGACCAAGATAGGACCGTGGAAACCCCGCGGACTTGTGCAGCAGAATTCTAGAAAGCTTCAAGCTGAAGTGGATGATCGAGAAAGCCAGGCTTTGAAGGAGATATCGTACTGCAGTTGAAAGGAGCTGATCCTATAGGGCCGTGCTGTACCATGCCATGCCATGCCAGCCTTGATTGAACATGTTACCTTGCATCACGAATACACATAACGTTTCTCGGATGGCGGTTGCCGAATTGGCCAACCGTCTTTATCAATCTGGATCTAAACTCTTACACTTACGACGGGAACAACTGGCCGAGACTAGACACTTTACTGTAGCCGCCTTGTTTCTTACCAACAACTTAACTTGTTGTTGGTTGGTATGACGCCAGCCCTGACAGCAGAGCGGCTTACCACTACGCCCGTTGCAAGTCACGTTTGCTGCACATGGTCGTTATCTCCGGCTTCTAGTTATCAAGGTTCAGCTATGTGTGGTGTAGGTACAAAGATAATAATATTGCTGATATCATGCCTGATAAAGCTGTGTCATGAGATCATGATCAAGTATACCTAGTGTTGCGTTATTGCTACGGCTGCAACATGGCTACTACAGAACAGAGTCAAGGTTGATGAGAAATATGTGATCAGTTGTAATGTGATATTGAGCCAAGACAGCGTTGACTCGAGAGTATTTGAGTCATTGATAGAATTTACGTATTAAATCCTTGACAAGGATAGCGTTATACCCGGTTACGTGGTATCTATTTCCGGTCACTCACAAGACCATGGACTCGTAGAGTGCTACAGTACTCATCCACTGGAAACTAACTAGCTCTTCCCCCCTCTTGGCGATCAGGGTTTTTCGCTTTTCCCTTCTGTGTTGGTGTCATTGACCAATGTGTCAATGCATAATTTGACCAGAATTCAATACACGCCCTAACTAATCTCGTTTTTTTCTTCCCCTTCCTTTTTTTAACGACACACAGTAAAACAGAGTTTGGTCTAAAACAAGTGCCGATGGAACCAAGCAAGGCCAAGAGTTAGGAACTCTGAATCTACTCAAGTGGGATGGACTTTTGTTTGGTAATCATGAACGCAGGTAGTTAATGACGTCGACGGTTAGATGTTATAGCATTGGATGCTAAAGTTGTGGGGAAGAAGGTGGATAAAAGAAGAAATATGCATTAAAAAAAGAGACACACACACAAAAGGAGAGAGAGAGAGAGAGAGAGAGAGAGAGAGAGACCATAGAGAAGAAAAGAAGGGAAAAAAGAAATGGGATTGGGCTGACCTTGGAGAATTATGCGGCTCTGATTCCGCTATCGGGGAGCCTTATTCTCTGATCCGTCATTCTTAGTCTCCATATCCATGGATCTCGAAGAAGCTAACCTCCATGCTACTGTATATAATAGGTTGCTAGTACAGTAAATGAATGAATAAATGGCCTGATTTTGATTCACAATAATACAGTCAGTCAATAACAATTAGCATGTCATCGAGATGTAGGTCTCTTCTCTATTCAGATTAGCCCAGATCATATCAGATCAGATCACTCGGATGAGACTGAGTACTGTATCCGTATTCTCATTCTCAGCAGCTATTCACGCGTAACGTAACAGAATCAATCCCAGTATTATTACATACTGCACCTGCCAACGTACAGTACGTTTGTGATGCTCGGAAACATGGACTCAATCCTTATCATTGCCTTGAAATGATTGGTCAACAAAGGCTCAGCTGTGTCTTGGCTCAGGGCGAGGCTTTCTGAAGGTATCCACGATGCAAGATTGCAAGTGGGATCTCACTTGACAGCTCATCCTTCGACAGGGGGAGCTCATGAGAGAGAGAGTCTTTGTGCTTCTATGGATGGACGGAACCGCAAAGAAGAAGAAGAAGAAGAAGAAGCACTGGACGATTCTCGGCAATGCAGTAGAGAGGGAAAAAAAGAAAACAGAAGACCACATGATGAGATCATCCTCCCCAGCAAAATGCTACAGTATCCAACATGGTTCACTAGTACTGGGTTTTCGGGAATCGAAATACGGTGGTATGCGGAGGTTTTGATCCATTCGGCAGTTGCACAAAGTGAATGATCAACTGATCGACCACTGCCGTTTCTCGCAATTGAATTTCATTGTTAGGTACCTAGTTACGCAACAATGCACATGCACATGCTTTCGTTAACTATGGCCCCGGTAGCAAAGGTAAAAGAGAAGAAAACAAAACAAAGAGGAAACCCCCGCGGAAGACTGTTCCGCTGCGGACTCCGAACGGTTTCGGCATGATAGACGAGCCCGGGGCAATAGAAACCCTCAAACACACGGGAAACAGAAAAGATTGACGAGATAATCTAAAATCTCATATGTCTGGAGTGCAGTAGTTTCTGTGATACACCCCCTACTTAATGACGAGAGTCTTGGCTCTTTGTTAGTCACCGGCCTGGATGATCAAGACGCTCGCGAAGCAAACAAGCAAGCAAGTTATGGGCCCATGTTATGTATATCCGCCTCAATCCGCGGGCCCTGACAATGCATCATCGCGGCAATTCAACGGTGAGCTTTTTCGTTCTGATCGCTGTTACTGCCGCCTAGCTCAAGGATCAGGTAAGAACCCGCCGTCAACCATCATGTACCAGCCTTACATTAGATCAAGACCCCGAGCGGCACTTGACGTGGCTTTCTCAAATGGCGGCCATGAGAGCGAAATTCGGGAACGGAGTTTGATTAGTTATTTAGTGTAAACTGCTTAGGGTTCCTACTCGATTAACTTATTTAGGCACTCTAATGTATTCCCTGCTCTGTGGGACTCAAGGGTCAAGGTGAAAAAAGATTCCATCATGAAGATGAGGCTGCTCTCAACCACAAGAAGCTAAACCCTCTGGCGCTAGATTTGCCGCGTCTAAACTCCCGCTTACACATGGTAGTATAACACACTTACTCAGCGTTATAACACGAGCAGAGCATACTGCAGTTCAATCCATAAGCAAGTCTGGGGGGGAGAGGTTGAATTGAATGCTCGTTGATCGTCTACATTATAGAAAATTTGGTTGTTACTGACCGAAGCCGAGACAGGCCCATATAATTAACCTTTGAATAAAGACGATCCTTTTCTCATTTGCCACGGATGTGATGAGTATGTATCTGTCATCGGCGCCGGTCGTTGTAATCGGCGCCGAACATCAGGATCCCTGCTCCCAACCCCATGAGTTATGTTAGTCACCTGAAGCATCATCACAACCACTACGCAAGAAAGGAATTAATCAGTTCGGGAGTTGCCGTGCGTAACGGGATGTTGAATTGATCCGCGTCCTATTCTATCCTACAACGGCCGCAGAGTGTGGCCATGGGGACTTGAAGGTGGTCTCATCCTTGTCTGTCTCGCGTCTACCTGTCAACGTCAACTACATGTATCAGCTAGTTCATATAGAGAAATGAAATGTCTCCAGTGGCATTTGTCATTCGGACTTTGCTTGGGGGGTACGTATCCCATCTTAATCCTCCATCTTGGCAAAGCTAAACTAGCGAATTCTTGCTCGATCCGCCGCGCTGGGAACGTGTGGGCATGGCATGTGGATATCAGGCCATGGACCTATGATACAATATGGAAACGGGCCCGAGTATTAGGTACTGTACTGTACGGAGGTCGGTACCACGGAAGACCGACAAGACTCCGTAGCCCCTTTGATCGATCGGGCTCGGGTTCAGGTTTGCTGATTAGGGTTGCCTTACAACCCGTCCTTGCTGTAGCTACTGTACCTACCTGCCTTCTAGAAGCGCCAGCCATTCGGTCAGTGGCGACAAGAATGGTGGAAATACGGCAATAAGTGGACAGAACCGTAGACTGTGGGTGTTAAGCCTCCACCAAAACTGAACTGGTCCAACGTCAATATGTACTAATTTCCAGTCAGTGCCAGTATCTACGATGCATCAGCAACCAAGGTGAAGTGCTCATCAACAATGATGATGGGATCGCGGTCTGGAAAAGCTCTTAACCACAAAGAGAGAGAGAGATGCTTTGAATATATACGTTTTCACCCATACGTAGGTAGCTCCCAAGATATCTAGAAATAACTGCATAATACGCTGAGTGGGTTCTCCCACACTCTGGTCAGGTAACGTCTTACACACATGATAATATCTGACAATCCATGTTGGTGTTGGTGTACGCACAAAGGAATTAACTCCGTTCTAGATAGCGGTGCAGTACTGTAGTGACCAATGCTAGGTCAGTCATCTGTACACTCGACCCCAATACAATAAATAATAAGCATTAATTGATCCGTCTTACATTGCAGTGCGGTGCAGGTAGCGCAGGTTAGTTCACGACAGCCTGTGTAATCAATCATTTGCCGTTCTGAAACCTTGGGAAACAAGCTTCACAAGCCGCAACGTCAAATCAAATCAAATTAAATCCAAAGACCAGCTTAACGGCACGGCATCTACAGTAGCTAGTCAGTCAGTCAGCGCAGCGCAGCATTGTGGTCCGCATTAGGTTTATGGTCCTTGGCAGACGAAGCTTTACACTCTGGATGGAACAGTAATTGTAATGTAACTAACAAATCCAGCACCACAGCCACGGGGCAAGGTAGCGAAAAAACGAGGCAGAAAGCGAGAGGGAGAGAAAAAGGATCGTCAAACCCCAGCTCGCTTGGCTTGGGCTTGGCTTGAAGGTCTGTTCTCGTTCTCGTACACACGTTCCCTAGATCAAGTTCCTGGTCTTGACCTGGTCTGGTCTTGCTTCTGATCGCCTCGCGGTTCAAGTTAGGTTTGAATTCAATTTACATGCGCCCTGAAAATGCCCTTGGTCCTCGCTCACTATATGGATGCCCAATCACTTTTCTATGGATGTCAATGCGCCCTTTCTACCTGTTACTGTACCTAACCTCTCTTGTAACTACCAGCCCGTGTAAGCACCATTATAGAGCAAACACCAAAACCTCCCGTCAGCCATGATGAACGGACGGGATGTAGGTACTGATAATCATTGATTGATACCTACCTACCTCCATCAATGGATCCAATCCCTAGGTAAGGATGGACCCAACCTCCAGGTTGAATACGCTAGGTGCTGCATCTCTTAAGTCCGCACGCTACGCGGACTTTTGCAGTGCATCAAGCCCCCCTAGGCTTTCTGACTGGGGCCCTGTTGACGGGCTGCACTGCACTGTAGAGAGCCGAGGACCTAACGTTAGTGGAGGCCCACACCATCAACTCATCATTCTAGTGGGCCTCCCCTGACCTGATCGGGTCGCTCCATCAATCCCTGTTTGATAAATCTCTCTCTCTCTCTCACTGTCTCTCTCATTCTCTTCCCTTCTCGCCTTCTCGGACATAAAGACCACGCCGATGGCTATGCACACACCCTCCGCTTTCTTCCCCTTCCCAAGCGGGCGGGAACTTTCCTACCGCTACCAGCGAAAAGCTTCCGACCACCGGGATTGGGATTGGGATTGGGAGTGGGTGTAGGTGTCAAGGGCGTGGATCTGGATCAAAGACTGGGATTAGGATCAGAATGACTGCACTGTGGTCTAAGAGACTTGAAGTGACTGAGGTGTTCTCACATAATACCATCCATAATTCATGGCCGTTGCATTGCGCATAACATAACTTTCCATGACTGCTACTTACTGTCTTGTACTGTACTATACTGGTACCGTACCATACCAAGTCACACAAGATTTCATGGATCCTTACCTCGTCTACTATTATTAAGCTCCTCGATCCCTTCTCTTCTTTACTTCCCTCCCCCCCATCTTTCACTTTCTTCTCAGTATCAGTCTGTTATACATATACATACCCTCTTCCCCTCTATCTATCCATCCATCCCAGGTGTTTGGTTCCCTCCTCTTACCCTTACCTACTACGACTGACTTACTCCAATATTCATTAATCCTTCACCTGGATCGTGGATCATCTTGAGTCTCAACCCACATTGCTTGGCATATAATAGATACTATAGCTTTTACTTCTGCGCCACAATGGGATCAGGTAGCTTGCCCTCTCCTCCGGCTGAGGATCACAAGTCGACCATCTCTCGAAAGAGCACATCATCAAGTACCAAGTCGGTCAAGCCTGTCCACCGCACCTCCAAGCGAGCCAGCTCAAACGCTGCTGCAATTCACCACCACGATCATGTCACACATACAACTGGCATGGATGGTCGACACAAGCGTGTGTGGAAGGCTTGTGAACGATGTCGCATGAAGAAGACCAAGGCACGTTTTCCCATGTACTCAGTCACTATTTTACCCCTCCACATTCAACTAACACGAACTCAAGTGTGACGGTGAATTTCCCTGCAAGCGATGCAAGGATGATGGTCTGGTCTGTACTGCTGGTGTACGAAAGAAGATGGAATATAAGCAATTGCCTCGAGGGTATGTGGAAATTCCACGGAAAATGAAGCACTGTGGTCCGCAGTTCACTTACACGCAATCGCAACAGTTACGCCGAGGTTCTCGAGAACACCCAATTCGCTTTAATTGCTACCGTCCACAAACTTTACTCAATGGTCCGAAACAACCAATCCTGGGATCTGGGTGAGCCCGAATTAAACGATCGCGGCCAACCCGTAATCCACAACATCGCCCAAAAGCTCGGATGTATCCGCCCCAACAGCGACATCGATCTTCCCGTGCACTCGGTATTCCCTGAGGATGAAGCCGGCATGGCTGAGCTGGCTCGACAGCTTGAGGATCAGCAGAAGGAGCAAGAGCCTCAGAAGGAGTCCATCAAGGACACAGACTCTTCAGTGTGTAACCGAACCGAGCGAGCGTCATCATCGGAACTCGATCATTCCGATATCGACGTCGAATACGACTACCGAAAAGCTGCCTTTGGTAACACCAACGCCATGACCCTGTCACCACAGAGCTTCACAGGCTCTCCCGACTTTGACTTTGCCCCTCCACCGCCCGAGATCGACGCTTCAACACTATTCCCCTCGCAATCTCCCTCAATGAACAACTTCCCCGCCTGGCCAATGGTTAAGCCTCAACTCACCGACCTTACTATGCAATTTCTACAACAGCAACAACAACAAAGCGGTATGATGGCCAATATGGATATGTTAAATCAGGGTCTCGTGGAATCAGAATTCGGAACAATCAAGCCTCACGTCCTTTCATGTCCCAACCCCGAAGTGATGCTGGGTATGGGCGATCCTATGATTTATTCAGGCTACGATGGCGAACCGATGCGACTATGAACCAACCAATCGACCAAACGAATTGAACCTTGACTGTACAGTACGACTAGACTTGTTTACGGCCATTCTTTGTTTCGTCAAAAATTTGTCACGCGGCACGGTGTTTGTGGGCTTTTAGGTGTTTTCATTTTTCTCAACTGGGTTTATACCCATGGGGTTTTTGGTGTTAAAAGGCACGGATTCACAGAATTGGTGCGGCGTTGTATGTTTTCCGAAGGCCGACGTGGTCGTGCAAGGGATGGGTACGATATGAGAGATTTGGCTACGACCATGACTACAACTTTGAAGTTGAGGCCATACAAAGGGATGGAGTAACGTTTAGAAGGCATATCTGGATAGACTTGTGCATTGTCATACCTAATCCAACTCCCAAGATGATCATCTTCGATTACTTTTTCTTCGCCCTACTGTCGTATCGAGTGTTTACCCTGTCTAACTAATATTCATCAACTTACAGAGTTACATCGAGTGAGCCACCTTGCCATCGCCCGTTGAACCGCCCGCAACAGCATCCCAACGTTAATAATACTGCACTGTATCCCATGCATGTGCATCTTCAAGCCACAGGCACACAGCACATCATCTTTCCCCCCCTCCATCAGATCATGACCTGAACCAGTCGGCTACAATCTCACTGAAACGGTCTAGGCCTTTGATCCCCTAATTCCAAGTCCCCTCTTTCTTGCAAGCCACGGGGTCCTTTGAAGATCCATAGCGCAAATCACCGAGCTGTCAGATTTCGTCCGCCCATGTTAATGCCATAGGTCACACACACACAAACACACATACTTTCTCCCTCTCGCTTGCTAAAAGTTTAACACGGACCATTCATGAGTGAGTGGGTGATAACGGTCCAAATGCGTAATCAAAGTGTTATTCTTAACGGTTATGGTTAAGCTAAATCAGTTGCTCCTTGGGCAAGTTTTTGGAGTACCAGGTCAGGATCCACCTCAGCAGGACTGATTGCAAATCAAGACAACTTAACCTTGAGGGGGAAAAAGGTTGTCACAAACATTTTGCGTATAATAAGCTCTAAAACAAGTGACACTCAGGAGCCGCAGGGTTAGAGACACGCCTCTGCTGATTTGGTCCTAGTACAGAAACCCGGAGCTAAGCTAAGCTGTACAGTAATACAATAGTACAGTGTAGACACATGGATTGATCCTTTCTTCAGAGTGGGATCAAAGTCAAACGTACCCTGAGAGCCGTAAATCCGGGAGAGGCTGTTATTGTTGCTGTTGATAGGATTGGAATTTTGATAATGAAATGCGTTTGATGACCAATGATTCAAAAGCTCGTCTGCCTCTTTTCTATAGAGGCTAGTCCGTCTTGATAAAGATGGTATAAGAGTCATCATTCATCATTCATCATTTTACCATCAGCAGATGGATCCCACCAAAATAGGTCAACAGAAATTGATTGGTTCCTCGTCAAATGTGCTCAATCTGTCATTGAGGCTGCTGGGTACAGTAGCAGCAGCCCGAGCACTGCGGGCTGCTTACAATAGCATTAAAGACTTTTTTGGTGGAAGAGAAAAAACTGAACCCTGGGCATAACGGGATATTGAGGCAGTTTAGTAATACAGGTGGATATGGTTGCCGATGGCGTCTTTTTTCACTCTCATTCTTTTTTAGGAGTAGAACAATGGATGAATGGGTTGATTAATCAATTAATTAGCTAGCTACGGTAGGTTGTAGAGTAAAATATAGGGATTCTTATTGATCAGTCAGACGAGGTTGGGAATGTGTGTCACCGTCAGCCCTAGCACGTTGTTGTGTTGTTGTGCTGTTGTTGTTGGGTGGACGACCAATGCCATGCTACGGATGCTATGCCATGCCATGTGTCGGACAAAGGAACGGACGAAATAAACGTTTGATGCTGACTGATGAGACCGCGATCTAGAGACACCATGTACTATATGACACTGTGCTGTACTGTACAGTGCATCGTTGGATGCATAGGTGCAGTTCAAGGGTTTCCAATCTCAACAATTCACTATTTACATACTGCATCATTATGATTTCTAGGTTAGCAGCGTATACGACTGCGACTATAGGTATCAGTGACGGTGGACCATTGTAACTTGGGAGATGCAGCTATCTTCAACGTCATGATTCGTGAGGCATTACAGGACTCAATTGTCACTGATACGGGAAAGAAGCTACTGACTGTGTCATCGACCTCATGATACAAAACACCTAACCCTTGTTTGAAGAACTGGAGAATATCAGTCAGCGGTTTTTTCCCAGTAGTGAGTAAGTGATGCAGATTATTACTCTATTGTAGGTGGGTACGTAGCTACACTACCTCATCCGCGGAGCCCCAAGTGGTCCCTGCCCGCCCCGCGGAGTGCGGAGTTGGAAATGTGGTAAATGGACCAATTAATCATTGGAGTCCGGCTTTCGGGGTTTTGCTACCCTCCGGTGCGCAGCGGGGCCACGGTCGGTCACGGTCACGGCCTCGGCCAAGGGAGTCATAGGTACTAAGGTAGTTCAGGAGAAGGAAGGAGCCCTCGAAAAGAGAGAAGAAAAGCGCGAATGAAACAAAGACAGGGAATGAGACAGGTAGGGTAGGGGTTACTGTTCATCAGGGTTAAACTGAAATCCATACCCATTTGAGGTATCCGTAAGTTGCCTTGAAAGGACACTCTTCCTTCGGCCGTAACTACCTACTTCAAGTAAAAAGGTCATCCATGCCAATAGATTGTGCCAACGACAATGGTGACGATGAATTGTTAATGATCCATTTGAAGCATTCAACTGCGCCTTACTTGTTTTGTGTTAGAAGACGAGTCTTTAAGCTTCATCCAACGTTGAATTGTATCTGTAATACGCAGTAAGCGTATTACGTTGGATAACATAACGTCGCCCGGCATACCAGAAACAACCTGGGTGTCGATCAATTGCCTACTATGTGGGCTAATCAATGCATATCTTGTTCAAGAGGTGTCTATAACTACTGTATTTGATTAGGTATTTAAGGTTGGAATCTCCCATATCGGAAAGTCCATATCAATGTGGTCTGACATTAGGGCCAAGTAAAGAAAACGCGGTGTTTTTCTTTTCGGGGGGTTCTTTTTTTTTTTTTTTTTCGCATTCCTCGCATTCTCTTGATGGAAGTTCGTTTAAAAGAGAAAACGATCATGTGGGGCTTTGGATGTGTCAATGGACCATGCCATGCGGCAGGTGCAATGTAGGCGTGCATGTGCGTGCATGGTGCAGATGTGGGGCCGAGATGCGGGAGGCAGTTGAGGTGCCAGTATTGGTACGATACGTACCTTCTTACCTTAACTGTACCTATGTGCTCCGTAACTTCCATTGGAAATTCCCTGCCCCCTTCCATGGCGAAGCGAGTCCGAATTTTGAGGGTGGTGATGGTGAAGGATTTCTACAAGGCAGCATCAATCCTAAGATGAAGCATTCATATCGACAACACACCGACCAGTCGATATACGCAATTACTCAAAGACATAAGCTTAATCCATGGTTACCTCACTCAACGACATACGTAATTAGACTCAGTCTCACCTTAATGATTTACAGCCAGGGTTTCACATACATACTTACTCAGGATCGACGTGTCAAGTCTCATCAACCAACATTCCTGACCCGACCAGCGCAACCTTCATTTTCGTATTCTGTTGCATCCGCATCCTCGACTTCAACCTCGCTTGAATCCTTGTTACACATGCACCCGCAATTGCACCCACGAAAAAGCGACACTGCGACCATCTGTCACCCTACATAGTATAACCTTATACGTGTATATGTAGCAGATCACTGCTCCAATAATCCAGCAAAAAGCCCGAGAACAGACCTGCACGTCGCAGCCTAAACCAAACATGTCAGGCATCTCCTAGCAAAGCATCAGTCGCCCAGGTTGACTTGCTTGGTTAATTGCTTTGTCTGCTAATTTCCCTGGCAGAGGCTTAGACCGCTCGTCCACGTAACAAGACCAGCCAAGGTCTTCCAAGCCTCCTCCCACGCGTACAATGAGCAGCGACTGTATACGCCGTAATTGTTTGACTTGCACACGCACATACGCTACATGGGACCGACCGGCTTTTGCTGATATAGGTAAACCATTCGATTCGACTCCATGCTATGCCATACTTAGCCAAGAGCAGCGGTACCCCTGCAGCATAGGCACAAGACACAACTGCAAAACTCAAGACCGAGCTGTGCCTTGTGAGACTGAGATCGCGCGCGGTAATTACTGGTTGGAGAATGAAAACGAGATACGAAATCGTGGCCCTAGCTTCAAACTCTGTCGTAATCCTGCTCGCCATTGCAGAGCCAAGCCTTTCAGTGGGAAATGTGCCCTGTCCAGCTGTGCTTGGCTTGGCTCGGCCAGGCCCAGGCCAGGTCAATTCCCCTCGTTCTCGCTCGGTCTTGGAAACAAAGAGGGTTTGAACCCTTGACCGACAAAATTATCAAGACACTTGTTAGGAAGACACCTTTACTTCACGGGTCCCGATCGGACTGGCCTCCCCTCGCTCGCTGTAACACAATCAATTTGTCCGTACAGTGTCCGCATCGGTCTTTGCTATTCTCCGTGCAAACGAGTCGCATATCAAAAACTTGGATACGCGTATTGCTTGACGATCCGATCGGGTTTTAGAAGGTCGGCGATGCTGACCTATCCTCCGACGATTTGCTGACCGCTTGCTTGACCTTTCATAATGGTAATTAGCTGAAAGGTCTTTGTGAACGAACAACTGTGCTTTGGTCGGCCTGTTTTACATCATGCAATCCAAACCTCATTTCTATAATCTAACCTGTATAGTAGCGCTGACTTGATCACTCTGCAACAAATAGAAACCAAATCCTATTCGGATCATTTTATTCATTGGAACCCAATTAGCATCTGTAAGCCCTCATGTCAGCGCGTTAGATTATCGAGACCAGGCTCTGGCGCAACCTTTCTGGGCATCGTGCTGCAATGAACAGGGAGTGCTACGTGTCTTGGCTCAAGGGTAGACATATAAGTCATCTCACTGTAGGTATATAAATACATGTAATCATCTATTGGAATAACAGCCTCATCATTGTTTGCTTATTCCATACTATTGCCAAGATTCTCACTTCTTTAATTGGGCAAAACAGTCAGCTACACCGCCATACAGATTCTGCACCCCTCGCATCATAGCCTGTCTCTCTGCTCATCGAAATCCAGAACTGAATTAGTGGCGGTTATTTATCAGTCAGCAGTAGAGAAATATGATGAAGCTACAGCCCAATGTTGCATACAATGACAATCGCCTGCAAATGTTGTGGTAGGCCCTGGGAGAGAACTTCAGTATAGCGTCGCAACAAGTTGCCCCTTGAGGCTATGGTTCTTGACATCGACCTAAATACAGGATAAGTCGGCACATGTGGTCGACTCTGGGAAACTTCTCTCATAACATCTCTCCGGGTCACAGCAAGGTGACATGGGTGCATCTGATGTTGATGATATGCAGATAGCTATGTAGACTAGAGAGCACGAGACTATGTGAAGAAAAGGCTGTAAGCTCAAATAGAATGCACCCCTATCTGTGATTCATATCGTCTCTCAACTTAGACATTCGATTCGTCCATCCTTTACTGTGATGCATGGAAAGCACACCTAGAAGAAAGCTGGGGGCTAAGAGAAAGTTGTTTCAGTGCAACTGGATTCGTCAAAGTTTCTTCGCATTGCTTACCACTAAATGCAAATGTGACTTGGGCGAGTTGGAACAGGGGGAGAACATCAATGTAATGTTGTCATGATGATCCTCTGTAACTTAGTAGTCTCACAAGGCCTATATCCTTACATCAGACTTACTGGACAAGTCTACGAAGAGCTGATCTGATATCTTACTGGGAACTCCTGAGAACGGAGGCCAATACAGGAGTGTTGGCTACTCAACTCCACTTACTTCGAGGCGATTCTATAGAGGCAGAAGTACAGGGACAACTGGTGTTGACTATTTCTCCTATCGGTTGATACAACTCTTGGATCAAACTCTTGGGTTGCATGACACTCTAGGAACGTGTGCCAATTTCTACTCTAGTTCTTCTCATCAGACAGGCCATTTGGAATTGGCAACAGCGAGTACAAGTAGCCTGAATTCTTGATGGCCATATGGATTCTGCACTTGGATGGTCCCTCAATGTAGTGACCTTACCTAGATACGGGGTCAGGTGCCACATGTTGTGAGATTGCTACTCAACTGAGGCACATGCTTGAAAAGGGTTATGGTGAGCTGTAGTAAGAACTAGAAAAAGTGTTCGGAGGCAGGCTAGCAGACTCATCTAAACGATTGGTAGTATCTGTTAACAAGATCATCGCCAAACTAAGACGCATATTTACGTCAAATATCTTCTAGTCCAAGTGGTGAGGGGTTGTACACTTAATTGACCAGGAACTGCAGTGCTCAAAAGTGTGAATTGCTTTTCCTGGCCGTCTAAATGAGAAGATGTAAGTGTGTTGTTGGGGGTTTACTGTTACGCCGGTCAGTGAATTGTAGTTGAGGGAAGACTTTATCTTCTAGACAAGGCGGTTCTAGCGTCACCATGTGGAAGCAGTATACAACGTAAGTAGGTGAGACATTGCCCGATCTAAAATGTGCTCAATATTTCAACTCAATATCTGCCAATGCAGCAGGGGCTTCAAGGCAGTCGATTCGACGACCAGCCAGCACTGCAGCCTCCAACGCCTCAGTTCTAATACCATGTTCCCATCCTTCCAACGCCGGCCATAACATAATCATTTACATATCCTCATTTCCGAACTGAAACCTAGTTCTTGATATCCAGTACCTGTGTCAATACGCCCTCACTGGCTCTCCACCAGCGGGCTCTCTCCTCCAGGTCATCGGCTGCACCGCCCAAGGCCGCCTCCTTTCTCCTCCTTGCCTCTCGCGCAGCAGCTGCGCTGTTCTGGCGCTTAGTCTCAAGGGGCTGCAGTTCTATGTGAAGTCTATCCGCTTCTTTCCTCTTCCGAGGGACCTTGGCTTGTAGAGATTCCAATTCTCGTGCTAGTTCCTGCTGCTCGATCTTTCGTTGGTTGACCAGATCTTGTGTTTTGGCCAGTGTTAGGTTCATTCTGGGGTTGGTTCCGTCTGATATTTCTTGCTCTGCACGCAGAGTTTCAATTGTCGATTCCAGTTCTTCGATTTTGGCAGGCATCTCTCGCAGTTTGGTCGTTTCGAGCTGCACACTCTCGTACTTCTGGCTCAGTTCGATACCCCGTTTTTCAAGATCAGTCACCATCTCCGCGACTTCTGTCTTTAGCTCTTTGAGCTGCTTTTTGACAACCATATTTTCCTTCTCGAGCTCAAGGTTCTCTTCCATGGTGACAATCATAGGTGGATCACCAACAATGGCTCGGATGAACTTCTCCTTTGTGACTTGCTGTACATAAGAGAACCGTAGCTTGGCGAATAGTTCTTTGTAATGCGCAAGATCAGCTGTTAAGCTTGCGGGAGTCAATGCGTCAAAGGCTGAGTTTGATGCATCCGATGTACGTTGCCGTGCATCTTGAGGCTTTGAGTTTAAGATGGGTTCACTGAGTTTGATGATTGAGATTTCTTGTGTTGACTGGAGTTTGGTCAAGGTATCCAGAACCTTTTGTGGATCAGGCTGTCCCATTTTTAGAATTTTCGTTCGCCGGATGAATATCGTAGAGAAAGGTTTAATCAGATAAATAAGAGTTTTATGTATAAAGAGTTAATCATTTGGTCTTTGGACGCGGATGTGATGTTGACAATGAGCCCAATATGGATTAGTGCGGGTATGCTGCATCATGCGGAGCGGTGAAGAGCGGCAGATGCCTGCTGACATCAATTAGATGCAACTTTAAGCTGAAAGGTATCAGCTGCATCTTGAATCTGAAACTCCTTTTTTTGACGCAATTTTATAATCGACATAGATATCTTGCAGCTGCCTCACAATTTTGGGCTTTCAAGCACGCGCAAGCATGTCGAGTAACAACGAACTTCTAACCGATGACTACGTCGCAGACCTCCTTTCGCAGGAGGCGAACGACTGCTCTTTAAAATACTCAACCATGGGCATGGAAGCATATCGCACGAATAAGAAGTAATAGAACCCGATCGATTTTGGCATGTCTGTCGCTGACATGGCTTCAGACCTGCGAATATGATGAAACCGAACACCCGGTTTTTACGACATATTATCAAAGATACCGACAATCACAACAAGGCGCTATTAGCCAAGGAGGCCGCCGAGTCCAAAGCGCGATTAAAGGGCCTCGAGCGCAGTGAAGAAATTAAACGGCGCAAGACAAACCCAAACGTAAACGACATCAGACGGCGACAAATGGGCGATATTCATGCCATTCTAGGCGGTAAACGACGACCAAGAACCGAAGACGAGGCCGGGCCTTCATCAAGGAGAGATTCAAAACGCAGCGAGAAGGACCGAAAATCGGAGCGCGAACAGGACAAAGATGCAGATGATCTTTTCACAAATAGGCGTAGCGATCGCGGCCAACACGGTAGATTGTCGCGAGAGGATCGTCGCAGTAAGACGGACGACGATTCCAGACGATCGGATAGGTCGCGGAGAGAGCATAAGCGACGCGACAGATCACGAAGCAGAGATAGAGGCTCGGATGAAGAAGGCCGCCATCGTCACAGTCATAGGCGGAGAGACAGGTCTAGAACACCTACTCGCCGGCGACGGTCTCGATCGCCCAGAGAATCTAAGAGTAGGCATCGACATCGATCACCTCTGGATATGAAGGAAGACCGCAAACGGAATGAGGAACAAGAAGAGGACTCGGATGTCTTGGACGATCTCATCGGACCCGCACCACCTCCGAAGTACCGGGGCCGAGGAACAGTGGGAGGGTCCTCGGGTATCGATCGACGATTTTCAGAGACATATGACCCGAAAACCGATATACAAATGGACGAGGATGACGCTGGTAATAACTGGGATGATGCCGTGGAGGTGTTTAGAGACCGCCAAAAGCTACGGCAGAACCAGGAGCAACGTATGAAAGCAGCCGGCTTCGCCGATGAGCAAATACAACGGGCAAATGGTACAGATGAGAAATCAGCAGAAAGCGTACAATGGTCCAAGGCTGGAGAGAAGAGAGCATGGGACGTTGGCAAGGTGATCGGGGCCGATGGAGTGCTACAATCAGAAGATTAAATATTGGAGCGTGGTTACGGCCGATGTGACGGATTGGATAGAGAGGTTGTGAGCCGAGACACTGATTCAGCGATGATTGGACATAGCGTAACATGCATTGCCTTGTTTTTGGTTATTGACTTCTGGTGACACTTTATCACGATAAGGAGCCGTCTGGTTAAAAGACATTGACGTATGAATAGACGGATTGGAGACAGACAATCGGCTCGTCGATCAATGGAGTGGAGAGAGAGGTTGAATCGATATCTACAAAATCTCCACAATCACGCCCAATCCAGCGCAAACGAGCCAGAAATCTTCCCAAGGCTCTGGATAGACGCTTGGATATGATTAATAACAAATTCAATTTAACTTTTGAAACAGACTTTGGTGCCTGGATCCGGGCAACAAAGCTCAAGTTGCTAAGCGACATGGATCTCTCTCAACGCCATGTTGAACCAACAGAAACAAGACGGATCTGAGCTGAGCTAGTACCACAATACAATGCAGTGCAACACGATAGAATGAATACACGACCGATCTTGGTAACGACTGTTGAGGCTGGAAGGCGGCGATACCGATTAAGCGATACCCAAGCCGGACAATGCAATGAGGGGTCGCTATTTGGTTTAATTTGGTGAATTCAAGCTCAATGGTCTCTTTGTTGTGAATTCAAACTTGAGGTCAACTATCGCTTGCTGTCAAAGGAATGAATAATGACAGAGCTTGAAGCTTGGTCCAAGGGGATAGATCTATTTTAAGCCCAGACTTGACATGGCTACCGAGGCAGGAAACTAGTAATATCCAATACATACCTACCCATGTTAGGCATTTGTAAATCAGGTACGAGATATGAAGGGAGATGCAAAGATGCTGGGTTTTCTAGATTGATCTTATACGAGGTTGATTGGTGAATTCGTATTCAGTGTTGCGTATGCAGCTCGAAAATGATTGGATGAAGCGTAAGCCTAAACACAGGTAGAGGAGACTAGGTATTATCTGGATACATGTGAATTTGAGGAATAAGACTTTCAGGAATAATAGCTTGATTTACTCCCTCAATTAAGGATTGCAGATGCGATTTCATCTTGTTTGACTAGTAAATAAGGTGGTTAGCCAGGTGTCTGTTCTGTAAGCTCACCTGACGCTCTCACGTGTCAGGCCCGTGAGTAAAAAAGTGACAGGCAGGCTCCATGAATACTAGGTAGAGAGAAACAAATTATTGACAGCCCGCCTGGACAGGGAGAGCCGACCGTTTCACCAACGACAGAACAAAAACACGCGATCTTGGTACTCCTGCCCTGGTAGGTAAATTACTGTATCTTGACTACTAATAATGAATTACGACGTTGCACTTGTACAAGAGCATTCATTATCTGTTGAAATTTCTTGTTGTACCATAACTCAAGCCGTTTGCGGTAGAAGAAAAAAAAAAAGAGTCAATCACGGCGTCTTTTCAGGAACAAACAGAATCCAGAATCAGGAACAGCGTGATTAACTTTGCGGCGTCAAGACTACTGTAACTAACCCGATTACTTAATAGCTCACGATACGAATGGAGCAGTCTGCAGATGGCTGGGATCTGGTGGCCAGGTAGGTACAAGAAAAGTTTGTCCCTCAAGCTTAGGGTGACAGAANNTTAGTCTCTTAGGCTATCAGCGGCCAATTCTTCTGGCGCCCTGGGGATGACCTCCCCCTTCAGGTTTCCGCAATGTGATGTGATGTTACGGCCAAGTCCAAGCGAACAAGACCCTGGTTTTGGTTTTGGTTTTGGTTTTGGTTTGGCTTTTTGGTGGGCGGGCGCCTGATCATGACAGTCTAGACTTGGACAAAGTCAAGTCATGGAAGGCCCCGCCCCCCACGAGAGCTGTCCAGCTGAGTTGGGTCTGGGTTGGGATCCATGATAGAGGAGCTCCATTTCTGTAGGTAGGTTTCGGAATGGTAAGTAGATTATCATGGTCTCGGCTTGGATATCCAGGTAGGTCTCAGTCATGGAAGTCAGCACCTGTCTAGTCCATATCTATCTAGATCAAGGATTCATTACTCTTCTAAGGATTTACTTGATCAACTGATTCGAAGATGATGTTGGATGTCCAGCATTACAAGTGAATGAATGTCTCCGTTTGATCAAAGAACCCCAAGGCTAAGCTTTTTCCTCAACTCCATGCGAGTCAAGTCCCGGGCATCGAGAATCATCAGAGCCAGACCAGGCCAGGACAAGTAAACAGAGGGTCCCCCTGCTGCGAGCGCTGTAACCGGCCCCCCTGTAGTCTGTTTCTGTTTCTAAAAGCCCCCGCCCCAAAACCTCCACTTACGGCACATGGCTCTCAATATGCCGCGTGCGGTCTTTGTCTTTTCCCCCTCTGCCCCTCTCATCAGCTTTAGCTTCTTCAGTCTTTTGTCTTTGTCGTCACTGATATCTTGTAATTAGTATACTTTTTTTTGGTGCACGAATGACCTTATGAGCTGCTCCTTTCCCATAGTTCAGACCTACCTACCTACCTAGATTACTTACCCGAGCTTTCATCTGTTCATTACTTCTGCTTCTGTTTCTTTTGTACACCTCTTCAAGGTTCCGTTCTCTGAATGGATGATTGATTGATTGTGGATTTAACTTTCTAACCAGCCACACTGACATCAACCTTCTTCTCCATTGCATCCTCATCCCCAAGCTTCTTGTTGCATAGCACCGCATAAACTCTTGTTGTTTTCAACATATTTCTATTAAAAGCCCACTCACAGTCCGCAGAATCATGTCATAGTTTCCTATCGTCTTTCCTCTCTTTTCCGGATATTTCCATCCGACCTTCCATCCAGGCCAGTAATCAACTGATGATCGGTCTAGGCCCGAGGTGACGTCTTTGGTATATCTCCGACTGACCCCAAGGTCACCTCACTCACACCTCAGCTCACCAACCAACCATCCAACCATCCAACCATCCTCTCTCCTTCTTCTCTTTTATCCTCCTACTTCTCTTTCCTTTCTTTCCTTTTCCTTTTGCCATCTCTACTCTCCATTCAGTCTTGGAGGTACGGAGTGCTTACCTGCTACCATTCAAAATGCGTCCTCCACGCGTTTTTGTCCTCATACTCTTCGTCGCAGTTTCTCTCCTAGTCTTCTGTCGCGCTATATCGTCCTCACTTCGATCCGCCTACGCAGATTACCCCGCTGGGAGGAACTTCAAGACCAAAACAACAAACACCGAATCCAGACCTTCAAGGTCTCATGATGATCATGACAATGACAATAACGAGAAAGAAAAGTCGCCAAAGTCCGTTTGGAACTCAATGTACTACAATACGCCATTCTCTCTATTCCCACCAAATGCTGCCATCAGCTTGACCGACGACAACAGCACTTCGTTTGCCGCCCGTCCCGCCGCTTTTGGCCCCAAATTGGCCATCCGTGGTCTAAGTGGTCAATTATGGGTCGGCAGTGGCTTTGCAGAAGACGCACTTATACATGGCACTGGCGAGTTGGGCTGCAGCGACGTCCCAGGTTGGAATGAGAGGGCCGAGGCCATTGCTTTACACAAGGCTTTGAGAGCTGCTGTCCCTTCTATTGCCGGTTCCAAGTTGGGCTCTTCGGCGCGCGCCAAGCGAGGTCGGGTCGTCATCCCTAACGCTGGTAATGGTCACACCACCTCTAGCCATGTTTCTGCGACGCACGACCATTCCGAAATCGACGGCAAGGTTGCCCTCATTATGCGAGGCGGTTGCGGTTTTCTCGATAAAGTAATGTGGGCACAAAGAAGAGGCGCTCTCGCAGTCATTGTTGGTGATAATCAGAAAGGCGGCCCTCTCATTCAAATGTTTGCGCATGGTCCCGAAGTTGATAATGTCACCATTCCTTCTGTTTTTACTGCCCGCACCACCGCACAGCTGCTGTCTGCGCTTACACAGCCCGGCAGCTTTATCGAGGATACACTAGACAACCAGGGCAACTCCGTTTTGAGAGTCCAACGAGGCCCCAAGTCCAAGAAACATCGCAAGGACGCAGTCAAGTCCACTGTTACCGCTTCAACTCATGATAGGCGATCCGCCGGTACTACTCAACATAAAAAGCGCTCTACCAAGCCTGCCTCGAGAAAGCGAAAGACAGCTCTTAGATATTCCAGAAAGACAGTCAACCGAAAGAACAAGGCAGCTGGAGAAAGAGAATCATCCAAAAATATCGGAAGTCCTCTTTTGTCTGAGGACAGCTGGGATGATTTGACACAAGAGGGTACTTCCAGAAAGTATAAGCCTGTTCTCCCGCCCAAAGCTTCTCTTTCCAACTACGACACAGACGATGACGATGGCTTTGAGCCTGATGAAGAGGAAATTCTCGTCGAGTTCTTAACTGAAGACGAAGAAAACGCGCTCGATTTTACCATCGACCGATCCGGCGAGAACCACGAAGACCCCGACGAAGTCGACGATGACGCACACGATGGCCTCTGGGTCACCATCACCCCCACGAGTAATGCTAGCCCGTTTTTCGATACGCTTCTCGTACTGGTCATTAGTCCCTTGGTCACATTGACTGTCGTATACGCCCTTCTCATTCTTCGCGCCCGAATCCGCCGAAGGCGTTGGAGAGCGCCCAAGTCCGTCGTTGAACGTCTCCCTGTCCGCACGTTTCACACAGTCGCTCCTTCACCAACTCTCACCCCGAGGACGCCCTCGCCATCTGCACCAACACCTACCACGCCTCTTCTCCAAGATTCTCCTTCGCGGGCAAGACCTCGGTCAAGAGGCTCAGCCGATGCGCCCGAGGATGAAACACGATCGACACCTAGCGATGCCATCCCAACACCCTCGAACGCAACCAAGAGCAATGCTAAATCTGAGCGCGAAAAGGGTTCGGGTGGGTTCTCGGCCGAATGGAAGAAGTACATGGGACGCCAAGTCGAGTGTGTAGTCTGTCTTGAAGAATACATCGACGGTGTAAGCCAAGTAATGAGTCTGCCCTGTGGCCATGAATTCCACGTCGAGTGCATGTAAGTACCGAATGTTTTATCTTTGTTACGCTCAATTGCTAATTCCCGCTAGTACCCCCTGGTTGACTACCCGCCGACGAACTTGCCCTATCTGCAAGGGCGATGTTGTTCGATCCCTCGCTCACGGCTCATCTTCCGAACCCCATTATGAACCATATCGGGACGACGCAAGCGATGACGAAGACGATGATGACGAAGGAACTGTTGCAGAAGGCTCCGGAGCTCGTGCCGACGAACGAGAGTCGGATCTTGAACAGGGTTTGCACTCGCCCGACCCCAGATCCTCACGATGGAGCCGACATGATGGTTGGCTGAGCATTTTCTCCAACGGCCTCACCAGGGCGAGATCGCCTTCTCCCGAGGATCGCAGCCGCTGATGCTACGTACAGTCTGCTTACTGAAACAGCCAGTAAGCTACGGATCTGACCTTTTGTTTGTATATCATTGGAGTTTTCTGGTATTTGTTAGCTGGCGCAATAGGATGGGTAGCTGGGCGCACTGGGATACAGAGCACAGCATGGATTATTGGAGCTTAGATCACATGGATGAATTTGGTCATAGTTACTGGGTCGCGCATTATGGGTGATAAGACACTTGCGCAGGAATGGGAATAGATGGGTATACCCTTGGTCGGCGGCTGTGTGTATTTCACAGACGATCTTGAATAATTAGCATATTCATATCGCTTCTCTACTACAGTTATAAATGAAAGATGTATACTCACTACAAATGCAGGGTGACGCCTCCTATCATGAAAAGAGGATCACGAAGATAAGTTCTTCTTTTAAGTCATATCTACCTATTTAAATCATCCGATCTTTCCCTATACCCTATCGCCACGCCCTTGGCCTATGACTGTTATCACTCTTATTCTGTGGTTAGACATGAAATTCCGGATGAATACTCCTTTCTATTGCATTTACTGTTTACCAAACTTTTAACAATTTTCCTTGTCCCACAGATACTGTTTAGATATAACCCTTGAGGATAGCAGCCTCGGCGTTCAATATCGAAGAGCCAGCAGCACCAATGACGGCTGAAAGAGTCAGTACGAGTCGAATTTTTGAAAAGACGGGGTACTAATAGACTTACTGTTGTGGCTCAAAGCGGTGAACTTAATGTCAAAGATACCAGCCTCATCCTCACGTACACGGCCAACGCTGACAGTGTAGCCACGACCAAGGTCGCGGTCGAGACGGGGCTGAGGACGGTCAGGCTCATCATCACCAAAGACCTTGATAGCAGGCTCAGGGGCCGAAGGGCAGCCAAGGGCCTGGGCCTCGCACTTGTAGTCGCGCAGAGCCTTGCGAACCTCCTCAGCTGAGGGGGAGGGCTTGCGCTCAAAGCTCAAGCTGACACAGGCAGTGTGGCCGTCCATGACGGGGACGCGGTTGCAGGTAGCTGAGACACGGAGACCCTCCTGGTCAACGAAAGCAGTGCCGTTGTCGTCGAGACGGCCGAGAATCTTGCGGGCTTCGGTCTCGAGCTTGTCCTCCTCACCCGAGATGAAGGGAACGATGTTGTCGATCACGTCCATGCTGGAAACACCTGGGTAGCCGGCGCCAGAGACGGCCTGGAGAGTGACGATGGAAACGGTAGAGATGGGGCCGAAGGCAGCCTGGAGGGCGGCGAAGGGGCCGACGAGGCCAATGACGGCGCAGTTGGAGTTGCAGACGAGAAAGCCCTTGGTAAGCTTGTGGACGGAACGTTGGTGAGGGATGAGGTCGAGATGAGGGAGGTTGACTGTGGGAACGACGAGAGGTACGAGAGGATCGCGACGGTAGTTCTTGGCGTTGGAGAATACGGGAATGTCGGCCTTGATGAAAGCCATCTCTGCAAGGATCGTCAATGGACATATAAGTCATGAGACGTGAAGAAGGAGACATACCAATATCGCCAGCGACATCCGAGTCAAGACCACTGAAGACAACATCACAGTCCTTAAACTCCTCAGCCTTGCACTCCCTGACTACCATGTCGGCGATGTCGCCCATGGGAGAGGCCTGCTTCCATCGAACAGCATCCTTGTACTTCTTGCCAGCAGATCGAGATGAGGCGCCAATGGCGTGGAGAGTGAGATAAGGGTGCTGGGCGAGAAGGAGGATGAATCGCTGACCAACAGAGCCAGTGGCACCGAGGACACCTATACAAGAGGGACAATTAGCCTTGGGATGTTTGATGACAGCGACGATGGAGAAGATGGTACGGGAGCATTAGATGTTGCGAAACCGGATGGAGGGGTAGTAAGGGCTGGAAATGACATACCGCACTTCTTGGTAGGGAATTGAGTAGCCATTATGGGTATATATTATCTAGGAGCGCTTGAAATGGAAGATACAATGCCCAGATCAAGTCAGTCAATGTCTGTTGGGAGGTTGCAGATGTTTTTAAATTTTGGTGTCGAGGACGAGTGAGTCTAAAGTTACAGTAGACTATAGACAACCCCGCCAAATTTCTCCCGTCATCGGAGACGACTCGCCATTAGTGGACGTTGACCCCACTATGGTATGAGGATGGATTCATTCATGGGTCGAGTTATCGTCTAATTCAAGGCCCGTGGTTTTTACGATGGGTCATGCCTAGAACGTCCAATGACATCAGAGGCATATTAAAATGTTGGTGGAATTGATTTGAAGAGCAAACATATACAATTCGGCCGGCATTATGTCTCATATACCTCTATCCTGAGGATTTGTCCAAGTCCCAACCCGTCCGTCATGTAACTAAATCAACCAATGTCAAACGTATCAATGAAACGCCAGTTCATGCACATTAGACTCCCCCAAGTCGTCCTCTTATGCTTTCTAAACTCGGTGCGATGTCGTCCGTATAGCCACTTGTCGACTAAGGCTCAATAGCACTTTCTCGGTCAACGTTGGAGTAGATTCGAAATTGGGCAAAGATGATCAGATCCTCTGCAATAGTACCCAGAGAACCAAGCAGCCAGGGAAGCGCGTTGAGCAGATACTTCTTGTCTTGGGAGTAGGCAACCAGGCTTACACCATATGTGAGGTTTCCACTCATGGATAGCATGAAGAAAAGCAGTGCGAGACCTGTAGTCTGTTAGTTTGATGCTATTATACTTGAAGAAAAACTGAAACCCACCTTCGCAAGACTTTTCTCGGTGGTTCTTAATAATCTGGGGAATTCGAGCACTATAACATATTAGTATAATTTTCAAGCTTCACTCATGAAGGAAAACATACCAGAGGTAAAGAGCTGCACTAACGTATCCCAAAATGAGTCCTGCGAGCTCAATTGGAGTCTGGGCATCTTCAGGCGCATCGGGGGTACCAGGATCACCACTCTCCCAGGCGCCAACTTTGTATGAGACAAACCAGCCAGCAAACCCAATGACGTATACAGCGAGCAGGCTCAGAGTGTTGTGGATCCAAGGGCTGCTATCGGGTGTATCGTCTTCGCCAGTCACAATCTTCCTCAATGGCTCCATTGAGGATTCGGTATGTGTCGCATGGCGGCGCTGAGACCCTGGGAGGCCATAGGAAGAACTTCGTCGGCGCGATCGGTTGATTAGAGGCGATTCCTCTGAAGGATCAATTGGTCTTGCTTCCTCGGGACGACTCGCTCGGCGGGCATTGAGGGCGTTGTAGTAAACGGCTTGACCGATGAGGACAATATCGGCAATACAGAAGTAGCCTGCCAAGGCAACGGCAGTGGGAGCTAGGCGGGTGAACAAAGCTCCTAAAGATGCAAAGTTAGTAAATATCAAGGTTGGCGTGGGCGCAAGCCACTTCTAGCCGATAATAAATTTTCTGACAAGGGCGTCGAAAATGGCGTAACAATGGCATTTGTCTCTGTGGTACTGGAAACAAATTTTGATTTGGAGCAGATGTGTAGGAATGCGCTTCTCAATGGGAACCCACCGATGAGATTTGTGACGTCGCCCAAAAGCCAGACGATGAGAAAAGCCATACTGAGGCCATCAGCACTCTTGGCCTTGTAGTTGGCGAACAATTGGGGTAACTGCAGGGAGTTGTCAGCCAAGCTGGGTCAAAGGGCATGCGACAACAATTGTAGCTGCAGACTGCAACACAAAGACGCGCGAATGAGAGACGCACCAGAAGGCATATCCAAGAAGTCAGACTAATACTGCCAAAGATACCTGACAGAGCTAATGTGACTGGTAACGAATGCGCCGCTGCGGCGATTGAGGTTGAAGCCAACAGAGGCATGGCGAGGATACTGTCGGTCGTCTGGCCGTAAAGATTGGAACAATGAGAAGAAGAAGAAGAAGAAGATAGGAGGAAGAAGTGAGGTCAGATCCAGATCTGGGACCAAGACCAAGTAGTATGGCAGAATACTAAGGCAAGAATGGAGGTGGTGCGACAAAGGTGGGTATCACGAGGGCACCGAGCGACAGTTAAGGAAGGAACGAAATCGGAGGATCTAGTTAGTTATCACTGCACGAAGCAAAGAAGCTAAGCAGGTGTAGATCTCCTTCCAAAAACAAGGGTCGTGTTTTGTCCAGCCCAAGCGTTTAGAACCAGAGTCGATCGTTTCTCGTCGCACTTTATCAAGCTCTTTGTTGAAGACATAAAAGAGCATAGAGAAAAAAAATTAAAATAAAAAAAGAGCCAGCCATTAGTTAGAGTTGGTTGCTCTAAGAACGGTTAACCAAGGCAATAGGCACTGTCTGCCCTGTCTGATAAGGATATCCCGTCCGTTGTCGGTTCCATCTGATAGTGGATGTCTTATCGCTGCAGTTTGGTAACTGCTGGTTGTGTATTGGCTGGTTAACGAGCGCTTATCGTGGACAGTGACGCAGTGGGCTTGAAGATCTTGTGAGCTAAAATATGGGGAATTCCAAGGCGCGTGAGTCTTTTTTTCGTGAGCGATGAGAGGAAGAGAGGTGAGACCCTGCATCTCTGGGGCTGCCTCCGATAACAAGCCGATGTTGACTCTTATATGTATGGATCCTATCATGATACTGTTCTTTATAGACAGATTATTTACCATGATGAACATATCGATGTGACGTCCAAGTTAAGTAGCCAAAAGCTACTCGACTGTTTTCAGTCATTAGTTATAGGGTAGATTCACAACTTCAGCTCAGCCAACTTTATCTCCCTTCTTCCCAGCCACGCTTAATGTTTCACGTGGAGCGACACATGCTCCCCATGATTCGCCATAAGCTCTGCTGCTCCTCCTCCTCCTCCCCGTCCCGCTTCCCCCAGCCCGCGTAGCTTTAGCCCGCGCAGCCTAGTAGCTTGGACCCCTGACAGCTCATGAGAGACTACGTATTTATTGATCATGCTCCAGACTAAGGTAACGTGCGTAGGCAACGGCAACCTCAGCCAACCACTTCCCGTTCAGCTCTGTAGCTTCAAACGCTTTGATCTAACCTAGAATTCGCCCCATTCTAAAGCTCGAGGGCGGTTTACTTTAAACATCTACACTTGCATTCTCAAAGTTCTAGTCTTGTTTTGTTTCTTCCATTCTGTGACTATCAACATCGACTTTCACGGTCCAGTACTCACGCTCATCCATAAGCGCCTCATCACACAAGCACCTCGCTATCATCATGAAGCTTACTAGCGGTGCATTGGCCCTTGGGCTGGCCAACTTGCCTGCAACTCTTGCCTGGGGCAGTAAGTCCATCCCATCATGAAACCAGTCTTCATGATGAGCTCACAGTCATAGGTCTTGGTCATATGACCACTGCTTACCTTGCTGGTCACTTCGTTGCCAACACGACCGAAGCGCATTTCAAGTATATCCTTTACAACGAGGAGGAAGACTATCTTGCCAAGATTGCTTCATGGGCAGACTCGATTCGATACACGAACTGGGGCCGTTTCTCCAAGAACTTTCACTTTATCGACGCTCACGACCGCCCGCCCAACAACTGCGACGTCGATTTTGAACGCGACTGCAAGGAAGACGGTTGTGTTATCACCGCCCTTCACAACTATACCCAGCAGTCAATCGAGCCCGAGCTGCCCTTCTGGAGGCGTAACCAAGCCGCCAAGTTCGTTGTCCATTTTGTCGGTGATCTCCACCAACCTCTGCATAACGAAGATGTTGAAAAGGGAGGAAATGGACTCTCGGTGATCTTTGATGGCAAACACTTCAATCTCCACCACGTCTGGGACAGCTCCATTGCCGAGAAGCTGTTGGGCGGCCTTCACGGCAACCCTTCTAAGCTGGCCAGCAACTGGGCCAATCAGCTTGCCGTTGAGATTACAGACGGCAAGTTTGCAGAGGCGAAAGAGTCCTGGTTGAAGGACCTGGACTTTGAGAAACCAATTGACACGGCACTTGCCTGGTCCCGAGAGACTAATGCGCTCGTTTGCACTCATGGTAAGGCGATCGCCCCAGCAACAGTTTGCATTTCGCTTTATCTGACATGGGATCTACAGTTTTGCCCGAGGGACCCGACGCTATTGTCGGTCAGGAACTTGGGGGCGAGTACTTTGAGAAGGCAGCCCCTGTCATAGAGGAGCAGGTTGCCAAGGCCGGTTACAGAATGGCTGCGTGGCTGGACAAGATCGTGGAGGTTTACAAGGATGCTGAGCAGAAGCAGATTTCTGAGGAGCTTTGATCTATTGGGCTTTCTGGTTAGTATGTTCGGACGATTTACGTTAATGTTTTGACATGTAACTGCACTTTCATAGACTTCTGACTTGAGACTACCTATGATCTGTGGAATAACGATAATAACAGGATTACGCATGAAAACCTTGCCCTATAAAATCAAAGTATGTATAGACATATTTATAACATGACATCATATAGGCAATGTGATTGAATAAACCACTTTAATCATGCTCGTTTATTCAATGTCACTCTGGGCCTGAGACAAATGGCAGCCCGGCTATCATGCTGAAAGGATTTTGCAAAAGTAGGGAACGGGATGAAACTGGAACATTGGGGTAGGCAAACGGATTTTTCTGGGAATAGTAAGCTTAACTTAAAAGACAGTGATACATGTATCTTGTCGCAGGTCAAGTTACAGTGCAAGGGTCAACGTTTAATGCAACCTCGTGGCTGCAACGTCCCTGTGAGTCTTTCATGGACGCTTGCTCGCCTGCGACATTTCTGCAACAACCCTATCAGCCATTGAAAACCGGCTCGAAGACGATCTTCAAATTCTGTTAGGAAACAATGAGGAATCGGATGATAGATGATCGACTTGAACTGCGTTTACAGTTTTCGGACCATTGCTCAGCCGACCTGTTCCTTTTGATTGAGTTTATTCCCATGCTTTGATATTGACTAGGTATAGGTACAGATGATAGTATACCGTGACTATGATATATGTCCACTGTGGCTTGGCATGGTTTGCAGTTTGGGGATTGAAACAAAATTGGTAATTACTTTCGGTGGAATATGACTGAGCCAAGCCAATGTTGGAAGATTTTACAAGTTGCGAGAAGATATGGACATTTGAAAAGTGCTTCTGTTGACTTGGTCGAGCTTTTTTTCAGAGCGAAATATCATATATGCAGGTACTGTAACAGAGTGGACACTCTCCGACACTTGCGCTTAACGTTGAAGGTTTCGAAGCTTCAGAGGTCGAAACGCGCTGTGCTTGGTAGCGGCGACCCCTTGGCCCCTGACAGCCGCTGCAGGTACAGCTTGTGCAGCACTCTGATTGGTCACACCGACCGTTGCAGAATCCGTAAAGGGAAGGAAGGAGGCACGGGCTGAGACGCTTCCAGCCGCATCCCAACATCAACAATGCAACAGAATCGGATCCTCGTTGTTGACTCATCCGTACCTTCTCTCTTCGTCATGGAATCTCGACCACTTTATCAGGAAGGAACTAGCTTTCTCGGGGTTATGTACACCCGCCAAGATTAGCCAAGCGCTAACCAATATGCCCTACCAGCTCACAATTCACTAACATCCTCCAACGTCTCTTGTTACACCAGCCATCAGCCACCTGAGAGAGGAACCAATATCTGGACCTGCTATTGATTATTCAACCCAGGCATCGCCGGCCCTGGGTGACTACTTACAGTACTCCGCCTTGCCTGCTACTCTTGTCGCTGTCTCATGCCCCCGCTACCGTTTCTCAAACACAGCTAGTGCTGTCTCTCTGTCCCGCGATGCTCTCTTTTGGTGTTTCTCATCAAGTTTGATAGCTACTTCTTGGCCTTTACCCCTTGGCCCTACCAGGCCTGTCCTTACCGAACAAGCGAGATGTAATTGTTTGCTTCAGGCCTCGCCCTCCCTCGTGGAGTTGCGACCCTGAAGAGAACCCTCCCCCCCTCGACCGCCCAGAATTCCATCCGGTCTGATGTGCGAGCCCGAGACGTTGAATTGTCTGGGATTGCCATAATGAAAGCAAGCATCTTTCTCGGCAACTTCGTTTCCGATATCATCTCTAGATGTCATCTCCAGTTTTCCACAAGGCTTTAAACCCTCGTCCCACCGTCCCAGAATCGAACCATCTTCTTACTCTCTCTTCAGCTCTGGTAGTCTCCTTTCTTCCATTCGTTCCTTTGAGGCCCTAGTTGAACTTTTTTGTGTCTGTGACCATTCTTTTTTCTTTGTTTCGAATTGGTCTGGTACCGTTCGGAAACTTTTAGACAACGCTTTATTCTCCTTCAGCTCTTGTATCCTTCCCTTTCCTTCAACAAGACAGTACCAGTATACTCTTTTCAAGATGCAAATCAAAGGTGTAATGGTTGCTCTTCTGAGCATTTCTGCCATCACAGACGCTGCTGTGGTTCAACGAAGACACCCCTTGGCCCGCGCACTCCAACGACGACAATTTGGTGGCGGCCGCTTCGGAGGCGGTGGTTTCGGAGGCGGTAACGGAGGTGGTAACGGAGGTGGCTTCGGCGGTAACAACAACGGCGGCAACAACGGCGGCAACAATGGAGGAAACAACGGTGGTAATAATGGCGGCAACAACGGCGGCGGCGGTGGTGGCGGCGGCAACACTCTCCAAGCCAACGCCGTACAGACCGGATCACAGCAGGATGGTAACAACCCTGGCTCGGATGAGCAAGCAGCCTCACAAACGTAAGTCTCGACCAATAACAACATTGAACACAAATGCAGACCACTAACACAACGCAGAGACGACAACAACTTTATCAACTTCTGTTCTGGCCAGACACTTACCAACGGAGAGCAAAACCGAGATGGCTCATGTAACGGTATCCGTAAGTAATGAACACATGTTTCTCACCAGAATCCGATTAACCCTTCTTGCAGCTATGGGAAAGATCCCTTCAGCCAATAACATGGTTTCCTCTGTCTTCACAAACCCTAAAAACGGTGACAACATCCAAGCCAACCAGGACTTTGACATCTCGGTGCAGTTTATCAACTTCGCGCCTGGTTCCTTCACCAACGCAACAAACACCTACTATTCAGCTCCCCAGGACCTTGATGGTGGTGGCAACATTATCGGTCACACTCATATCACAGTCCAAGATACTGGTGCCGACTTGAACCCTACCCAGCCCTTGGACCCCCAGGTCTTTGCCTTCTTCAAGGGTATCAACGATGCTGGTAACGGTCAGGGTCTCCTGACTGCTAGCGTCGAAGGTGGCCTACCTGATGGAAACTACCGCATCTGCAGTATGTCTGCCGCATCCAACCATCAGCCTGTCCTCATGCCTGTTGCTCAGCGAGGAGCTCAGGATGATTGCATCCGCATCACTGTCGGAGGCAATGGTGGAGGCGGCGGCGGTGGTAACAACGGCGGTAACAACGGCGGTAATAACAACAACAATGGTGGCGGTGACAACAACAACAACGGTGGTGATCAGAACAACGGCGGTGGTAACGGAGGAGACCAGGCCCAAGACAACGGCGGCCAAGGTGGTGACCAGAACAACGGCCAAGGCGGTGACCAAGGCGGTGACCAAGGCGGCGACCAGAACGGTGGCCAAGGTGGTGACCAAAACGGTGGCCAAGGAGGTCAAGGAGGTCAAGGAGGCGGCTTTGGAGGCGGTGGTTTCGGAGGCTTCCAAGCTGCTTCAGCAGGAGATGGCTCTGCCAACCGTACAACTACGGACGCATGAAGACAATGATAAGTTTATAGAGACACAGGCAGAGCCATTCCGCTTGACCGTGGCCCTGGCGGTTTTCGGTGTAAGTACCCAGTGGTGGTTCTTGAGTCGAAAATATTACAACATTCGGCCAGAAAGATTAATGAGGATGGAGTTTGGGTATCTGGCTAGTTAGAACAGTTTGGGTTTACATCCGCCTATGGACAAAGTGATGATAGGATATTAGGACTTGGAGGTGAATGTACGTCAAGATATGTTGTTTATTAGTTGAATAAGAATCGGTCACTTGAACAATACTGTGCATTCTGTTGTGATGACCTCTATTTCGTGAGGCTTTTCTCGCAACCCCTGTTGGAATAGGAGGAAGAGGGCGCGGAGCGAATAAGATAGTAATTGTAGAAATCGCGTTAGCGACTTGATATGAAACCAGTATGTCACCACTCAAAACACAAGAGTTTCATGGTAGAGGTGAGCGCTGGGTAACTTGCGAATATGATAATGATTGTTACAAATTGGAGATGTTTGAGACAAGCCTAAAATGATACAGAGCGTCTCGATCTCTAGCATCTATTATAATGTGCAGGAAGACGTGAAGGCTCGAAGGCGGATTAGACCGATTGAAGTGTTCTGCTATCGTTGTTGTACCGTATTAAATGTCTATGTGATGGTGACAAAGGCACTGCAGAGGGATTGGATTATTTTTGTTGCTGGAAATTTGAACAGAATTAGCATCGAATGACTGAGGATACCCGAAGGAACGAAGTTTACATATTCTTTTCCTCTTGCCTTTCAAGAGTAGGATCATCTTTGTGCTCCTCCATTTATCACTGCGTATATACTGACTTTATGCTCATCGCCAATTCAAAGCAAGACTTAACCACGTTTGATACAGAAACACCGCAGAGTATCGATGAACAGAGCAACTTGACATATTTGATCGGATGACTCTTTTGTTTAAACGGGTTGAGTTAGTTTTCGGAGTGCAGTAATGGAGTGTCAATGATAGCTTCTTCTTATGTGCACGAACTCTCTTTACCCAAATATCTACAAGGTATTCCCTCATCAGTTTTCATGTCGAATGTCAGTTACAGCTACTAGCAGTAAATCGCCACATCCTCCTGGAACACCTCGAATATCATGTCAGAGCTGCAAAGCGGCTTTAGGATAAAGGCTTTCGCAAGCCGAAACTTGACATTAGTTATGTTGACATACAAACAAGTGATAGTCAATCGTTACGCATTACTAGCATAGTCTTGACAGTTCGAGATTTGCCTATTACTAACTTCTAGAGAATTTGTCGACAGAGGGCAATGCTCAGAAGATGATGAACTACATATCTGTGCTACAAGTGAGGTTTGCATGCATGGCAATGCACTGGCTTTGATAGGGAACATGGGATGAAAGACTTGATCAAAGGTTGAATGGATTCACTAATGTATTAGTAGCACATCACGTAAGTTCTTTGCCTGTGCTATCAATCAAAAGACACGCTTGAACGGTATTATTTCTTCGTCCATCAAAGAATGGCACGACCAAGTTGAGCAGCTCCGTAGACTTGGGTCACATCCTATAATCAAAACCAGACACTTTCTTCCCACTTTATGACCATATCCTCTAACCGCGCTGAGGACTTTTGAAGAGTTAGCATCATGATAAAAGCCAGACTATCAGAATATATAAGTAGATACTCACGCGCAGCCCTGAGGCGTAACCACACCAAAGGGGCAGTCACCAGAGAGCTTTTCAACGATCTGATCAAAGAATACAGGTGTGACGACGATGCCAGCGTTGACAAGAGACGCAGCAGCAGAAAGAAGCGTGACAAAGATTGAAGTCTTCATTGTGATGAGGTTGGATACGCAGTGGCGTGATACTGAACCGGTTCCTCAAGAGACAAGAGAGATGATAGACTGGTGAATATGTGGGGAATAAGAGAGAGAGACAGAAAGACACTTGAAGTTACAGAACCAGCTGAAACACAAGAGAAGAAAAGAGGTGAATTAAAGGTGGCCGACAAGGGCGAAAGAAGGTGAATTAATTTATTTTTGGTCAAGTTTAGTAAAGGGAAAGAGTAAAAACAGAGGAGGAAGGGAAATCGAGACGGGGGAAAATGGGGCGGGAGGCGGCAAAAAAGGGACTGTTACAGGGGTGGGACGGCCAAGGTTTCAGGTTGTAAAACGGAACGAGCAGCTTAACTGGATCTTTGACAAGGGACATTATTCACCAATGGGGAGATATAGTCCGGGACTCTACAAGTAACTGTTGCGCTTAATTGACCATGTATGGAAACAAACATATAAACATAACTAACAATGGTCTTCCCAAACTTTGTCAATTTCAAGGCTGTACGTCTACTGTCTAGTTGATTTTGCAAGCTTGTGTTGATACCCTCATGCTTCACAAAAGATAGATTTCCTGCTATCTACCTAGGTATCTTCTTATGGGCCCGCTGTGAACCTCACCTTGACGTTGAACAAGAATCTGGTATCCCAAGCATATAGCAAAGTTTAATACCGTATCCAGCAAACTGACAGAAAAGCATATGCGTACTGCATGGATTATAAAAACAAGTGGAATGGAAGAGGTCGTTGATCAGCAAAAGAAAAAGAGCTCCTAGCAATAGAAAAGTGCAAGGCTAGTTATTGAAAGCTATAGTAAAAGTCGACTATCCTTGACGGGCGGCTGCGTCTCTAATAAACTCCGCCACTTTGGTAGTAACTGTCTGGTGCTGGAGCCGAGGGGCCATCACCAGGAGGGACATATGGCTTGTACTGGCCCTGTCCACCACCGCCGCCTTGGCTGGGAAGACCATGGCGAGCGTCATATCCGGCAGCATTTCCAGGTTGCAGAGGGGGAGGAGTCATGACACTCTGAGGCGGAGGAGGGGCTGAGCCTGTGGGCATAGGAGGAGCTTGTGAAGGGTTGTAGCTCTGGTATTGCTGAGGCTGTTGCTGACCACCGTAGGGGCCAGCAGGTGGTGCACTAGCGTTCTCATTGGCATCTTCGGGGGAATACACTGAGCTGGAGAATGTGGCAGCCGAATTAAGCTGTTGTGGGTTGTTGGTCGCAATAGGTGAGTCGTAAACAGAAGTGGCTAGCTCTTGAGCTCCATAGGTACTACCTGGCCGGCCTCCCATAGGTCCTTGGCCATACGGGTTGTTGCTCTGAGATTGATTGTAAGGGTTGAAGTTCGGGCCAGGCGTTGAGGTGTTGATAGGGGCGGGCTGTTTGCCGTTGGAAGGAGATTCATTTCTGGGAGGGTAAGATTGCGAGCCAGCGGGCACCTCAGCTCCTGCTACATAGAAAGGAGCTGATTGACCTGGGGCTTGGTTCTGGAAGTTAGGGGGAGGGGACGAGGCTTGGTATGGAGGTTGCTCTAAAAGAGGGTCAGTACGGGCTTTGTATGCCGGTTTCTAGGAAAACTACTAACCTCCAGGGCCAGGTGTGTAGTACCGTGATGGATCCTGGGGTGGCGCTCCTTGGGGAGGATATCCGCCAGCTTGAGGATATCCTTGGCCAGGAGCCGGGCGCATGGCGTACTGTTGATAGTTGTGCTGAGGAGGATGGGCCATAGACGACTCCAACAAAGCCTCGTAGTCCCTTCGAGCCTTGATGAACTTTTCGTTCAACTGTGTGAAATCGTCTAGTTGTGGTTAGCTACGTGCCCCACGAGTAATATTGCCATACTAACCCTTCTTTTGAGAATACTTCTCGATCAATTTGATGAGTTTTGGTCGAATAGCGAGTGTCTGATGATACAGCTTCTAGAAACCATGTTAGCTCGGTTTATCCGCCCCATGCGTAACCGTTAAAACATACGGAAATTTCCTCATTATCTTCTTCTCTGGGCGCTGTGTTGGAGGTGCTGAGCAATGTGAGAAGTTTCTCAACATTCTTGATCTCGGCAAACACCTCGGCCTCCATCTGAGCCTCACGTTGCAGCTCATCCGCGGTAGGGTCGGCAAGCTTCTCGACATAGTTGAGTGGGAAGATACCAGTCTTGCCTCTAAGAGAGCCTCGCCACCAATCTTTATAGACGCTCTCAAGGACAGCAATCACGTCACCCTTCTTGAATTCGAGCTCGCCAGGCTCGGAGGGCGCAAAGTCGAAGAGAGCACGTACTCGGCTCACTGTAGCAGCTGTAGTGCCCGCTGGTGCTGGCGCCGCAGGAGCAGGACTCTCTGTCTGGTTGCTAGGGCCAGCTTGCGCCCCTGGACTGCTGGCAGCAGCCTTCTTGCGTTCCTCCTCTTGTAGACTAAGTGTGAGCGCCATTTGCAGTTCTTCCTCCTCCTTCTGGCGATCGATATCGGTAAGACCCTGTTTTTGAGGAGCGCTTGGGGGCTGAAGGTTCGGGTTGCTTCGTGTAGCACGGTTGTAGGCATCGCCCATGATACCCAGCTCAGGATCGTTGCTGAACATATCGGACCAGCTCTTCATGTGTTCAATGATCTTTGACTTGACTTGTGTATGGGTGTTGCGGTCGTTGGTCAGGCGAAGAAGGGCGTCTGTGAAGGCACGGCTGGAGAGTTCGCGATGCATGTTCTTTCCGCAATTCTGGGCGAGCGCATGCGCAAGCTGGTTCGCGGTTAGCAGGCGAATCCTGGTCTAGGGATGGTAGAAAGTAGGACTCTATCGTACCTCAAGAGTGTAAAGCTGGACATTGGCATTGCGGTGCGCGAGACGTCTGATGATGCTCTGGACAGCCTCCTTGGGGCCATTCTGATCGTTGCTTACTTTGTCGCAAACTTCGATAATGGCGCCCCAATCTTCGGATGTGAGGTTCTCATCGGTGGCCTTGGCTATGCTGGGGTTAGTCACACGAACAGACACAAAGGAACGAGCGCCGGTGTAAGGAAGCTTGCTCGCTCGATTTGGTAAGAATGAGAGAGGCACAACGTACTGACGATATCGTCGTAGGGACCTGCTGCTGAGGCTCGGAACATGGTGGGTGAGTCGGGTATCAGTTATTGACAGGCGGCGGGGGAAGTATGTCAACGCGGTAAGAGCGCGTGGGGTATTTGTTGGCTAGAAGCCTTGGGTATCTTGTGCGAATATCGATCGTATGGCAGGAAGATCAAGACCAACTGAAGCGACAAAGTTGCAGTTGAGCGTGGGAATAGGTTGGTGAGTGATGCGAGATGAAGATATCCCGTACCAAGACCCTGGTTTACGTCGGCCGTCGCACTCCACAGGCACGCACGTCACTTGAACCGATCTGGTAGGCTGATACTTTAGAAGGTACTGTAGGCAGTTAATCGTGCGTCGTACGTAGACGTCTTTGTAGGTGTACCCAGTGACTGGCGTGTAATTCAACTAATAAACTAAGCTTGTAGAAAGTTGTAGGTACTCAAGTAAGGTAAGGTAAGGTAAACGAGTGTTTAAACAGGCTTCCTTCCAGCTTCTTCTTTACCACTGATGACGAACGAGCGGCGAAGGAAGTAGCGGGGCTGAGCTAGTAGGTTGGGTTACCATGACCTTAAAGCTCCCCTGTAGCCTCCATGGATGTCCAGGTTCATGTCGGGTGGCTAGAGGTCACGGGTGCGCCACACATGCACAGCCAACTCTATCCGATAGAGACCTGAGCCATCAACTCAACTGTACCTATCACGATTGATTCCATGCTCAGTTCTCATCTGACACTAAAAGATAAGGCTCATCGAGATCTCAATCTTTCAAAACTTCAGAGTTTCCGAAAGCGATATGGTCTATGGCATTGTCAGCTGTAATAGCCCCAAATACGGCTCTCCATGGTCTTTGTACGGTGGTACCCAATCCAATGACCGCGCCACAGAAGGACGTCACCAAACATAGTCAGGACGCGCAACTGGACGCGAAATTGTACAAAGACCCAAGTATCAAGGGGGCATGGCAAGAACCTCTGGCTCGAGAGAATAGTATTCAACGCTACAAATGCCTTTGGCCCTTCTCAGCAGAAAGGATGCCTCTTACTAGCTACACTCATGGCTGCTATAAACCCATACTAATTTATACATATCCATGTACGCCGCTCATTCCATCCATAGCAATCTACCTACTGTACCTATTAGGCAACCAATGCGCCATCCTGCCTGCAACTCCACTGCCTTTGAAACAAAACTCATAATTCTAATCAAGTCATGGATCTCTGTCCATTATTCGCTGCCAAATGAATGCTGTATTTGCAGTGTGTCCAAAACGCATATGCATGGGTAATATGTCGTCCTCACCAACCCCGTCTCGAAGCGCTACGGCTTTCATATCCTCCCCTATCTGGCCCAATGCTTGGCCCCCCAGATGCGCCACTACGCGCCTCTTCGATACTTCGTCGGCCTTGTTGATCCATTTCTGAGAGATCAAAAACCAAGGGCTCCTCGTTGACCGAGTCATCATCAGCCCGGACCTGTCTGTTAAGAGATCCAGTGAAGCTACCGCGAGATGACTGTGGTGGGGTTTGTCTGTGTGAAGCCATGCCCATATACCGACGGCGTCCGAATGGTGAGCTGGACGTCGCTGCTGGAATTAGACCCTCAGGAGGGGTCTCTTCCGAGAGCCCTTGCCGCAACACATCTGGTGTCTCCACGCTCTCGACACCAGTAGCTGGCTGAAGTCTGTCTGATGCCCTTTGTGTGGACTCTTCCTCGAGTTGCATTTGTCTGCCAAGCAGAATGCTCAACGTCGGCGGCTCTCTGTCGTCGGCGCCTAAGCTGATGCTTCGGTGTGCAAAAGCTGAATCTGTATCATCATCATCAGCCATCGACCGATTTTGTAGCGCAACAGAGCTCGCTCGTCGCTGGTAAGTTGCAAGTCGTGGCGAAAGAGGAATGTCAATCGCTGTTGTACCGTCTTGCGTAATAGTGTTTTCTCTGATAGTCCCTGGTTGGGTGTTATCGGAGCTTCGTCCTTGACGCGAAGTGATCCGTCCTTGTCCAGTATAATCAATAATTGAATTCTCGCTCAATCTAGACGGAATGGCTGGCGTATGAGGGGTGTGCGGTGAAAGTGGTTTCCCAGGAGATGACGATGCTGACACAGAGGCCGGTGCAGTCATTCCAGGCACGCTCGTCAGTTGTCTACTGGAAGAGCTTGATGACCTCTGCATTTGCACGGACGATGTCATCGAGTCCGTAAGTGCGTTATTTGAGTCCTTCATCATGTGAAAGCGAGATAGTTGCGCCACAGTCTTGTTCGTCGCGGATTCACCCTTTTTTGGAGACTTGAAACTCTGCAAGGTCTTCTTACTATCCAAGGCCTTGATGAAGTCTTCAAGTTGTTCATTGTCATCTCGGAGGGAATCCGAGCTGGTACCTGCCACCTCAGCAAGTAGCCCAGACCCTGGCTGTGCTACTGATGAAGCCAAGCTTTGCCTTCCACTACTTCCCTGCTCATCATCTCCAGCTCTACTAGCGCCTCCAAACGAGTGGCGTCCACGGCGATGGGTGAAACTGCTGCTGTAACGACTGGTTGATGCGGGTCGTGGAGAGCCCGCAACGGCATTATCTCCTGACGGTGGAGGTGGGCCGCCTCGCAAAGAAGCTGGCATGCCAGCAGTGAGAGATGTACGATTGCCCGCCTGTCTAAGTGAAGGAATACCCGGCCGTGTCAAGGATTGAGGGGAAGCAGGTTCAGGGTCGAGCTGTCTGGGAATAGGTGACCCGGAGAGTGAGCCAGCCTTGAAAGGCTGAAAAGATACTGAGGGCCGTCTACCTGAGCCCTCAAAAGTTGGTAGAGGCGGTCGTGTTGCACCTTGACGGACTGGCAGAGAATTTGGGCCATCTACATCGTGTTGTGCTGGGGCAGATCCTGGGGGTGAGCTTGTGTCAGAACCTGGTGGTCGCACTGATCTCAAAGCCGAGATCGGGCTGGTTCCTACGGGAACATTCCCGTGAAACGTTGATAGGCTTCCATAAGCCTGCTGGATATCACTCAAATTTGGTCGTGATCGATGATCACGCAATGACCCTATCTCGGCTGTAGGTGCCCTGGAAGTGTCATGCTGTTGAGGAAGGGAGGGCCTAAAGAAGTTCTCATCCACGCCCATAAAACGGGAGCTCAGCAGAGCTTCAGAATCATCCACGCGAAAGTTGCAGTCATTGCGATATGTGACGACTGTGCTCAATCGACCAACAGGCACTTCCAGGTCACCAAACACATACTCCGTCACCGGATCTGGCCTGCCATCAATGGGAAGGCGCAGCTGATCATAACGCGAGCGTTCAGGCTGAGATAAACGTATTCGACATCGGGGAATGAGAGCCGGATGTGAGTTTTTAGCAGCTCCTTGGCTAGCAAACTTCCATGCTGGAAGCAATCGGGTTGTGATGAATAGCGACCGGAAGAAAACAATAGCCTTCTTGTACACGGTTGGTAAAATCGGGCCAAAGTCGGTGGACGTCATGCCTGAGTGCTTCAGCTCAACTTGCCACCTCTCGATGATAACCTCATTGTTTCTCCGTGATGCGCCGGAGCTGTCGGTAGAAGATCCAGACGAATTCAACTGCTCCATCACATCCCACCTTTTGCCATTCTCATCGACAATGACGAGACTCTGGCTGTCCTTCAACCGAGATGCATCCAGATAGACCTCGATAACCATTGGAGGAGGGTGGTTATCGAGGCTACCGCAATTCTTCCAGATCTTTAGTTCATCTCTAAAGTCGTCAATCTCATCCGTCTCGATTTGGAACTATTCGCTAATCAGCCACTGAAGGTATATAGGATAGCCAGAAAACCTACCCATTTATTCGGTTTCCGCGCGCCGTTAGCGCCGCGTGCAGGCTTGGATTTAATACGTGAGTCGAGGACAAGTACAGCCGCCTTTGCGTAGAAATTCTGCAGATAGGAATGTATTAGCAACCAGAGGATTGAGCCATTCGACAGTCCAGCACAGCATGCTATCCAGTCCATACCTGTATTATCTGGTCGAGTTTCCGCACAGAATCAGCAGGAGGTGCCGGTGTCGGCGGGCTCTCGAGGGAAGGCGAGTTTGGGATATCTCTGCCGATGATATTTGAGCCAGCGCGAGGGCGAGAGCCCAAGACATCTCGGGTACTATTAGATCGAGATGGTACATTCGGCTGGGCCGTTGCGCCTGGGGATGGCGCCCTGGCTGGGCCACGGGGTTGCTGATGCATGGTATATCGTGTTCGTGCGCGCAAAGGATACTGGTAGTGGTTGTCTGCTATCGGATTGATCACGAACGTATGGGGATCTTGATCGGCCAGGAGACCTGCTCATCCATGGTTCATGTCGTTGTAGATAGATCGATCGATGGGTAGAAGGGAGGCTCGATGGATGAATAATGGCTCAGATGTCGGTGGTCCTATCGTCTGGAATTGGAAGACGGGGCGAAGGAAGGTTGTATACAGCGAAAGTGTAGGTAAAGTGTAAAAAGGGACAGGTCGATGAAGGAAGCTTGGACCGTTGGCTACCTGTACTCGCTGTCGGTGAGATTGGATGCAAATGCAATGCAGAAGCAAAATCCAGGCAGGGTCGGACTGGACTGGAGTGAGCTGGACTGGACTGGGTAGGCAGCTTCCAGGGTCGTTGTCGATAGATGTAATAGGTCTGGGAGAGGTGAGGTGTGAGGGAAGAGGGTCTAACACTGTACAGGACAAGACATGGAGTCCCGCAGGAGGTAGCACTAACAGGATTCTAGCTGCCTGTAGGGAGAGAGCACCGTAGCTGTTTGTGTATCGTATTTGTCTGTTTATTTGTGCACGGCAACAAGCCGCAGCGTGGACCGTTGCAGAAACAACGAGTAATGAATCGAACAGTGGGAGTAACCCGGAGTTTGATTGTTTCGTTGGAGCCGAGATAATAGAACAATACCTCCAGCACAGTCAGTAGGTACTAGAGGTACCTCCTACTGCGGGAGACGACCCGAGCTAGGCTAAAGGTCACCACTCAGGACCTCGTGATGGGGGACCGGGGCTGTCGTCATCGGCTAGAGCCTCACGTCACAGGGCTCGTAGGTATGGTACCTTATGTATGCGCCTGAGTCGAGTCAGAGACCAAGTAAAGTCGAGGTAATCTTTGATAAATCCAAGATTTCCCGCAACTTGTCGATACCCAAGATGTACAATTCTAACCGGTCGATTGTCGCCGTGTCCTGTGACCAGATAGTAAATGAATGAATAGACCCCGAGTTAGTACCTCCCTACCTACCTACAGTACAGTACGTATCAAAGCAAAAGATAACGATTCGTATCAATGCACCTTCAAGGACCTCAAACAGCCTTTGGAGGGGGGCTCAAGCTCGGATCAACACCAACAAGGGTTTGCTTCGAATCGCTCTGGGGCAGCCCCAGTATGTACGAGTAAGCGCCTCAAATCTGCTTGCTCTTCCATTTCAGGGTCTATGTATGTATGGATCTCCACAAAGGTTCTCGTCAAGCCTTTGTATGCTTATGTAGCACGCAATCCAATGAGAAGAGCATGTGCAATCCCATCATCGATATTCCTTGTTCCTCAGCAAGCAACTGCATCTGTGTAGTATCGTAATGAACTGAAGTTACTGAACTATATACTTTTAGGCAGCTTTTCTTCTGGTTGGTTCATGATGACTGTCACATCTCAATACCAGTCATCGAGACGGGTGTTGACTCATGACATCCATCCCTCCCTCCATTTTCCCCCTCTCCCGCTTTCGAGCGTGAATTCACATTCACCGCAGACAACCCAAAAGAGTACAAGAGATAAGCCTACCGGTTTTTGGAGATAAGCTATGCTCACTTCACTAGACGTCTGCCTGACCACAATGCAACTCACTCGTTATCAAAACTTATCACACAGCCTTTGCCATAACTCCGATATGCGTTTGCTCTAGCCTTCTTCATTGAGTCTAGCCTTGTAGATCCGGAACGTTTTTCGTCCTTGATCAAACATCCCCGCAGATGCATCGTGTACAGGCAAGGATGAAAGTTTACATGCCACAGTTTTTGTTTAGGTACGCATTCAGTAACCGTGAGAGCTGTGGAGGTGGCCAATGGGATATACCACCTTGATAGAGGCGTCAATGGCATATTTGTGCCACAAGCCCAAGATTGATTGAGCTAACCGGCCCTTTCAGCAGTACAGTGATTCAATTCGCAGGCCTCTTCAACCCATTTTCAAGTCATTAATTCAGTTTGGTACACACAGAGTACTTGATTTCCCCTTGAAACTTCCTCGATTGAACCAGGAGATGGTCATATATGTACGATGCCCTTAGCACTGTAACCAAGTGTCAACAAATACACTGAAGCAGACCCGCCGTCCAGGCACCACTTGGTGTTCCTATCCTATACCATGCATGTCTCTTTGAGTCCTATGCTCCTCAAGGTCAACACCACTGGTGCCATATCATGCAGCTTGGGACTTGTTGCCACGTCCTTTCCCTCCTCTGCCGCGACTACTTCCAACTCCACCTCCACCTCCACCTCC
>JABFFG010000037.1:0-224059 GCA_013623685.1 Fusarium transvaalense
CTCCCATCCCTCCCTCTCATCTACCCGTTTCCTCGGTGCCACCCGTTCTCTTGCCTCTCTACCTCTCTAGCCTCTAGCCTCTATCTGTATCTCCCGTTCCCTGACTCTCTATCTGGGGGTGGAGCCACACACTTCTTCTTTATCCCTCCCAATCGCTGTACCTAGTCTCCAGACAATCCCTGTCCATCCTAACAAAAGTTCAACAGTGATACTCCCCATTTGGGCAGCTCCAATACCACATCCAACTCCAATTGGTCAAACCCTCACGGATAAGGTCGCCAATCTTGTCTGGAACGTTGGTCAACCTCCAAACCATAGTTCCGCTGTCCGGTTGGAGGAGAGCAGAGGGATCGTTTGTATCTCTTTCTTTTCTGGGAAACATGTACCGAAAAACGCACCGAAAGAACCACTGGAGAGACGGACAGAGAGAGGCAAGGGGATCTTCTGCTGTTCAATCGGTGTCGCATGTTCAAAGGAACCTTGCCTTTACTGAATCGGGGTGGATTCTCAAAAGTGCCACTCTCTAGTTACAGTAACATGCTCTCATCACAGGTTTAACCCAACATTCAGCTATGCGACATTCGCCCCATAATATAACTGCATTCTCAATGTAGTACAATCGCCACGACCCTGCGAATATAGATAAATATCTCTTCATGTCCGCCTCCATTTCTCTCTGTTCCTGTGTTTTCTACCAGCCAGCTTTCCATAAAACCGGTTTACCATCAAAGATTCAAGTATTGAACTGAATCAGAAACCGCAAATATGGTCGCCGAAACTGTCGTGCCGGAGCGTCTGCCCGCAGACTCCCTCCAGCCTGGCTACGATGAGAAGGAGCCTCACAACATCGACATGGACCTCAAGTCCGAGGCCGACAGCGAGGATGAGCGCATTACAGACTTGTTCTCTAGTTTCCCTCCCGCAAAGGGTGTCGAGCACGAGCCCAACCCTTTGACTGCCCGTGCTGTCATTGTCGGTATCGTCCTTGGTTCTCTCGTCAACGCCTCCAACGTTTACCTAGGTATATCTCTCTTTCTCAGTCTTATACACCAATATGAACCTCTCACTAACAATCAACAGGCCTCAAGACTGGTTTCACTTTCCCTGCTACCATGTTCGGCGCCATCTTCGGTTACGGTTTCATCCTCATGCTCACAAAGGCCCTCCCCAACGTCCCCCTTCTCGGAGGCAGGTTCGGTCCCCAGGAGAACTCTATCGTCCAGGCCGCTGCTACCGGTGCCGGTGGTATGTCCGGTGTCTTCGTCGCCGGTCTCCCCGCCATGTACCGTCTCGACCTTCTCTCCGACGATCCCAAGAAGGATTTCGGCCGTATTCTGACCATCACTCTCGTCTGCGCCTTCTTCGGTCTTTTCGCTGCTGTCCCTCTTCGACGATTCTTCATCATCAACGTCGCTCGTGAGCTGAACCTCGTCTTCCCTACTCCCACCGCCACCGCCATGACCATCCGCTCCATGCACGCCGTGGGCTCTGGTGCCAACGATGCCATTCGCAAGATCAAGTCTCTTGGTATTGCTTTCATCATTGCCCTGCTCATCATCTGTGTTGGTCAGTACGCCGACGGCATCCTCCACAACTGGCACATCTTCACCTGGTTCTACGCCTGGTCTGGATTCACCGCTACTGGTCTCCTCGAGCCTGAGAACTGGGGCTGGTACATTCAGCTCACTCCCGCCTTCTTCGGTTCCGGTATCCTCGTCGGTCTCAACGCTGCCTTCTCTTGGTGGGGTGGTACCGTCGTTGCCTGGGGTCTGATCGGTCCTCTTCTGGTCCACTACGGCGAGTGTATCGGTATCCAGGTTGGTGAGGGCAAGTGGGAAGGCATCACTCGATTCAGTGTCATGACCGGTGTCGACGAGCCTGACTACGTTCCCTCTCCTCGATACTGGATGCTCTGGCCCGGTGTCATGGTCCTCATGGTCTACTCTCTCATTGAGTTCTTCCTCCACGGAAAGGTCGTCCTCGATGGTTTCAAGTTTGCTGTTCACGAGTCTGCTCGCTCCATCAACAACCGCCTCGTCGCCCGTGGCACTCACAGCGCTTGGTTCGCCAATCAGGCCGCCAAGGCTGATGCCGACGGTGGTGTTGAGGACTTTGCTTCTGCTCAGGAGCAGGTCCCTACCTGGGTCTGGGTTACCGGTACTTCTGCTGCTCTAATTCTCGCCATGATCATCAGCGAGGTTCAGTTCCACATGAACGCTGGTCTCGCCCTCCTCGCCTGTATCCTCGGTGTTATCTTTGCTTTCATGTCCATCTACGGCGGTGCCGTCACTGACTGTGCTCCCCTTACTGCCTCAGCCAAGGCCTCTCAGCTCGTCTACGGTGGTATCACCAAGGGCAACTTTGCCATCAAGGATGCTCAGCGAATCAACCTTGTCGCTGGTAACATTGCCTCTGGAACTGCTGATGTCGCCAACTCTCTTGTCAGCGACTTCCGAGTTGGTTTCCTCCTCAAGACTCCTCCCAAGCTACAGTTCTACGCCCAGGCCATGGGAACTCTCGTCTCCGTCTTCCTGGCTCCTGGTATCTTTGTCCTCTTCATGTCTGCCTACCCTTGTGTCTACAAGCCCAGCGATGACCCTGCTGATATCTGCCCCTTCGCTGCTCCCTCCGTCGCTGCTTGGCAAGCTGTTGCCACCGCTGTCACCATGCCCAGCATCCCCATCCCCAAGTCTTCTGCTTACTTCTCCATTGCCATGGGTATCCTCTGCGCTGTCCAGGCTATTGTCAAGCACTTCTGGCTCGTTGGCTCTCGTGAGAAGTACCGTGACTGGCTCCCCAACTGGATGTCCGTCGGAGTCGCCTGGGTTCTTGGCCCTGACTCTGGCTACGCCAACGCCATTCTCTTTGGCTCTATAACTGCATGGTGGTGGCGCAAGTGGTTCAACAACCACTTTGAAATGTACGCCTTCGCGATTGCAGCTGGATTGATCGCTGGAGAAGGTTTCGGAGGTGTCATCAACGCTGCCCTCGAACTTGGAAAGGTTTCCGGTTCCTTCAAGGGAACTGAGATTGCCCTGCCTGGAGCTGAGTGGTAAATCACAAATAATCATTTAGTTAATGTGTTATGAGAGATTTGAAGGGTGGTGGTGGTTAAGAATGATAGCGATAACAATACCATGATTTAGTTCTATGTCAGTCAGAGACCTAGCATCGTCATCTGAATATACCCAATAGATCAATAATTCGATAACTCGATATCTTCATATTCATCTTGTGAATCCTCACCTTCTCCAGCGATCAATCCAGCTGCAATCGCGAATGCGTACATTTCAATGAGGCATAGATGGGCAACATATGATGCTTCGGGGTCTGAATACGTTCTGTTACCAGCGTTGTATGAGTCGCTTAACGGACTTCAGAAGTATTACTACCGTCAGACAGCTCAGAGAAAAGCCAACACTAAAGCCAAGTGACAAAGCAACTAAGTAAACTTGTTCCATAAGCCCGTCATGGAATACTCAAGTATTACGCTGGCTTAGGCTCTTTAGTATTGAAGGATAGAGTGTGCGGGTTTTTATGTAACCCTATCTGCTAGTCTAGCCTTATGACTCGGTTATGATTCAATGATCTAAGATGATGGTGTTACTTGTCACAAATTTACGAGAAGCCCCAATTACCGTTAAATAGTGACCATCCGAGGTAGCAGGGATGGATGGATCGGGTACTGTAGATTCATTAAACGATACAATATTTCGTATGCACACGCTGGGTGTCTACTCGCCATGTCTTTATGGATGGTTCTGAGCCTTTGCATAAGTAAAATAAGAACAAAGGGATTTTTCCAAGTATTATATACAGGATTATCTCACTGCTACTGCTCCCCTCAATCTAAACCTTGGCTGTGGAATCAATTTTCCCTAACACTGCTTCCGTCATGTCTGATCCCTTTTCTCGGAAGGGTTGCCCAATAATAGCATCGAAGTTCTGGTAGCTCATGTCAGATAACCTCATAAATATCACTAATCTGAGAGATAAACATACTGGACCTTGGAATTCCTTTCCATCTGTAAACCAATATACTGCAAGCAACAAGTAAAAGCCGCCCACAACTGGCGAAACGTAGTCTATCCCAGATTAGCCACATTTTTCGCTGTAATGGAAGAAGAATACTTACTCATGGTGTTGGCAGATACTGGTATTCCAGCAGGGAAGCAAAAGAACTAAGCCAGTTAATATAATAGATAACCCAGACATGAATGTAGAACTTACAATAGAAGTAACGATGACAAATGCAGCAGCAATACCGTTAACGACGGCACCAACTCTTAAGCCCATTTTTGCAGGCGTCTTGTTGGTCTGGTACTCCGCAAGCAGACTTCTTCCCCTGACAAGCAACGCAACAACAGGACAAGCATACGAGACATTGAGGAAGATAGTACAAGACGCGATATACGCACTGAAAGCCACGGTAGGACCCAAGTATAAAAGCCCAAAGAGAAGATTGAAGATGTAACAAAGCATGATTGTGCGAACTGGAACGTCAAGCTTGGGCTGAATGTGAGCAAAGAACCTGTGGCAAACAATGCCCTTGTCGCGCGCCATTGAGTAGAGAAGACGACTGGCACTGGTTATGCTGGCTGATGTGCCGTTGATGAAACAGACGCTTAGCATCAGAGCAAGGATTGTTGCGGCAGCGCGCGACTTGGTGCTTTGGAGGAACATTTCTACTATCGGCATGCCAGTAGAGCTTGCGAGTACTGTTGCTGGGTCGGTGAGGCAGAAAAGGATGACTAGAATAAAGACGAATCCACTAGAAAGTTAGCAACTGAGATAGATTAAAGGGTATAATTGACAACTTACGTGACGCCCCCAATGACAACAGCCAGAAGCATAGCTCGTGGTGCATCTCTCGAAGGATTTGGCATCTCCTCCGTAAGATGCAACACGACATCAAAGCCAATGAGTGAGAGGGCAGATTGCAACAAGCCAAGGATCCAAGCAACGCCGTCTGACCAGCCAGTCTCATTGTTAAAGTCTGTAAAGACTTGCTTGGCATCTGTCTTTTCGGACATGGATAGAAGGATAATGCTGATGATGACGACGGATAGGACGGACCAATACACTGCATCACTTATTAGGTACGTCTGCTTGTATCGAAGTGTGATAATACTTACAAGCACAATCGTTCCAACGACCTAATATTCTATTTCCCCAGATATTACCGACCGTTCCGAAAGAGAGGATGGCGACAAAGAAGAGATATGTTTTCCAAGCGGTGGCTTCGTACGCGTTGTTGGAGGCGACGACTGCGGCGGCAGATATCAACTGGGCTATGAAGGTTAGTATGAACGACAAGTACAAGTCAGACAACGTACCGGCAAAGAAGGCTTGGGTAGTTACAATAGTTAGCCAACCTGCAATGTTGGTCCATCCAACAAAGAAACTCTGTTCTGTCTTAGCCTTGAACGAAGATACGAAAGAGGGATTATACCATGGATCGTTTCCATCGAGTTGTACAAAGAGCGTACATAAAGTGATACTGCCCTCCTGTAATGATGTTAGCCCAACCATTCTACAAGAGATATTCTTAAATAGAATAATCATCTCTTTACTTACCCGCAGTAGGCCACAAAGCAGCAAGTTCTCCTAAACTAGCAGCAAGAGCCAGATTGCAAAAGACACAAACCAAGAAACCATAGATAAACGAGACAGCACCACCAGAGGGAAGAATATACGCCATAACACCAGCGAGTGCAATCCACGTACTGCGGGGTTAGTCATTGCCACTGCCATTGAAAGAGGTAACTAACTTGAGGATTGCAAACGCCATGGCAACCATGGTCAGCGTTGAAAGGCGCTGCTGCAGCACACCTTCTTGTGTATGGGAAGTCATCTTGTGAGGTTGCGATGTCCAAGTTGGCTCTGAATTGACAACATTTGAGGAGAAAGGAGGTTGATTCATATAGTTTGGTTCTAAGGTTCAGGTCACACGGGAGAGGAGGTGTTAGTCTGTCTGCAAGCGTCGTACAACGATAAGCCAAGGATTCATCCAGCACGGCAATCAATCAACAATCTCCCTGGCCTTTTCACAGAACAAGCAACTCGACAATCAATTTCCCCTCCTCCCAATGACATACCAAACAGTTCCTATCTCAAAACTGCCGCGATATTGATACAATAACAACCCTCTATCTTGATAAGCCCACGCACGCTAACGACTCTACCCCAGGTTTTCGGATAACATGGGAAGATCCTCCACTGAATATACCTAAAGCGGAAATATTTCGAGAAGCCACCAAGGACTTGATTGGGTACCGAGATCTGGCGCTTCAACACCAAAAACGTCAAGATTCTGTTTAGTGGCGAAAGGAGGATGATGATAGTGAGAACCTTGTTATTCTTTGCTAGTGGATTGCGGGGGAAGCGATCTGGATGCTGCATGGTCTGTTCGCTTTCTCGCGAAATTTCCCATTACGGTAAAATGGAAGCGAGATATGCGTTATCTAAGATCTTCATATGAGGCTGGGGTTGACGATAACCCATATTCTCTCAAGGAATTTCCTCTTTGAGCAATTCTGTATCGGTTGGGTCAGTTGACTAAATGCATGATATGGTATTGATCATGATTTGACGTGAAGAGAGGAGACATGATATCGACCCGGACCGAGGATAAAACGAGTTGCCGTCCTTACTAAACTTCCTGTGGCTGCTCCTACTTCACATCGTCTTTGACGTGATTAATAGTTCTTTACTGTCACTAATCATTGAAGCCTTGCTTGACTTGTTCTCTTTCCATCTCTCACTATCGAGGCCTCTCACAATGTCATCCAAGGACGGCTACTCATGGACAGAGTCCCAAGGCCTCAAGTCCGGCGTTCCATGCATCGGCGCCATCAATCCTCCTACAAATTTCAAAGACAGCAACACAAAATACGATGTGATTGTTGTTGGGGCAGGATACTGTGGTTTGACCGCAGCTCGAGACGCGGCCATTGCTGGTACGTCCCATTATCCCATACTTCGAAGAGCAACAACTAACTCAGTACAGGCCTCAAAGTGTTACTCATCGAAGCACGCGATCGTATCGGTGGCCGCTCCTGGTCATCCAACATAGAAGGCTACCCATATGAAATGGGTGGAACATGGGTGTACTGGGGTCAAGCTCACGTCTGGCGCGAGATTCAAAGATACAACATGCAGAACGATCTTGAAGTATCTTATGATTTCTCTCGAGGCATCAACAAATACCTTCTCGTCACACCAGAAGGAACTCAAAAGTTCACCCACGAAGAGGAGGCAAGTTTCCTAGACAACCCTTTGGCAGTGCTAAAGCTAACCATCATCCAGGACCAATTAATGCAGAGCGGTCTTCGAAAACTGGTCAACGTAGACGGCCAAGACGGACGCGAAGCCATTATCTTTCCTCACACAAGCAAACTCGACTCAGCAGCAGAAAAGTACGACCGCATGTCCATCGCAGACCGCATCGCCGAGATTAAGAACGACCTCACATACAACGAGCGTATCTGCGTAGAAGCATTCGTCCTCCTCTGCAGCGGTGGAACTCTCGAAACAACCAGTTTCTACGAATTCCTTCACTGGTGGGCCATGAGCGGATACTCTTACCAAGGCTGCATCGAGTATCTCGTCAAGTACAAGTTCAAGGGTGGTCAGTCAAGCTTTGCCATCAACTTCTTCAAGGAAGCCCTCGCAACTGGTAACTTGACATATTCTTTCAACACACCTGTCGCCTCCATCAAGAACAGCTCAGCTGGTGTTGAAGTTACTTCTCGGAGCGGACAAACGTTCAAGGCTTTAAAAATGATCAGTGCAATTCCTCTCAACGTTCTTAACGACGTCAGATTTGATCCGCCTCTAGCATCGGGAAAAAAGGCAGCTGCTGATATCGGACATGTCAACCAATGCATCAAAGTCCATGCTGAAGTCTCGGATAAGGATCTTCGATCCATGACAAGTATAAGCTATCCTCACAATAAACTGGCATACGGTTTTGGTGATGGAACCACACCAGCTGGAAACACGCATATTGTGGCTTTCGGTGGACAACAGAACCACTTCCATCCTGAAGAGAATATTCAGAATACATTGGATGCATTCCAAGGTTTTACCCCGATGAAGATTGAGCGTTTGGTAAGTTTACATGAGGCAAGATAAAATAGAAATTGCTAACATTGTTTAGGTCTTTCATAACTGGTCCAAGGATGAATTTGCCAAGGGCGCATGGTTCTTCTCGCCACCTGGTCTGTTGACTGACCATCTCGGTGACATGAGAGCCAGCCAAGGCAACATTATCTTTGCATGCTCTGACTGGGCTCTTGGATGGCGCAGTTTTATTGATGGTGCTATTGAAGAGGGAACACGTGCTGCTATGGTCTTGCGCTCTACTTTGTCTGAGAGAAGCCATCTGTAGGTTAAGGATGATGAGACTCTTCTTAGCTTGGATTGAATTCTTTCCTTTTAAAACTCTACTCCCTTATATATTACTTTTTAGAAACTAGAGAGATTTCCCTTAGAATTAATTGTTTATATTGCATTCTCAGATTACTTAATTTAGTCGGCATTATAGCAGAGCTAATAAGTAGAAGCTTGCTTTAATATGTTATTATATTACTACTGGCTTAGTCTAAGTATAAAGCCAGTTATATGCTTAAAATAAGAAGATATCGTCTGGGACCTTTCCATCTGCGTCAGCCTGCCGAACAGTGCAGATTGTGAAATCACGCGTGTACCACACAGCGTTCTCACTACCATGATCCAGAGCAAGTTGGTTTCTGGCTGCGGGCTCCCTAGCTATAGCTTCTAGAACAGACGGACGGCGACCCGATAAAGTCTCCAGTGCTCGATAATACGGGCCGCCATCAGTTCCAGGTTCTCCATCATTGCTACCCTCGTCGCCATCTCCCTCAAGATCAATATCAGGCGCACACAAAGATCTCAATGACATCGGCTTGTTTGAAATGAAGACCTTTAGTGTACTTATGCTATGCGTTGCATCTGAAAGATCAGGAGGCATCGTGGTTTGAAAAGGGATTACTTTCTCGTTATCAGGGTACCCGATTTCTTCCCAATCGCCGTCTCTTGGGTACACTTGTCGAATACCCCATAGCGGTCGGAAGTTGAGGATCACTAGGTAGACTGTTCCAAATGACGTGTTTGAAAACTGTATATCATACTGTCCGTTCTCTGGAATGATATGAAGTTGATTGACACTGTCAAAAGAATGACCCGGCCCTCGAAGTTTAATTAGCAAGGTTTTTGACGTCAGTATGAATGAGATAACTTACCTTTAGAAATCATCGAAAGCGAAAACAAGTTGCGAGAGTTGTCCGAAGGGGAATTGCTCAGAGCGCGAAGCCGGACATACTGGCCTAGCCTCGAGGCTGTTTCAAGCACAGAATCCGGTGTCTTGAAAATGGGAAGGTGGGGAATGGCATTGTGTTTGTGGCTCAAGAGCTTGTACTCTCCTGTCTCCTGGATGGCGATATGAAATCGAGGTGAGACTTCCTTCGCGTTATTGACTAGTGTCAGAGGACTAATACATTTTGTGTATTTCTTGTTCAAAACGTCTTTAAGTTGGTCGCTGCGCTTCTTGATGTCATCGGTGGGATCTTCGGGGCAAAGGACGTTGACGCCGGTGTTTGTCTCAATGTGCTTGTGGAGAAGAACTGCCTGGTCGCCAAGTCTAACATTCGTCGACGATTTTTTAAACGCCGCCAAGGATTCACTCGCGAAAACTTCGCTCACCTTGACTAATACTTTAGGCTGGTCCTGGTCAAGCCCGGTCTTCTCTTTATTCCAGTCATAGATTCCATATTCATCGTTCTTGCTGGCTCCATGCATTTCCCCAACCCCCAATCGTACTTCAAATTGGTCGACGACTAGAACCGGAACACTTATGAATTTAGTAGTGCTGGTGCTACCAAGGAAGAGGCGTCGGGTCCCACCCATCAGTACTGGATCCTGGTGGACATCCTCTCCATCATGGCGGCGTCCCTTGGCCCAATCTTTCACATTGGCCAAGACTCGTCGATGTAAGTCATCGTGAGTCAGCTTTTCAAGCACTTTTTGTTCAGCAGCCCGTTCAAGAGAGTCGATAAGCCAACGCGTGAAAACACCGCGAGAGACCTCGAACAAGCCGCTAGTTTCATAAGCCGACTGGCTTGGGAGACAAGCTGCTAACAGGGAATAACCGTGAGGCTGAAGCCAAAAGTTATCATTGAATGTCGTAGGTGTAAGCACTCCAGCGTTCAGAGCAGAGGTAAGAATCTCTGAGGGTACGTCTGACTTGTCGGTAGGCAGCTTTAGAACATCGAGTTTAGTGCTCCCGCGCGCGACTAGTGTATTTCGTGAAGCGGCTCTGGTCGTCCCTCCTGAATGACAACAGTCGAACATGAGGGTGACATGTAGGCCCTTGTCTTCGATCATTTTATGGACGATGGCCCCGATCTCGAAGTCTCGTACATACCGCCCCCCACAGGAAATGTTCAAAGGACAGAGGCCCTCATCAACGCCTTTGTCTCCCTTTGCCTCAGGGTAGATCGTAACCGCTTGGCCACCATGACCGCTGTAGTAAATATAGACAAGATCACCTGGGTTTGCCTTGTCCAGAATCTTATATAGCATTCCAATGATGTTCTCGTAGGTTGGCCATTCCGCTGTTTCCTGTTCCATTGGCATATTCGCTGGCGTCTCTCTGCGTTCGTTCTCACCCAAATTGCCTGCAGGGAAGGGATTTGTTGATGTTAAAGAGAAAATATGGTTGTTGTCGATTCCCACTGTATGAGTAAAGAAATCTCGCACTTTCTCAATGTCATTTGGAGGTCCCCACAAGGGTGGCCAGCAGACGTCTCCTCTGGAATTGCCTTCCATGTAGAAGCCTACTCCGATTAAACCAAGCCACTTGTTCTGGCCTCCGGGTGCGTCCTTGGCAACTCCTGGATTGACATGAGGAGCTCCTGTAAAGGAAGTGGCTTCCTCTGTTACAGTGGCAGTGGCCATGGTCGCTTTCGGTTCTAGTTCTAGCATTCCAGTTAGCTATGACCCTTAAATACTAGTGGCACGATGGAGTAAACTTACTGGTAGTTGTTGTGGGCAAGTAATTTGATTGTGGCAATCTTCTGAATTGCCGCCTTCGATGATAAGTGGCCGTAAGAAGAATGTGCAATATTTATGAAATCTTAAATCGTAGCACAGGCGACTGTCATTTGTATTTATAGAGAAGATCCTCTATTGGCAGCCGCGAGCAAGTTTCTGGGCCCCATCTCCCACTCTCACTTGTTGGCCTGGAACTCTGCGACAAATGGCCAGCCAAGGAAATTCTCGTATAATGACCACTAGAACTTGACTGAACAACATGTGAGGCCAGAACTGTATATCAAGTGACATGCATGGTTGCTTGCAGATCATCGGGCTCGTTCGGAGAAGGTCGAGGCTTGGCTCAGGGGGTCTTCTGGATATGTTTTATTGCCTGTGTACGTATTCTCTCCAATACGCAGAATGTTTCAGTACACATATATCCAGTTAGGTCCATCGGTCGTATGGAAGGTCGCGCCGGGGTCAGAGATACTATGTGCTGTATCATTTTTGTTCTTTTTGATTATCTTGACCTTGACTTGAGTCATATGGTGGAGGTGGAAATTATTTCTTGGCTGGTGTCAGATGGTCAGCAACGTGAACTTGGCAAGTCTAGCGGATGCATGAAACGACGGAATACGCAATCACTCCTCTGATATTGAAACATCCAGCTTTCTTAGGCTAGCGGTCTGTCCCGTTGTGGATGTCTTTGCGACTGACTTTACGGCTTTATGAACTGATAGGCATCCATACCATGATAATAGTATTGAGGATGTCTGGGTCGCTGCCACGTCGTAGTGACAGCGCACTGCTGTTCGCCATTATATCGTAGATGAGGTATGAGATAACAAGCCAACATGCCCTATTGATCCAGTTGCAGGTGTATAGGAAAGAATAATGAGAACGTTACTGGCCCAGAAGGTAAAAACAATATTAAATTATACCAATCTCTACATACAGAAGGGCTCAGAGTGCCCTACCCCGCTTCACCACCGACCATATTGGAAAGCGGGGTAGGATAGCTCTCGGACACAGCTAACGATTAAGTACTTGTTGCGTGTCAGAACACAACCTGCACAGGAAAGCCCAGCAGGTAGTTGATGATCTTTAACAATTGACAATATGGAACCGTTTGAAGGCCTAATATCGTTCTGAGTAAGTGGCTTGTTATAATAAGTTCTTATAACTATGTAAAATAAGACATTAGGAATAGTATTAAGTAGTTTTTAAATATTATCTATACCTTTAAGTCCTTAAAGGCTCAGCTGAAGTGATTTCCATTACAATACAATCAGCTACATTTTAACTCTAGTGGCCTGCACGGATGGAGTTACGAATTTGTTCGTTCTCTCAAGTCTAGATTTGTGATAATGCAGAAGCAGGTGGATTAGATATACGCTATTCACATATTTCTTACAACCTCAGATCACTCAAACAATTGAAAACGGCTGAGCTGGAATGCATTGAGGAAATAGAATTTATTCCCCTCAATGATAAATCCTTGAGTGATAAGCACTAAAATGATACGCCACTGTAAAGCGGGAAAACACGGACCTGGCGTTGAAAAAGAGCATTTGAGTTGATGTTGGGCGATAGCTTTAACGCGGCGACGTGTATTCTAATTGCGATGGCAGATATGGAAACGCCTTACGTTAATAACGCGCAGAAACGCTCATATCAAACGTCTCCCAGTTTGACCAATTGACCCATGCACCACGACTTCATAAGTAGTTCAATTCATGATCAAGTAGTTTTCAGGATTATCTGAATGGATTCTTCTGCTCTGTTTTAACTACTTAAATAATAGCCTTTAAGGTATAAGGTATATTAGCGAACTCACCTATTGGCTCTATTCTATGTACTATATCTATAATAAAGATCGCAGCCGCTAAATAAAAAAATAATTAATTAGCTTGGTGCTTGATTGTAAAATTATGGAGTATTACCTCAAGCGCACTTAAATTATCGTCAACGTACCCACTATCATGGGGGGATAGTAGGACGCCTGCAAGTTGTTTCTTTGATTCCTGCACATTCATAACTTGCTGTTGCGCCTATCAGATTTCGTTCTTCTTAGGCATAACTAGATAATTTACCTCTTCAAACGAGTCCTTCATATACAGCCGAATAGTAGTAACATTCTTAGTTTGGCCGAGGCGGTGAATGCGAGCTAATGCTTGCTCCTCTAAAGTCGGGTTCCTATAGGAATATTAGATTTATGCAGTAGTCGAATAGGTGTGTGACATGCCAATGTGGTTCCATCAGGTATGCTCGACAAGCAGCTGTAAGTGTAAGGCTAAAATCAGAATTAGTCATTTTGTATAGTTGTGGAGGGAATAAGCAATGGAAGCCTAACCCAACAGCCCCGCAAGTCAGGGTTAGCAGCATGATCCTTATGTTTGGATCTGATTCAAATCTTTTAACGACTGACTGTCGGTCTTTTTGTGGGACTTTGCCATCAAAACGGATACTTTGAATGCCCTCTTGGTCCAGCGCCCCTTTAACCAAGTCGAGAGTCAATCTCCAAGTCGAAAAGACAACACTTAGAAATGTCAGTCGCTTTATGCTCTTAAACATGGTCTTTGCTCATACATACCACTTTACATCTGGTGAGGTCAGTTTTATATCGTCAACAAGACTTCTAACTTTGGTTGGAGGAGCTATAGCCGCGGTCCAAAGCTGAGGGGGGGCTGGATTATGAATCTCTTCAAGTGCAGTATTGCTTGTAGAGACAGGGGCTGACTGGCAGGGCGGGGTATGGCCACAAGGTAATGTCTGTCCAAGATCTCGAAGCCTGTCAACGCAATCGCTGCAAATATATTTGAGGCAACTGGTGTACTGGGCTGTCCCCCCTTTCGGGCTTATATCGTCTAGGAGTGTATCTGCTAACCCAAATGCAGAAGCGCACTGGAAGCAGGTAATCGATGACATGACTCGTTGGGAATTGAAAGTCCTCTGTGCCATGTCATTCCAATCTTCAGATTCAGTCCCTTGAGTAGAGGCTTTGTCATGTCGTGAATCGTAGTAGAGTCCCAGGTTACTGAAGAGTCTTAGAGATTCGATCTGTTGCAGTACATTAACGTAGCCACGTGACTTTCGAGTTCCTGATTCTTGTCCAAGTGCCTCGTCGATTCGTACGATAGTTTGATGTTTTATACGCTCATACGCAGCTCTTTCTTCTGAACTAAAGTCAACAGCGTACACTAGGTCCTGTCGCGCTGGTAGATTAATGGTAGATTTAGCTCTTCGCAATAGCAAGCATGCCGATAGGCGTTTGAGCCTTCTCACAGCTTCGCTGTCTTCGCCTGACTTCCACAACCCGGAGATATCAGCTTCGAAACGTCTCGGGTCCGTATACGGATGAACTCGGATAAACTTGAGGAGACTTGCAAGATCGCCCAGTCGGTTTTGGATTGGTGTACCTGTCACAACCCATCTGGAGATCGCCTCAAGCGCACATATAGCGACTGCCATCTTGGAGTTGCCATTACGAATGAAATGCCCTGTCATGCGTTTAGGGATGAACTTGGAAAGAAGACAGAATAAAAAAGTGACCAACCTTCGTCAAGGACAATTCTCTTCCAGCGAACAGAGAAAAGTAGTGAATCTCGCCTACCACGGTCCCATTTCCACTCAGCTGCAACAGTGTGATAAGTGGTAAGAACAAGGTTGACTGTGTTCATCTCATCTACTGCCAATCTCGACTTTCCATGATGGCGGCGATAGCGCAGTGCCCCTTCATTAACATGACTATGAAGAGTTAGTTACCATCTATAACAAAACGTAATGAAAGCTCACTCTTCAATTTGCTGCTCCCATGTACCTAAAACTAGACCTTAGGTTAGAAAGCTGAAGTCACAGTGATAAAGTAATAACGTACTTGGTGGTGGAACGATTATAAGCGTAGCGGGAATATCCTGTTTGTCTGTGGGCATGTCATCAAGAGGCGCACACAACTCTCTGCCAGGCTCCATATCCATTGCAACTAAGGATATCATTGTTAATGTTTTACCAAGGCCCATAGGGTCAGCAATGATTCCTCCATAGAACTGGGGAGGTTCGTGAGGTTGACATACACGAGAGATCGTGTTGATGAACCTGCTACAGTTAGATGAAGATTTTGCGATGTTGAGAAGGAAGTCACAAATAACTTACAGTCTCTTGCTGTCAGTATCGACTGTCTCCCAGATGTCCGGGTATTTTTGATTAAAGCCCCAGCCTTCTTCCCGGTTCAACATGAACGTCAATGCCTGCTTCTGGTGTCTAGAACAATACGTTAGGACCGGTAACGGTAACGTGGTCAAATCGCTCTATGACACACCGTTTCAATACTGCCCTGATAGCCGATGGCTGGGGAGTTTCCTCCAGATCCACATGACTGCTGAGAATGTCCATAAAGTCAGAAGGTTCTGGGAGCTCCGTGGGCGTCAAAATGAAGGACTTCGCAATCATCTCGGACACCATTGGGCATGACAAAAAGTCGAAGGATGACATTCGCTGCGGGTTGCAATACTTGGTGTCCAAGTGGCACAGGTCCGGGTCTTGGAGGTAGATGTCATCTTCCTGAAACCATTTGCCAATATCATCAAATAGTTCTAAAGGCCCGTATACAGTAATATTTAGTGAGCAAGGCAGGATGGGAAAGATTCGACCCTTCTTCTTGGGTTCCTGCCTTTTAACAAGGACGCAATCGGTATGCAGTTTCAGCGACTTTTCTCCTAAGAGACCATCGATCATAGAAGAATGGTCACTCGGAATTCGGCCTTTAACTGTCTTGTGTAACAGGGCGCTGAATCGGTTGCCTGATTCAAGACTTACTGTAAAGGAAGATGGCAGTTCTTCCTCAGCCACCTGACTGTATGAGGCGGCAATTCCACATACCTGCCAACATGTCAGTATTAGATGTTTGTAACGACGTCAGATGTGGGACGTACTGTTCCAAAGCACACTACCTCTTCCGGGTCTATATCCAGACGCAGAGAAACCTCATTTTGCAGCTGAGGTTCGGCTAATAGTAATTCGTCTGTATCCAACGTGGGTATTTGCTCGTTGTTCACGGCGGGGCAAATATTTACCCCTATTAAAGGGTCTGCTGAAAATAGGTCCTGGCATAGATCGTCCATAGGCGTGGCATTTTCTGTATAAATTGCAAACTCATAGTCCATCTGAGACATCGAGTCATCGAATCCCACTGTATCAGACTGGTCGATGTCGCTGAGTTCACTGAAGCCACTCAAGCCTCCATCTCGGCGACGGCGCTTGGCCAGGCCTGGAAGTTCTGCCTCGTTAGTATCCAGAGGCCGAGACATAGTCGAGTGTGAAAAGCTGGAGCCTGATAGAAAGCGCCGAAGAAAATGTGTGTGTCACAGGGTAGTAAATAAGGTAAAAGAACAAAGACGTGAAACTCGTCAAACTTTGTACATGTGAAGCGGGGTTGGAATGGTCTGAGGAGAAGGCAGACTTGGCACAGCCTGTAATGGGCGTTCGGGGCTGAGTATGAAAGTGGGACTAGTAGCCCAAGGCTTTCCACCAACATATGGTTGCATTATGAAGGCTAGGAGATATTGAATCATGCATTGGATTGTTTGGGGTGGTCTGGAGTACTGTGGGTATGGTGTTAAGAGTGTGCTGCATCGGGTGTTGTGCGGTTTGTGATTTTGATTGGGGCTATGTGCATAGACCCCGGCTCTTATGCATGTTGGTGAGCAGTACGAGCCACGTAGCGAAGGGTTATATGTATGCCTGCTTCCAGCTTCCGTGCTCGCTGATTCCCAGATCCTTAAACCTAACTTTTATATCAGTAACATGCCTTTAAAGCCTCCCGTGTCATCGACAGCTAAACAGGCTGTCAAGGCTGCGTTTGAGCAGCTTGAGAAAGCCATCCTTCCTGAAGATTCATATGACTTTTCTACTACAACAATTGATGATGTCAGGAAGGCTGCTCTAGCCCTCGAAGACCAGATGGCTTCTCGGAAGGCACTCCGCAATATGAGTCGACTATTGCCTTTACTTACTGGCCTTGAACACTATGCCAAAGTTATGGATATTCTCTGTAATGGAACACCATATCTTTCATGGGTATGGGCGCCGATCACTCTAGTCACGCGAATTGCGTCGGAGTACATTGAAGCCTTTGAAAAGATCATCAAGGGCTATTCGTGTATCGCAGAGTGTCTTGGGCGGTTCAAGACACTCCAAACCGCGCTGGGAACCGAAAGAGACTTCCAGGAAACGCTCGCTGCTTTCTACGTGAATATCCTCCAATACCATGAGCAAGCGTATACCATGGTTCGCCGCAAAAGTACGTCACAACGCTCTTTTCGGCCGGTCTTCTGGATGGGTCGAGAAACTTACCAATATACTAAAAGTGGGCAGGTTGGAGAGTGCTTTTCCTAACATCCTGGGGTCGCTTTGAGAGGCGATTCGATAATCTTCTGGACGACATGAAACATCACGAAAAGCTCGTGGATCTTCAAGCCAGCGCTCATGGCATTTCAGATGTCCGCCAAATGCGCGATGAAATCAAGTCATGGCGAGAGGAAAGCCGCGCAAAAGTGCAGAAATGGCATGAGAAACAAGCCGCAAAGCAACATGACTCGATAGTCTCTTGGCTAAAATCTGAAGAATCAGATCAGCTAGCTATATTCGATGCAATTTCCTCTGAAGGAGCCAAGTTTGCTGGTACCTGTTCCTGGGTGCTATCCAACACCCGAATCAAAGCCTGGCTTGGAAAGGCAACTGATCCTTCAGTCCTCTGGCTGCAGGGCACACCTGGATCTGGGAAAAGCGTTTTGGTAAGCCAAGTTGTCAAGTTCATGACGAGCTCCAAAATGTCACCAGTATATCATTTCTGCTCCCACAGATACGCCTCTTCCACGGAATACGAGCAGATACTACGAACCATCATCCTGCAGCTGCTTCGTAAAGATGACGAGCTCATTGCTCATATATACGAAGATTGCATCCTCTCCAAGAGGTCTCCAACTGTTCAATGTCTCGAAAAGTTGCTGTACAGTCTGTTTGCTATTGCATCCCAGAGCCCACGTCAATCTGAATTCATCTGGATCATCATTGATGGGCTGAATGAATGCGACCCTAGGACCCAAAGTAGTGTCGCAAACCTCATCAACCAGATCACAAATAGACTATCGGGAGCAGGTGATACCGTCTGCAAGATTCTTGTTTCCAGTCGCAAAACAACTCATATCGTCAACAGGCTGCGAATGCGGCAGACGGTCTCTCTTACTGAGGAAAGGGACAATGTCAAGCTTGCCATCAGGCAGTATGTGTCGCAAAGATTGCGGGGCATGCACGAAATGCTCGCTCAGCTCGAGTTGACAAGAAAGGATGTCGATGATGTGGAACGAGTTATTACCAATAAAGCCGACGGTCAGTCCAAGATGCGACACGGAATTGTATCTCAAAGACCCTCACAAAACTGATGTTATAAATCTAGGAATGTTTTTATACGCTCGTCTGGTACTTGACTATCTCTCTAAAAACATTTTCTATAGTGGAAAAGAGATGAAAAAGTCTATAGATGATCTTCCCGAAAAGCTTTCAGAGTTGTAGGTTGTTATGAATTATCGTTGAATGCATCACTGATGGATTACAGCTATCGACAAATACTGATTCAAATTCTGGTTCAACTAGATAGCAGGTCTGTCAAACGTATCAAAACCATATTGGGTTGGGTTGCATTCGCAAAGCGGCCCATGAGAAGAATGGAATTCCTCTCTGCATTGGCATTTAGCGATGGCGAGACTGAGGTAAACAGCTTGGTGCCGAAGTATATCCTCGATATATGCGGAGCGTTGGTCGAAGAAAGATCAGACACAACACTAACTTTTATCCACATCTCTGTCAAGGAGTAAGCAAAGCCCAATTGTACTAAATCATAGAGCTAACTTTACTGTTGCAGATTCCTCCAGTCTCCCGCAAGCAATGTAGTCATCTCGGAGGACGAAGCATTGACGGAACACTGCTTGTCTTCCTTGGCCTGTTTGGTCTGCGGCAGTAACGTGTTTCTCGGCGACAAAGATCATCATGAAAAGGCCTCGCGAGTGGTCAAAGGGATCCATGGATTCCATGTATATGCCACCGAGTTCTGGACCGAATACCTCCTCCACTTTGTTTCGACTCAACCACCTAGTGGTGGCTGTGCCGTCCTGACGCTAGCATCCCAACTCGAGGAAAGACTTGGCGGCCAAACAAATGACCAAGATCCACAGAACACCACTTCCTCTTCTCTCCCGGTGGATGAAAGAATGAAGTTCTTGGAAGATTGGCCACGGCTAGCCAACCTCGTGGAGGCATCTTTACGTTCAAGGTCTCTAAAGAGGCTTGAGTGTAAGCTCGTCCATGAGCTTCAGAACTCGACTGGCATTGGGGATGAAACAAAGCTATACGTACTGGATGCAAAAGGTCTGTCCCCTGAGCAATGCCAGATTGGTGGAAATGGCCTGCAAGAAACAAATGCCATATCAAGAATGCTCTCATCCTATCAGGAAATCGTCCGATTCCTCCTTCAACAAGACGAGTACCCTGGAATATCGGCTGACGATCTCTATTTGTTCAAAAGCCAGTTTAAAAGTTCGGCTTTCACCTGTAGGCTCAGCTTTTGTCCACGGGCTACCAATGGTTTCTTGTCTGAAGAACTACGCCGCCAGCATGAGATTGCACATACTCAGCTGTCTCTTTGCACCGTTCCAGAGTGTAGATACCCTCCTTTTACATCCATACGAGCACTCAAAGCCCACATCAACAAATACCATCAACCTAAAAGAAGAACCAGATTTATCAGAAGAGCGGGACCGACATCATTGCGGCAAAGATTCTTAGATTCAGGTGTAGACTCTAATACAGCAAGCCACAAGCATGGCACGAAGTCGACTGAAGTTGGTGGTAAGAACGAAGATTCGAGCACTGTCCTTGCATCAACAGCAACTGGGTTACCCATAACCCAACTTAGAACAAGTCAAAAGTCTAAGGAGCTTGTTGGAAGGACAAAGGCAGATCGCCGCTTGTCAGATAGCTCCCAAGGAATGGACCTGGATGACGATAATAACGTTCTCAACTTGGACGAGATATTGCAGGTTCCGATCAACTCAATCGGCTTCCGAGGCTGCACAATTGCCAACTGTGGATTCAAACTTGGTGTTTGGAGTGAAAGAGAATGCGATGACAAAGATACGCAAAGTTTCGTGTCTTACCACTACTGGAATTGGCATCATGCCGACAGCATTGCTCAATGTGCAGTCACTAGGTGTCAGATGATATTCAGCAGTGGTGAAGGTCTGCAGACACACTATAAACAAAGGCACACGGCACTATACTGTGCAAGCTGTGACGAGCATTATCCCGACGGCTTCGCTCTAGAAGATGAATTGCGAAATCACTGGAGATCAAATCATTTGGTCATAGCAGAGGGATGGATATGTGATGACCCAGGTAACGCCATGCCACAGTGGCTGATCACGCTGAGTTATTCTTCTTGCAGCTCTTGTACAGAGCGTCGGCGATTTGGTCGCCGAGAAGATGCAATTAAACATTTAGAAACACAGCACCTTCGCGCAGACAGCGACTGGACAAATGAGGCTTTTGCCCGCTACCTGGAGCCCTATGTACGTCGTGTTTGGGCATACGAGGCCTTGGAAAAGGAAGAGGTGCTGAGATACACCCAAACAGAGATGTTAAACCCGGGGGGGGCTGATGAGGAGGAGATGCTGAACAACGATATGTTTTATGTCAAGGAGCTGGCTTAGTATATCTTTGTGTTCAAACAATCAGAGTTTTTCACGGCCCAAGACTAGAGTAGCTCCCGAGGGCTATAGTAGGGGTTATAGTCGGAAAGCCAAGATCACAGTTGGGGTCGTAACCCTGAAAATAAATTTAATAGGGACGAAGGATGTTTTGATTAATGACCTCGCTAAGTCTGTACTAATATAATAAGGGACTTCTTCTGTTACTGGCTAGCATAAAAGATCAGCTTTTATTAAATTGATTTATTACTTATATAATATAATATTACTTTTATAATTAAACTTTAATTAAAATAAATATATATTTTAATAATTATTAAATGTCCTTATTTATTCTGAATGTTACTTTAAGATATTGGAGAGTTTCTTGCTCGTACTGTCATCCAATTATCTCTAAAGTAAATTCACCCCGTTATTCATCTCCATCTAAGTAGCGGCGCAACATCTCTCTTAGGAAGTTCTACAGCGACCATCCTCGGTAATACCAAATTAGCTCTAGTTAGTCTAATTAGAATTTAATCTGTACCTAGACTCAAAATTTCGAATTCAAGTTGTTCAATATTTTACTCTTACACGATACCTTTCACAACCACCATCAGCAAAACATGGCGCAAGCAACTAAACCTCAAAAGGCTTCTCAGCCATCGACTTATCTTTTCATCTACAACACCCTCTTTGCAATCCTCCGAACCGCTCTTCTTGTCAGGACAACTTATCTATGGACGCAGCAAGGCAACGGTGCTGTCTGGGATGATCTCAACCTCACAGCGCGATGGACAGAGACTCTTACAGTGATGGAAATCCTCCACGCAGTAGCAGGTCTCGTTCGTGCTGCTCCCGCTACAACAGCGCTGCAAGTCGCCGGACGCAACACCATCATCTGGGCCATCACAAGAAACTACCCCGAAGTTGGCTTCAGAGAGGATGCGTACAGTTTTATGCTCATGGCCTGGAACGCAGCTGATGCGGTGCGATATCTGTATTTCACGCTTCAAACTGGAACGGGTTCTGTGCCAGCGTCTTTGACATGGTTGAGGTATGCAAAAATAAAGATTCCTAGACAAAAGATCGAGACTAACAGGTGTCAAGATACAACATGTTCATCGTGCTATATCCCATCGGTATTCTTTCCGAGATGAAGCTTGTTTACGAGGTCATTGTACCTTCTCAGGCGCGAAACCCGATGTATCAGTATCTGCTGTGGTTTGGGTTGGCCATCTATGTTCCTGCGTTCTACATTCTTTTTGGACACATGCTGGCTCAAAGAGCAAAGTTGAACCGCTCCATCGCAAAGAAGCAATCTTGATGTTGTCATTTGACTGCAACTCAATGTTTGTGTTATATCTTGGCATTCGAGCAGTGACTAGACTGTCGCGCGATCAACTTCTCGTGGCTTACTGTTTGGAGAGTCAACTTAAATTGTTATTATTACTGTCATTTATTTCAAATCATAGGCTATACAATTGTTGATATGAAGACGCTCTATATGATACTCTGATGCATTATGATAGCATATGACCAGTAAATAACATATTCGTAGTGAAGATATAGCGCACTGTTAGTACTATGACACAGATTGCGAAAATAAACAGGATGCCTTATATCGAAGCAAATATTAGTCAAGACCTCTGTGTCTTCAAGAAGACCTTGGTTTACGCAGGCCATCGACCTTCTGGCGTTTAAATTTCGATAACAGCCTTGTCCACGGCTTCCGCTCTTCAAAAGATCGCACTTGTTGTAACGCATCCTGCGTCGAAGCGAGGTACGCCGAGCTCTGCATCGTATCCGGGTGGTTTTTTCCAAGCACCTGACGGCGTTGATCTAGGGCGTTTTGGTGAAGCTGAAGGGCTTCATCATATCGACCAAGCGCATGATATGTCACTCCTAGGTCTGCTATGCTACTGATCGTATCTGGATGTGTCTCCCCAAGCATCTGTCGTCGAAGTTCTAGTGCTTTATCCTTTAGCTTCTTAGCCTCGTCATGTCGGTCCTGTGCGTGGTATGTTGCAGCAAGGTCTGCCATGCTCTTGCATATAGCAGGGTGTCTCTCCCCAAGTACCTCTAGCCGTAGACCTAATACTTCTTGATATATGGCTTGGGCCTTGTTGTACTGACGCTGCGCATGGTATGTCGTTGCGAGATCTGCCATACTTTTTATTGTGCTGGTATATCTGGTGCACTGTTATTACTGTCAGACATTACATTCCCTCTCCAGAAGAACGAAAAGCTACCTATATTTATGAGCATTTTAGCATGCTGCCCTATTCCTTTCTCCATTTTCTACATCTAAATAGAAAATACTTAACTGTCTCGGCTGCTTAACCTTATCTATGTACATCCAATTCTGCTGTATAGAAAGCAATTTATGCTTGCCATTCCAGTACAGAGCGGGAATAATATAATAGTACTTATATACCTTTAGGAAAGCCTTAATGGAGAAGTATAAGAAGCTTTTAATTCCTTTAATTATATGCTTTTATATTGCTTTCTTTCAATTAGGAAACTAGTGTTTCTGAAAACTATTCGTCTTTTTGACTCCGGCACTTCTTAACTACCTTCTAAAGGCAGCGGGAATCATTCGAAGTTGGGTTGTGGATGCCTTTCTGTCGAAGCAACGGCTCGGAGAGGACCTCCAGCATTCTCGAGTAGAATCTCTATCTTCTTTAATCTCTGAACAGCGCTAAATCTTGGCGCTATCCTAGGTGTCATTACCATGTGGACTGGCATTACCAGCAAGCGATGAATTGCCCTTCTGGGTATACGACGAGCACACTGACGCGAATCTTAGATCACTTGTTCTCGGATTGCTGAAAGATATATGATATTGGTGATCAAATTGGATACTTCATGCTTATAATGCCTCTTATAATGATACTGCTGTTAAATTAATACTCAAGGAGCTCTACTCATACATGAAATTCAAATAAAGTCGCCATTGCCGGCTGCGTTGCTTGGGTCACATTATCAACCTGGGTTGCCAGATGTTACTGATAGGGCGGAACTGCAAGAGGTATCTTGGCAAGTTTAAAAAAACACGACCGATGCGGAAACAGTACAAATATAGAAGAGGAAGAGCTCTGAAAAAACTTAGATGTTTACATTAACTTCACAATCCCATGCGACACAATACATCAGGCTTACTCTATAACGCCAGAAGCGGTTTGCTACAATAACAATCAGCGGAAACCTCTTTGAATTCGACAGGCTTGAGTTTCTCCAGAATAATCAGATAGGTTGGAATTTATAGATTCGTTCGATCACACGTGCATTAAATGTTCGGGAACGTTTGAAAATCTTCTCAGCTTGGTAGGATTTGGGAAAGCTCTCATGGTATTACGAACTTCAAATTGGATGACAGCAGTGTTTCGAGCTTGATAAAATCGAGGTTGTTTCAACAGACTTGTACACTGCAACCTGACTTTAAGCAGGAAATAAGACGTCCCTCACAGACTGGTTTTCGACCCTAGACTGCTTTCTTCGAGAAATACACGAGACAAAGGGTTATTATTATAGCACCCACAGCGAAGGCAACGGGGAAAAACAGAAGTAGTTTGCTCTGCAACTCACTACATATACTAGGGTACCCAGACTGATGTCCCATCGTTCAATAGAAACCCAGTATCCCACAGTAGCTTCTCATTCGCAGCGAAAATTATTAGGGCAATTAACTGCAGCTGGTTGAAGCTCTACCTTTTGATCCCCGTATCGACAGAGAGCTATCATCAATCAAGTTGAGTGTAGATCCTGGTCCATTTATACTTATAAGTCTGATGGGATAGTTAATAACCTCCTCCTCAGACACTCACCGTAGAGCCGTCGAACAAGGCTACAGTCTTTGGGACCAATACTAGGAAATCCCTAAGAGCGATTAAATATACCCATCAGATACTAGAATGGTATTGTTGCTTTGTTGGGGTCTATGAGAAAGCCGGAAACGGAGAAGAGCGGGTTAGATGGGTCGTAGGAGTGTGGAGAGTTGAAGTCCATGGGTGGCATGTAGCCAAAATTCGTATAAGGGGTCAGCTCGTCGTCACTGGGGCATGATTTCCGCTTCGTGGTACCGCTAAAATGCGTCGTTGCGGAAAGCATCATGGGCACGGCGGAAGTATTTAGGTAGCTGGGGTAGGCGGAAGTAGTAGCCATGGCCAAGGATGTCTCAGGGGAATCGTACAGAGCGACGAGCATCTCATCAGGAGTCGGATAAGTCGAGTATGTGAACTGAGAAAAGCTGTTGGAGAGGGCCCGGTCGTCGTGGGTGCCAGGGAAGAAGAGATCATTAGTTGGCTCCCCGAGAGGAATAAATTGGCTCTGGGAGACGACTGGCTTAGCGAAGGTAGCGGAGTGCGACTTTTGGGACTTGAAGGATCGCTTCGACTTGGTGATCTCCTGGGCCTGATTATCGGAGCAGGCAGGTTCAGAAGAGCTAGCACGGCGCTCGAGGTCCTCAAGGCGTCGCTTGAGTTTCTTGCCTATAAGCGGGTATTTATGTCAGCTTTGGAATCCTCGGGAGCCCAGTCCGGTGGAAGTCAGCCTCTCCGAGTTAGCGGAGAGAACGTACGGTAGTTGCGCTGAGCAATGCGGTTTTGTATCCGTCGGCGCTCAGCAGTGTCAGAGATCTTGGTCCAGTCCTCATTAGGGTCAGCAGATGTACTACTGGTACTCGAGTAGCGTCGGCGAGGAGGAGCTTCCATGTTGGCAGGCAGTGGCATAGACAGTGTGAAAGTGGCTGTAGCTGGATGAGTAGAGGGTTTGAGTCGGTATACCGTCATAACCTAGCAATAGGCAGACGAGATGGGCCAGAATACACGGCTTATATACTGACGGACATAGGAATAGTATGGGTGAATGAGTGACAAACAGCACCGGCCAAACAGCACCTTTAATACAGCGAGACGTTGTTACGACTGCCAATAGTTTGCTTGCATGCTGGGATATTGGGGCTACGGTAAGAGACGGAGGAGATGGAGGAGACAAAGATGGGATCGAAGCTCCTATCTGTAGACACGGTCTGGGCTCTACCTAAAGCTGTCTGTCATTTCATTGCGGGCGGCACGAGTCACGAAGAGGCGCTTGATCTCCGGAAATGTTTATACCCGAAGGACAAGAGACTGAACAACCTAGCAAGAGAAAGAGACGAGATGCATAACGGACTCGGATGGCAGAAGTGCTGCACAGTGAGATAGGATGACATGTGCCCGGGGTATATTGAAGGGGCGTGTGATATACAAAAGAGGAAGGAAGCCAGCAGGGCATTTTTATCCCTTGTTGAAAAGCTGATTCTTGGGCAAAATCAGTTATCAAGCTTTTGTTGCCGAGCCCTCGGCCACAAAGCTTAACGCAGGTCTTCGTGTAAGCATTGGAGTTATAATACTTTTTTTTGTGTAAATCCTGATATCAGACGACTTCAACACGGTGTGATATACAAAAGCGGGGATGAAGTTCTTTTCATCGGTCAACTGGACCTGTGATAAAGCAACACTGTGGGAGTCGAAGGCATTCTTAAAATGGCTTAAGTTACATGTGTCAGAGAGGAACACATTTCCTTACACAGTATCCATATCGCAGCCACCAGCAGTCATGCTGTCTCAACAGCCTGCAACGGGTAAATTCCCCGAACCCCTCCTCAAGCTGATAACTACACATCAAAACATCGTGCAGCCTAACTTTTGACGCATCGTGTAGCGCGAGTCAGTACCACATAGGCGAAGCATGTGCTTCGAATGTTCTTCGAAGGCGCTAGCTCCTAGCCTTACTATTCGTCTATCAAATTGTTACAGTTGGCTATGCTAGCGCCCCTCAAGCTGACTACAAAACTAAACTATCCTGCAACTTATATTTTGGCGCATCGTATGGCGTGAGTCAGCATCATATAGGTGAAGTATGTCTTTGGAACGTTAGCATTCGAGATTGGAAACGTGTGAGGCTGACGGTGATACGGCGAAATCATCCATGGTGGAAAACTGAGAAGGGGTGATCTCCTGTGTGCTCAGTAACAGGCACTAAGCAGCGGGCGAGCCGTGGTACAAAGTTAAAGAGGGAGCGATGGAGAGGGTGGGTGAGCCCGTTTACCGGTACCAGACACCCTTCGGTGCTCTGATAGAACGTAAAGTCGGGTGGGTTAATACTCGGTGACTCACAGACCTTGCTGATTTTATTCCAGTACTAATTGCGACCTCATAAAGTCTCGACACGCAGGCAGATCTATATAGAGGCAGAAGCCATTAGATTCACATGCACCCAAAGAATCAACTTTTCGTTTTACTATTATATTGTAGCTACAGGACGAAATATCCAAAAGACAGGACTCCATGCATACGCTCGTTAATTAGCAAGACAAAAGACGCTTTTAAGCCGAATACAGTTTGGCTCGCATAGCCAGATGCTATTTTATTAGCTCGCCCAGATTCCTTAGCTTCTGTTGAGGCTTACCCAGACATACTATTACTAGACCCCATGTACAGGACGAATAAGCATGGCATGCAGCTCCTTGGTATGACTAAAATCGGTGTTTGCTAACGACCCTTTTTGCACAGCCTTTGCATTCCTCCGTGGCGAGACGGAAGATGACATATATAGGCAATAGACCCGCTGTAGTTGTTACACCAACAAAATAGCGCGGCAAATTGTTATATCGCCTGTATGAATACTGGTATGAATACTGGTGTGAATGCAACCCTTTCCCCTTCCTTAATGCTTCGTCCATAGTATGCAAAGAAAGTGGTGCTGGTTGATGCCACACCACCTTCTCTCGTAAGCTATAACCAGCTATCAACAGCCAAGGAACAAGCAGTACTACAGACAACACTAGTCGGGCTGACTTCTACTCATGTTGGCACCCCATTATGGGCTAAGCGACCGAGGGAGCATTTGGGGAACGTACTGCTTAACCAGCTTTCAACCTGAAGATCCAATCAAGCGCTACAGCAAATTTAGATTCCAACTGAATTTTCAGGGTAGCTATATATCCCGGTATGTAGCTAGGTATCATATAAAGCCATAAGAGAAGATAAATAGTAGCGGAAACTGTTAACTAAAGACTCCCTCCTACAGTATGTATTAGGTAGTATTTTTTATTATGCCATTTGCCTTATCTAAACACTCTAAAGTCTCTATAGAAGTATAACAGAAACCCTTTACTTAAGCATTTTTATCTATATTAACATTTGAAGTGTAACACCACTTAACTACTTATAGAGCCTTGTCAGCATATTGACCTGCAGTATTAAACTCTAAAATTGCAAAACCAAGTCCTAAAGGAGAGCCTAGTGCGTTTAATAGCATCGATATATCTCCCGAGTTAGTATAAATTTCCAGCTCGTACCTCGGTCCCACATGATTCCTGCCAGCAAGGCGATACATGTTACAGCTTAGTTCACTGTAAGTTCCTAATCTTGATATTAGCTTTTGAATGTAACTCAAAGTTTCTGATACAGCAATGCTTTCTAGACAGGCCGTATCGCCGTTTGGGTCGGGAGGATTCAGAAGCCATGGACCTGTAATCTCATGGAGGAAGTTGCTTTTGTATGCAGAATAAAGCAAGATTGAAATAAGGAAAATATTGAAACCACATTCGAAACCTACCAGACATCAGCCTTCTCGATGGCAACACTGGGCAACACTGTAAGCTACCTAGTTCGAAGAGCTGTAAGCATCTCAGCTCGGCACGTGATGCAGCAACGCCAAGCAACAACGTAAACCTCTCAAATGCGAGTCAAGTTAGTCCCAGCTTTGCTTCGCTATTGATTGCGCCACACTCACGGCCCGACCCGCATCATGACTTCTACCCTTCCACCCGCCGACCGCAAAAGCTTTCGGGTCGCCATAGTATGTGCGCTGCCCCATGAGGCCGACGCTGTCACGTTGCTATTCGATCAGTTTTGGGACGAAGAACGCGATCCTTATGGTCGAGCCAATGGTGACACAAATACCTATATCACAGGGCGCATCGGAGATCATGTCATTGTTCTGGTTGTGCTTCCCAACAATGGCACCAGCAGCGCGGCCGCTGCAACGGCCAGCTTGCGGTCGAGCTACACGAATCTCAAGCTCGCTATCCTCGTTGGCATCTGTGGTGGCGTCCCCCGCATCGATGGCTTCGATGCATTCCTCGGCGATGTTGTAGTGAGCAATGCTATCATTCAGTATGACTATGGCAGGCAGTTTCCTGGCCATTTTGCCGTGAAGGACACAGTCGAAGATAGTCTCGGGAGAGCTAACAAAGACATTCGAAGCCTACTGGCAGCGTTTCAAACGGAGCTCATGAGACAGCGGCTGCAGACGGATGCTTCGAAACACCTGAAATATCTACAGGAAGTGGCCAAGAAAGAAGGACGCCGAGCCAACTACCAATATCCTGGGGTAGAGCAAGACAAACTGTATTCTCCCGAATATACGCATAGGCATCGGAAGGATTGCGGTGTATGTGCCGATGACCCTGATGTCTTTTGCGAGTTAGCTTCCAAAACTTCGTGTAATGAGGCTGGATGTGATCCTGCTGCTCTAGTGACGCGAAAGCGTTTTGAGGATTCTGTCGGAGGTGAAGACTTCAGCCCCGAGGTTTTCATCGGTCGCATCGGGTCGGGCAACACAGTCATGAAGAGCGGGCAGGACCGAGATCGCATTGCCACCAAACACAATCTAATCGCCTTCGAGATGGACAGTGCAGGCGTATGGGATGAACTTCCGTGTATGGTCGTCAAGGGCATCAGCAACTACGCAGACAGCCATGAGAACAAGGCTTGGAAAAATTTTGCCGCAGCGACTGCTGCATCTGTGACAAAGGCTATTCTGCGACGATATGCAGTTCATGATGGAGATCGATGCCCAAGTCAGATAAATGGTAACAAATAGTCACCTGCCCTTGTCTTTCCTGACTAACATTCGCGCAGTTGCAGAACACATGAACAGGTGTAGCGTTGCAAGTAATTGGATAATGCATCAGGATGATGCAGCGCGTTTTAAAGTAAGTCAATTGGGTCCCCCAGCAGCCAAGCTGGCTGATCCAGACTCTGCCATATTATCTGCAAGGAACGAAGAGGCAGGTAAACAGGAATGGGACAAAATAAAACATTATTGGAAAAGAACTATATAAAGAAAGAAGCATCAAGCGTCAGGAAGTTAAGCCTTTCGAAGGAACACATTTCTTTCACGGTTCAGCCCTGGTACCGTCAGGACTAATTGGAAAAGAGTGAATGGATATTTCAACCAAGAATCAATAGGTCATTGTGAGGAGGCCCATCATCCTCTTCATTCGAAGTCATATCAAAAGAATACCTCTGGATGAGAAGTAGCTATAGTCGCAGATAGTTAAAGACCCAGAAATCAGCAGAATGAATCACCGGGATCTCATATGTTGTCGATAAGAGTATTGGATACCAGTACTATACCAAAGGAGACACTGGAGTCGGATACCAAGTCGCCACTCATGAAGTTTATAGCGGCCGATGCTCGTTCTGTTACATCACCTTACCGTATGTCCATGGCAGCTATCGTCATGGCGAGCTTGACGCAAACTAAAGCAGGCCCTGTTGTCGACTCGGGCTGATTTTTGCAAACAGTTCAGTATCCGAGCAGGCTAGTCTGGAATATTCGGCCCATTTCGAAGCCTGTGATAAAGGGGCTTCACCGTCCTAACTTCAAATCCCACTTCCGCCATTTCGTTTTTGAGCTTCGTTGGCGATGGGATGTATCGAGAATGTCCGACTGTGCGTCTAAAAAGGTACATCGACTTTTGAAGTCTCCCGGGAAAGGCGAGCCTTTGGCCATGAACGAACAACGTGATATCCATCCTGATGCAAGAGTTTCGAGAAATCTGAAGAGCAATCGCAGCAACACTTACCTCCCTCACCGATCGGGAATAAATACGCGGCTAGCATGACCTCTCCAAAGAATATGCGGGTTTGTTTGCATCACAAAGAGCCTGGAGGGCAGATTCATTGTTCCTGGTCAACCTCATCAAGGCGTCGGATGTCACACATCAGCCAAGCATCGTGACAATTTAAGATGCATGCGATTCATAGCCTCGATACAATGAAAAGCCTGAAGTCGAATGCTGAGGGTTGATCATGTCGAATGCAGGTGCGTACACGGCGATATCGGCACGTTTAGCCCATGAGTTATCTCTGGATCGAAAGGTTGGCAAATCTTCAACGGCTATACAACGACTCGTTACGCGTTTTGGACGGCTCCTTCGTTCACGTTGATCTGTGGCGGTAACTACGCGCGCAAGTTGTGAGCAGGGTTTCAACACGGACGGTGAGTAAGATTATTCGCTGAGACAGGCGGTTAAAAGCTGGGCAGTGAAGAACGGTCAAGAAAGGCTGAGCCACAATATCCATAGATATTGCGCCTCACTCAGAGAGAGAAAAGGAAACACGAACGACGACACGTGTAAAGGCCAAGAGAGAGAGACACAGCCCGACTTTATGAACAATTTCAACAAATTATGTTTACCGATATATACAAGCTGACAGAGTTGATCATGATAATCCCATAACAAATATAACCCATAAAACTATCAGTCATTTGATAGTCTGTCATCTTCTTTTTTTTTCTTGCCTCTAGCGGTCGCAAATGCCAAGGAGACCCTTTATGCAGGAGAAGCTACTCAGCCATAAGGACGCGCAATTGCCAAGTTAGCTTTGTCGAATAATCCCTGTACCGATAATCCGCAGGTGGAGATGTCCAAGACCCTTAGCATTCAGCCCCGAGTAGTATTGTACTGTAATTACGGTATTACCAGTGATGAATTAATTATGCCCTTGTTTTTCTTCCTTTTGATACGAACAAATCAATGCTATTTGCCGACTCGTAAATAACAGGATGTGCCGAACTAGCCGATTTATTAGTGAATCATTTAATGTATCCATCTGTAAATGTACCTGAACTAACGGAAACAAGGTTGAATGAGAGAGAGAAAAGTGAAGCTGTCAATTTACTATGTATCGGGTACAAAGTACATACATGTACATACAAAGCACAAGCACAAGCATAGAGTGAGAGCGAGTCTTGTCTTTTTTTGCCAAGACTACGGTTAAGTCGGCGTCTGCTCACGGGGTTCACATTATTACGCCAAGATCACACTTCAAGGAGCCAAGAGGGGATAACACAGTAACAGATCATCAGATGAATTAGTAGTGTCTGAGCCCCTTGCTTTTGCTTTACGCTTGCAACCCAAAGGCGTGGACACTCATTCATTTACTCCTTCATTATATCTAAGTTGTACTGCCCGTCCGTCGTCTTTTCCTTTCCCCATCACAAAACTTTGACCCCCAACATACATTCACCTCTACCATAATAATGTCTGCTCCTTACGATCCCAACCAAGGGTAAGCAGCCAGCCAGCATTAACAGAATAAACAAAAAGAAGACTAACATTTCATTTCGCAGTTACTACCCTCAGCAGGGTGGATATCCTCCCCAAGGTGGATATCCTCCTCAAGGCTACCCCCCTCCTGGCCAGCAGCCTGTAAGTTTTGACGCCAAAAAATAAACATCACCAAGTTCAAGTCAGGTCATACTAACAAATACCAGATGCAGTACCAGCAAGCGCCACCACCACAAGAAGAAAAGAGCCACGGCTGCTTCTACACATGGTAAGACTTATTCTCAATCTATTAAACTGATCAAACTAACATTCAACAGTATCGCCACACTCTGCTGTTGTTGGGTCTGCGGAGAGACCTGCGAGTGTTGTCTTGAGTGTCTGGACTGCTGCTGTTAATCAACCAATATCTACCCCCCACCAACTTCTTAGCCTTGCATTTCACAACAAAGCGCTTGGAGATAAAAGAATGCATTATCTTATTATTGTCATCTTTTTTTTTATACTACCCCCTCCATATCATAGCTATTGGGTCTCTTCCCAAACAATGGGTTCTTTTGTAGCTCTCAAATAACGGCCTGAAAACACAAATACCACACACACGCACACAATACAATCTCAATGATAACATCAAGCTTTTTAAGCCTCAATCAAGTCTCCCGATAACAAATCTTTATACACCCCCGTGTACATGTGATTGTTGTAGTGTAGTCAGATTAAACTTGACGGTCCTCCAACGCGACAACTTCGACAGTTCGCATTCGTCAAGCACTGAAAGTACCTATCAAGTATAAGCTCCCACATCACGAAATACTCTCAAGAAACATACTCTTCACTCTGTTTATCCTTGAACCTCTTACAATCGCAAAAAGGAGGACACGTAACTGTAGGCTTCGCTGAAGACGATGATGAAGTGAGAGCAGGCTCTCTACATGGTCTACAGCGAGAATTGGTCAAACACTGAAAGTATCTAGACACAAACATAAATCAGCTAAAGACGAACCCCATGATGTGTACCTAACAAATTCAAGTCTAAATTAAGGCTTATTATTATACTTACTCGGGACTTTTCTTGTCTCTTATTCCCGAGCAGTCACACTCTGCCGGACAGTTCCCATTTGCTGTTGTTGTTGTGGGCGTGGGGTCGTTGACGACGATTATTCTGACCAGGCCTGTGGAGATGCTCTCGGTGTAAGTGCCGGGAGGCATTGTTCTGTAGTTTGTTGATGAAGTGCTCAGTACTCCGACGATATCGCTGATGGTCTCAAAATGTTTTGGTTCTGCTGTAAGGTCACTGGGATGTTGACCCAGTGTGTTTCTCTCATGTCTTGGGATGGCTTGGGAGACGACGCTGAGGAGGAGTAGAACTGTGATGCCCTGAAAAGATAGCATAGCGAGAATTCAAAGCGTATTTGATAGGTATTGATAAGATTGAGTGATGATTGTCACGCTGTTTCTCATATAACAAATGCAACTTCACAATCATCGACCCAGTCGTCTGGCTCTGGGTTTATGTAGTCACCCTTCAGGTCCCATCACTCTCGCACAAGACCTTATCATATCCTCTTGGCATATTCTTTACACACGATCCTGCACAACAGATACTCTACCACAGAATATAAAGCTCACTTGATAGCTCGATCTGGTAGATCTCTAGGTCGCGTAGCAACACCAACAGGTTTGTATCACCACTGTCTACCAACATGGAGGAACACGTGTAGAGTCTTTGACATCATGCTTTTACCTGGGACCGGTCCGTGTCAGCTGAAAGAAGCAAACACCAAGTGACACAATGTAAACAAGTTCAAGGACGTACAATGGTTGTAGTGGTAAAGCAGAAGAACATTGCGCCTTCAAACATCCCAACTAACAACACCAAGCCAACGTACAACTTCGCCGCGCGTCCCCAATCTTTGTACAACACCGTTACAATCTCGTAGATCACAACAACTCATCAGAGCCTCAATCTGAACACCAGATCCGATAATCAAGACATCTATCCTCTATCGAAATAAAACACTACTCGCAACGCCTACTAAACACCATCGCAAGATGCGATTGGTCTCATCGCCACCAAAATGTCTCGGCCATAAAAGGCCATGTTCAACAGCATAATTCACCGACGGCAATCCCAAGCGAAATGTAAAATGCATGAAACAAAAAACGCTTATCGTCTATTCAGAAAATACACAACCAATAGTTCTCCTTCTATCTCTATTTATCCCAAGGCCGTGTCTACTTTATTGCTCCTTTGTAACAGTTCTTTTCTCTTCCCTTCTTCGTCTTCGCAACACAAAGTCTCTGGTCCTCGCAACGCCGCTGTAGAAGCGACCATCCACATCAACACCGCGGGCCTCGAGGGTCGAGAGCACAGCGTACAGAACCATCCAGACCAGCACGCAGACGTCCCAGATGTGAGTGAACCACCAAAAGACCTGGCTGCCCAGCGGGCACGTGGCGTACTCAAACTTCCACTCCCAGGTCTCTTGGTCAAACCACAGACTCAACAGGCCGGCGTTTCCGCCAAAGTCGCCCATCATGCTGCGCACCGTGATCTCGCGTCGGCCAGGGATGCCCTCGCTTCCTGGAATCTTCTGCTCCTGGGCGTCGGACCAGCTGGCGACTTGCCATGACCGCTGCGAAGGGTCTGTTCCGTTTGTTTGGTTGATGTAGTGGTACGTATCGCAACCGGCGTGGTCGTGGCCATTGAGCATTAGACCAGGGCGACCGTAGCCCTTCCCAGGAGCAGTTTCCTTTGCGCTCATACCCCACATGCCCTCCAAGAAACCCCGGGTGGCATCAACGCTGAGCTGGTTCTGCTCCTTCAGACCTCCGCCGTCGGCCGCGGTGTGAAAGTCGAAGAGCGGTGCGTCAACACAGATGCCCTCAGGCTTATACATGGGGATGTGTGTAAGAATCAACGTAAACTCTCCCTTGTATTGCACAGCACCCGAAGTCGCAATAACGTCGTTGATGAAGCCGTACGTAGCATCCTGAAGAGGAAGTGACTTGGCTGGTGTATCGAGGTTCATATCGTTGACACCAATGATGCGCAGTTGAGGCATCACTCTTGTAGAATCGGGGTTCGTGTCAGAGTACAGTGTAGCTCTCGTCTCGGGATCTGTGACGGGCAGCTCGAAACGAAGCTCATAGTTGGTCTTTCCAAAAACTCGTTCGAAGCGTTCCAATCGCTCCTCGGTCAAGTCTCCAGCGTATCCAATATCGTGGTTTCCTGCCACGTTGAGCATTCTTTTCTTCCAGACCTTCTGTTCTTCACTGCCATCCAAAACTCCAGCCAATGTGTGCTCTTTACTTGGGTACTTGGCCAAATCGTCTGAAAGTCTCTCGGTTCCCTTAAACACACGGTTCCAGAATCGTCGGCCTCGCTTCTCAAACTCCTTGTCATCGATCCACTGGCTACCGACGAGGTCGCCCAGCACCGACACATGGGTAGGGTTGGTCCACCAGTTGACCTGACGGTAGATGTGCGCCAGGTAAAAGTCATTGCCCCATAGATCGAACCGTTTGCGCTGTGACATGAGCCAGTAAGGAAGATCCTCCATAAAGACATCGACAATGTCATGGATAATCTGTCTAATTCGCTCACGGAAGCACCAGTGGCTCGTCTGGAAAGTCACCTTCTTGTAGGCAGACTTGATATGGGGGAAAGTGCCCAAGTAGTTTGTAATAATCGATGTGTCGCCCTCCAACTGGGGATCGCCCAGCGCAAGCAGTCGGAAGGGCGCAAGCTTCGCATTATCATCGGCGGTAGGCGTCGAAGGCCAGTGGAACTTTTTCGTCAGGGAATAAGCCTCGTTGCTATCGCGCGACTCGACAGGGAATGCGCATCCTTGGATAACGGGGAAGAGGTAGAGGTAGAGAGTGAAAGCTACCGAGAGCGGCACCAACAGGCGCAGGCCATGGCGGAGAAAAGCCACGACGTTCATGTAGCCGACCTCATGCGCGAGCCACCTTGGGGCTATTTTTTTGTTCGAAAAATGTCGAAAATGGCCAGCGAGAGCGGCGCAAAAGTTGGGAAGAAAGGAGAGTAATGGTGGTGATACCCCTGGAATGCGGATGCTAACGACACGCAAAGGTAAAAAATGGCTTAGTCATGCAACAATGAGACCCCTTTTTTAGGGAGTAAGGACAGCATTATTCGTTTGAAGGAGGTGCCTTTAGTTTCAGAATATTGGGAATTATTATCTTGTTTATTTCCGCTTTTTTAATTGATCAAAATGCAGACGTTTAACGTTGGACCTTGAGCGTTGTTTTCGTTTGATCACTTCAATGCCAGGATCCCCTCTTTCAATCAATGTATGCTACCCTAATTGAAGATCTACACTCATCCTTGCATGTTCTTTAAAGTGTTCAATTGGGTATCTACTTTTGCTCGTTAGATCGTGTCAAGATGCTTTGAGATTATGTCGTTTGCTTGCGTTTCGACAGTCCTGTTTGATGGTTCCCCTCTAGGGAGCTTGTAATGACATAACCTAGAGCATTGTAAAGATGGACGGTCAGCACCGGTCAAGACACCAACATGCAACACCAGGACTTGGTTCACCAGACGTAATCAATCGGTGATCGCGCGTATAAGCTTGACAAGCTTCACTATGCCTTATTCCTCATACATCTCTTCGTCCTCCTTCGGCCACTCCACCTCAAACTCGGGATCGTCATCCTCGTTATTCACCACAGCAAACGCAATCAAGCTGTTATTCTTCAACCCCAACTTGGTAGGCGAGCTTGACCCATCCCCAGTCTTGAGCTTTACCCATCCAGACGAGGGATCATTCGGAGTCTTCAATGCGCCGTACACAATGATCGAGTCCTCGTCAACAGAGGTATTCTTGGGAGGCGAGATGGACGTGGTAAGGCCCTGGGGGTATCGCTCGCTTAGAGCGCTGATAAGCTCGGCGGTGACGTTGGAGAAGGGGGCGAGGGCGTCGACGAAGAGGTAGATGGTATGGATGCCGTGCTTGAAGCGCACAGAGATGTGTGCGTCATCGACGTCAGTCTGAGGTTTCGTTAGTGTTTGGCGATCAACAGGGCGTACGGTCTCTCACCATTTTGTCGATCTTGGAAGGTGGAAGGTTTGGGAAAGACGTCAGAGCTTAAGGAATCGCCTCTGTACTCTTTTCTTTGTTCAATTCATGAGGGGCAGGCATGTGCTTGTAAGGCATTCAATTCAGGCGGGGCCAATCGCGGATTTGTCTGGCGCGACATCACGTGCACCCGCGTAGAGTGATTTGGTTCTGATTGAGCCGCAGTGAAATACATGAACAGGTTATGAAGCAATTGAAACAGCATGACATATGCAAAGGCATGGAGAGTTTGCTATCGGAGCCGCAATCATTTCAAGTCAGACAATGGCAGGATTTCCTTTATCTTGACGCGATACTGTAGGTGCCATGGTTGTTGCACATCCATGAGCTGGGCATCAACCTTAGATTTCAGACAGGGTGCAAGCATTATTGTTTGATAACAACCACATTATTGATACGTCACATCATCAAGGATGAGTCGGTGACAGCTGACAGCCAGGTACCAGGCTGACAGTAAGACCTAAACCAGAGACGAGCACTTGATAGCTTGACTTCTAGAAAGGTCGCCAGTTGTCACCACTACCCTGGACACACCCCATAATGGAGACTCCCAAGTGTGCTGAACTGTTGAAGAAGGGTGTCTTTGAGTGTGGTCAAACGCCGTGCGTAAAGACTGTACTAATGCACAAACGCACTGTCCATCATAGCATGAGCCTCCAGTTCGCAGCATCCATCAACTCAATTAACATTACCTATTCAAAACTCTCAGAAGGAAAAAAGGACATCGGGCCTTTGCAGGTTATCAGCATTTAATACCAAGTCCAGCCCAGTCCAGCCCCTCTCACTCTTGGCCCAATTACCGACAACAAGCGCAAGCGAAGCAACCTCATTTTGGCGACGCAGGAGAAAAAAAAAGAAAAAAAGCTGCCAACACCGCCGGGATTGAAAACTCCGGCCTTTCCTTCTCCGCAATCACCGCCGAGCAAAGATCCACAACTGTGAATCAGCCGCGCAGAAACAAAGCTAGGCTAGTAGGGCAGAGCACAGCAGAGCCTCGCGTTAATCTCGGCCTTCTTGCTGTGAGTGAGAAAAGAGAAACAGGTACAACAAAGGACATCTATCCAATTGGTACTGCAACAGAGATCACCGAGACAATGGCTTCCGCTTCCGCTCCGTCTCCTCCGTCATCCCGGCCCGGTTTGACTTTGACACCCTCCGGCGCCGCGGTGATGCCCTCACCATCAGACCTGGACCTGGCCTTCCCACACGATGCCTTTCCCCGTCTGTCCGTCGCGACGCCCACGCGGCTGATGCTGGGCACAATCTCGTCAGCGCTCGTGGGCTTCTCGCTTGGTGCGACTCAAGGTGGTCAGATGGCGCAGCTGCGGTTCCGGGCCGAGCACGCACACAAGATGCCCGACACGACGACAGGGTGGTACTTTTACCACAAGAGCAAGAACTACCACGCCATGCAAGGCGGCATCCGTGAGGGCTTTCGCATGGGGTTCAAGACGGGGTTCTGGAGCTTGATGGCCCTGTCGCTCGAGAGCACGGTCGATCGTTATCGCGGGGCCAGCGACATGTTTTCCACCACGATAGCCACGCTTACGGTTGCTGGCGCGTTTTCTCTTTGGCGTAAGTGGTTCAAGTTTCCTTACTCTCTTTCTTCCTTCCCTAGTGGTTGCCTACCTGCTCCAAATCATACCTCGGCTGCATGCATTGACTAAGAGGAATGGGCATGGCAATTGCGCAAAAACCCCATATGGGGAATTTCCACCCCAAAGACATGCCAGATGGAAAGCGACGGGTAGATATTACAAGCATCCCATCCAAGATCAAGAGTTCAAAAAGTGGAACCCCCAAATGAGAACCAATATGAGCTAACAAGCGCCGAACATCGGCGTGTGCATCTAGATCGCCTGTCATTAACAACCGCCGCCCGGACCGCGCGATACGGGCTCATGTTCGGTCTCGCATATGGTGGGATTCAAGACCTCGTTGGCTTAGCCCGAGGCAGACCGATCGGATATATCGAGTTTCTACGACGTCGAGGTTCAAAGGCTGTTGAAGATGATGGTCATTCAGCATTGTGAATGATGTAATTTAGGAAATATGTCTAGTAGTACATAATGATGTTACTGTACTGTACAACACAATCATTGTAGATATTAATATCACGACTGGAAACAACAAACGCTTCATGTCCGCATTGACCTAGAACAGGGGATAGATAAAGTCTACCAGTCCAGAGACTAGCAACAGATCACCAGGAATAAAAAAATTTAGTGCCCCTTCGTTATCAGGGCAGTCCGAGTTTGGTTCCCTTTTTTCTCCTCTTCTAGGTGGACGCCTCTCCCGTGAACCAGCCCCAGAGAGGAGGAGAGAGCGGCTTTGCTCGGTCTTTTATGGAGCCCATGATCGATAAGCAGATAGCCAGCCAAGCCAAGCCAAGCCCAGCCCAGCACCATGAAAAGCTTCTAGCGAGATCGAACACTTTTTTTTCTTCTGTCTTCTCTGATGATTGACTGGTTGACTGGAGCTAGGTTGGTCCAGGCCATCTACCACTCGCTGTACAGTACTGTATGCAGCAGGGCACAAGATATGGTAGCAGAGCCCCATTCGTCATGTCCATCTCGGCATATCAGGCTTATCTACCGATTGCAACGACAAGACACGTTGACGTCCATCCATTGACAGCATTAACGTTTTATGCCCCTTGCGTGATAGTGACCAAACCCGAGACAGTCGAGATGATCCCTAACAGCAATCGTCATCATACAAGTCACAAGACCCTTCTCCATTGTCTCATCTTAAACAAAGCACAAACCATCCATCCATCATCATGACCCCCAAATCCCCCCTTCCTTGTCAACAATGCCAGTCTCTAAAGAGTTAAGAGAATGCTTGTGATGCATCTCCAAGGTTTCCCCACAATGCCCTGTGCTGTTAGCCTTGACTCTCTTCACCAATTACATAACACGTATCTACTGGGATCGCGGCCTGTTGCGGCATCCATCAAAAGAAACATTGACTGTCTCTTCCCCAGCTTCCTAATCTCTGCGCCGAGTTTGTCTTGGCCAATTACCGGGCCGATCGCCATCTCTGCCACTCCCCCACGCCCCTCAACGGCTACATTCGGTTCTCTCTTTTTTATGGTGATGCAAGACTAGCTTCACTTTTTTAGCTGCGGTAGCCAGCAAAAACGGCCACGTGACGGCTGATAAGCTCCGTCGTCGTCCATCATCGCCTACCAGGATTTGTCTTGGTAAAAGGTCCCGGTAATCTGGGGCCCTTTCTCTCTTTCGCCTTACCTTTCTGGCTTGGCCTTGATTTTGATACCTTTTAGTCACGCGGGTCCGGACTCGCTCGGCCTCTGCGGAGGAAACAACACAGACCAGACCAGAGAGAGAGAGAGAAACAGGGGGTTCAATAGCGTAAACATGACCATAAACCATGACTAGCTGGATACCAATGGCGAAAAAAATGTGTTTGGAATGGGGAACTTGGAGGATAGGCTCACGATAGCGCCACCTCCATCACACGCCCCCTAAAGCTCGTACTAGACAGATCCAGGCACCGCAGTCAACCGACAGTCTAGTGTCACTGCCAGCCCGACTACCAGATACAGATATATTAAGCTCTCTGCCACCCATTGCTCTTCACTCAATCTCAACCACATAGAATTAACTTATCTTGCATCATCGCACCGACCACTCCCTCGTAAAAACAATACAACAAACAAACACACACACTTGCTTGCTTGCTTGCCTGGATCCCTCCATACTGATCCAGCCTCGCCTCTCCATCCTTATCAACATCTAGGACCTTTTCAACCACCACCACACATCTCATATAATGAGCTCGGCCCTTCGGCGAGGGACTGCCCAGCCCCTTCGCTGGGCGACAGCTTCTTCCAGCGCCATCACCATCAACACTCTCCGACCATGCCTCGCCATCACAAAGACCAACATGGCTGCCCGCCGTCACATCCATTCTTCTGAGCGACGCACCAACACCATTGTCGAGCAGCGCCAGATCCGCGACCCTCTTCCTCCTACCCCCAGCAAGGCGCCTCTCTCCGTCCTGCCTCTGATCATGATCCTACGATCTCTGGCCACCATGACCGTTTCTTCTTCGCCTCTCCTCCTGCCTCCTTCTCTGCAGATCATGGGTATCCTGGCCAACACCACCAACCCCCTCCTCAACCCCGATAAGAACCCTCTTCTGCGATTCTTCCTCAAGAAGACCTTTTACGCTCAATTCTGCGCTGGCGAGAAGTCACCCGAGATTAAGAAGACTATCGATGGACTCAAGAACATTGGTTTCAACGGTGTTATTCTCAACTACGCCAAGGAGGTTGTTCTCACCAAGGCCGAGGGTGCCGATCTTAAGAACGCCGCCATCGAGACCGAGGAGGCTATCCAGAACGAGATTCTCCCCTGGGCCCGAGGCACCCTCGAGACTGTCCGACTTGCTGAGCCTGGTGACTTTGTCGCCCTCAAGTTCACTGGTGCTGGCGCCATTGCTCTCCACCAGCTCAAGGAGCGTCTTGCCCCCAGCCCCTCCATGTACAAGTCCATCGACTCCATTTGCCAGCTTGCCCACGAGCGAGGTGTCCGCCTCCTCTTCGACGCCGAGCAGGACATGCTCCAGGACGGTATCGATGACTGGACTCTCGAGTTCATGCGTAAGTACAACAAGGGCCTCGGTGAGGCTGTCATCTTCGGTACCTACCAGGCCTACAAGAAGAAGTGCCCCGAGGTTCTCTCCGCCCACCTCAAGCTCGCTCAAGAGGAGGGCTTCGCTCTCGGTGTCAAGCTCGTCCGTGGTGCTTACCTCAACTCCGACCCCCGCGAACTGTTCCACGACACCAAGGAGGATACCGACGCCTGCTTCGACTCCCTCGCCGCCAGTGTTCTTACCCGCGAGTGGAACGCTGACGTGAAGGGTTCCGGCAAGTACCCCGCTGCTAGCCTTGTCGTCGCCTCTCACAACGCCGAGTCCGTTCGCCGAAGCCGTGCCATTATGGAGGCTGGCCGCGCCAAGTCCGACATTGCTTTCGCCCAGCTTCAGGGCATGGCCGACGAGGTCAGCTGCGAGCTTGTCGAGGCCAACCAGTCGGACAAGACCATGAACCTACCCGCCTACAAGTACCTCGTTTGGGGAACCACTGGCGAGTGCATGAAGTACCTCCTCCGCCGCGCACACGAGAACAAGGATGCCGTGCAGCGCACCAAGGGTAGCCGAGATGCTCTCTGGGCTGAGCTTATCCGACGATGCAAGAGCGTCGTTGGCTTGGCTTAGAGAATGAACAACAAAGAAAAAAAGTAAAATAAAGAAAAATCGGGAATGGGAAAGAGAAAAGAGCTTTATATCATTCATGTCTTTGGGGTTTTCTTTTGTTTTGCATCATGGGTAGCGATCAGGAGTCCGGGGCGTCTAGCATCTCAATACCAGAGATAGATCAAGCATAGATGAAGAAATGACTTACGTTTTAGTCTTTGACAATTATTCTGATTTGACTGAAGTGAAGCATTTTTGCGAAGAAGTAGAAGCATTTGAACTGGTCTTTTTGCGATTCAAACACCCCGTAGAGCCATGGCGCCTATAACGAGCGACTCCATTTCCTTCTTCTTGACCTTTTCATCCTGAATATCATCAAGCCACTTAAGTCCGTTCAACTTGTAGTACTTGCGCACTTTGGGAACGTCAGTGGCAGTGGATATTTGCTCGTCGGTGATGGACACAGCCTCTCCCTTGACGTTGGTCTTGAGATGCGCCCAGATCTGGTCTTGGGTCAAGGGCTCAGCACCATCTTCTCCGGGAAATGTGACCTTGACAACAACGAGGTCCTTGGTAGATGGGGAGATACCATAGCGACGGTAGGCATCAGCGATCTGAATGACCAGTCAGTCTCAGACAAAGAGATTCTAAAGAGCAAGGGTCATATTACGTTATTAGAGGAGCTCATGGCACACACAATCTCGGAGTGGACATTTGGCGTCCTGAGAGCGCCATTCACAGCCGTCGACGTAGCCTTAAAGACAGCGGATAATAACTGAAGTCTCGAAACAACCTGCTCAAGAAACGAAAACCCCCAGTCATCAGAAATTGCCCTAAGCTCAAATCGGGTACTCCGACTTTGTGTGAACGGAACTCACCACCGAGGCATCGATGAAGGCGTACTCAAACTCGGGGTTCCGAGCGAGGAGCTGCTGGTGCAGAAAGGCCGCATTCTTGACATCACGGAATAGGGCAATGTAGACCTTGTGCGAAGCTGGCAGATGTTCCAGAGTCACTGTTTCGAGAGCCATGATTGATGAACTGAACGGGCTGTCAAGCCGAGAGAGCCGTTGAGTCTGGCTTGGCAGAGCGTGGTGTTACTTGGCAGGAGAATGCAAAAACAAAAGTTCGTCTGCTTGCTTTCTCGCTTACAAAATGTGCTGATTTTCGTAACTTTAATCGTGGCGCGGCAGTTTGAGAGAAGGGATCGTCTCTGTTTGGTGTGAAGTTGCAAGTTTCTTGTCTCCAGTTCTGATTCTTTGACAACCTAGTTTAGTTTAGTGTGGAGGGGTAATTTTTGAGAGCAGGTACTGTAGTAAAGTTCCCCTCACTCATTGGATTGGAGAGTCAAAACAAGTCATCCATCACATGTCGTTTTACTGTGTTCATACTGTATCCGATCTCTGACAAGACCTTGAGACTTCTAACTTTCTACACTACTGCATTCAGAATTAAAGACTTGCGGGTTGTAACACGTCACGAAAGTGAGGAGAAGCCGTGTTACAAAGGAAATACGTCAGAAATAGAGTGAGAGTATGCGTCACCCTGGGAAGTGAAGACTTGACTTACAGTACCAAGGTACGTGACATAGAATCAATCCATCTTTGATCGCCTCGTCCGTTACTGTTACACACGTGTTCATCGCTCTTGATGCTCATCAAACAAAAGATCTACCCGTTGAAAATAGCCTCTTTGTTGAAATACCGCCGATGCTAGGCCGCGCCACAATCATCAAGTGCCGTAGCGAGGGAGGGAGTAACATCAATGGTTGGCTGTCAACTTCCATCTCAGCTTGGCAGGCTTGGTCAGGACAGGAAACAGTTTTACAGTAAAGGAATAGAAACAAAAATAAGACGAATAGCATCATGTTTATTTAGGGTATAGTAAGGCTTTAGTAGGGTTGCATTTTCACAGGTTACATGCAAATCATACGATACGATCTAGAGCTTCCTCCACCGGTAATTGGGCTTCTTGGTATTCATTCTTGGCTCCGCTATCCAGCTCGTTCCCCCGTGTCTGTGTCTCTCTCTCTTTCTGTGTGTGTGTGTGAGCATGCATGTACCACCGAATCGTCATCGTTGTGTGACGGGACCTCCGAGCTTGAATCCTCCAGCCACAGCATCATGACGCTTCGTACGGCACATCTGCCTCGTGGCTTGGCTCTGTCTTACCCAGGAAATGGACCAAGGTCTGGACCACAATCACCAGTCTTTCGTAAGGCGATCCCCCTTACGCCGTGCAGCCATGGGCCCTGCCAATCTGTAAACTTTGATCAATGCCTGCCTACGGAGAATTCTTTTGAGATGGATCATCTGGCTTGGTGCAGTAGAGCAGGTACTCGTGGCTGGCGTTCCTCCTTTTACCGTTATTTTTTCTAGAAGGCCTCTCCGTTGTCTCAAACAGTTTATCTCGATCGATTTCTAATGAGATCTCTTCCGTTATTCCGACATATGTGCCCTTTCGGAGCAACTGCGGTCTTCCCGGGGAACCCAAGGCTTCACGATCAACATGTTCTACTGCACGCCAACCCCGAGCAGCTGCGTACTGTACTGGAGGTAGGTGTATCTATTTTAACCCATCAAGCTAAAATTTAGTGTGTTGATGAATGGATGGTTACAACTTGGCATGTAGTCTGGTAAGTATTCAATGACCAGATACCTTCATCTGGCCTTTTGACTTATAAGACCAAGACATCAGCCAGCCTTATAACCCCTGCTTCTTGTCGTTAATCGAGTCTATCCATTCATTTGCAAGTACACTCAGACTGTCTCAATTGGCTCTGTTTCTTGCACACAGCAACACATCATATTCAATCATTTCATACAAATTATAAAGCCACAATAGAGAGTCTGGACCATCACAGTCTCAACCGCCCTTCCATCCCGTCTCTTCCCTTCCCTAGATTCATTTCCCTAGTCCCTAGGTACCCTCCACTTCCTCTGTACCAGGTTTGTCGAGCCGCCCCCAGGCCTCCACACAGCCCATTGCAGCCTTCAAGGCCGCTAATGCACAGCGCATTCCCCGCCAAATCCATCCCCTGTACAGTGCCAGTACCGGCAGAGACAGCTGCACGAGTCCACCAACAGCAGGTGCAGGTGCAGGCGCAACAGCAGCCACGGCTAGTGACTCGTAGTAGAGCCAATATGATGGAGGCCATATCCCAGCGCAACTTCAATTCCTCCTCCATCGCCAACTTTTCCGCTCCAACGTCGTTGTCGTTGCCGTCGCAGCCAGGTAGTTTATACTGGCCGTTCGACGCGCGATCCTACTCCGCCCTCGCATGGGCGCCTGATACCTTCGCTTACAACTGCAACCCTTCTCTCGCCGCTGTAAAGGCTTCTGCTGAGACGACTTCGACAAAACCCACTGGGCGGCGCCCGCGCCAGCCTGCCGCGATATCTCGTTGCACGGCCAGGACAAAGGCCAGAACCGCGTCTCCTGCGAGCGTCAGTTGCAAAAGTGCTCCTTCATCGGCTCCTTCTTCCGCGAGATCTTCACCTGCTTGCACGAGAGGCTTCTCCCCGCGCCTCAAGCCCAAGATGCCTGGACGACCTCCAAAAAGAGCCGCCAGCAGTGGCGACGACGAAGGTCACATCCAAGCTCCAGGAAAAGTCAAGCTGCCTCGATTGGAACGTGGACCCGATGATTTCTCTAGCGTTGTCAAAAATCGATTGCAATCTTATACACGCACCGGTCAAGCTTGCGACAGATGCAAGGTACGTCATGGATCTCAGAGCACACTCTCGCAATAACACAACTAACGCGCAAACTCTATAGGTGCGCAAGATTCGATGCGATGCACTCCCCGAAGGATGCTCCCACTGTACCAACCAGAATCTCGAATGCTTTGTCACAGATCGCGTGACAGGGCGTACAGAGCGAAGAGGATACCTGCAGGAATTGGAGAAGGAAAAGAGCGACATGCTTTCCCACATCCGCGATCTTGAGAAGCTACTCGACAATAAGGGCGTCGAAGTCAAACCCTGGGAGTGGTCGCCCTACGCGCAGTACCCCTCAGGCGTGAACTTTGATGACATGGGCAATCCAATCCCAGATCCGAATACTGGCGAAACATGGTCCCAGGTCGGCAGCGCATGGGTTAAGAATTCTTCTTCTGGCTCAAACTCTAGCTCAAGTCCAAGCTTTCCTCGCACTCTGGAGTCTCGACCTCATGGCAATCACCTTGGTGTTGGATTCGACAGCGCTCCTTTGAGCTCGATTGGAGGAACGAAATTGTCAATTCTCGGTATGACAATCGACCTCGCAAAGTTCGAAGCTCCAGACATGGACGAGCCACCAGCCAATGCAAAGCCTTCAGCGCCATTGTACAACACATCACCGCAGGCCTTCCTCCAATCCATCATGCGTGTCAATCCTCCCATGCATGTCGACATGCCCTCTCGTGAAGATGCTTTCACCTACGCCGAGTGGTACTTTATGACCTTTTCCGCCTTCCTTCCTGTCCTCCACAAACCTTCGTTTATGCGCCTTGTAAGTTTTGCTCAAACTCTCGGTATTCAAAATACTAATCGCATGATAGTTGACGCGCATGTACGATGAACCTAATTTTGAGCCTTCGGTGGCGGAGCTCGTTACCGCGCATATGCTTTTCGCCATCATCTGCTACCAGTATGGTACTCGAAATTGGCAGCAGGTCGATCAGCGCACCCAAATGAACGACCAAGCCAATAAGCATTACCATTTCGCTCTTAGCAAATTTTTTGAATTGTCATGCTCACGAGATCTGGCTTCGGTCCAGGCCATGGCCATGATCGTCAAACATACCAGAGCGTTTCCCAAGTCTGGCTGTGTGTCGATCATCGCCAACCTTGCGTTGCAACGTGCGCTCGAATTGGACTTTCACCGAGAGTCGCGAAAACCAGGTGAAAGCACCAATCTTCAACATGAACTCCGAAAGAGAGCTTTCTGGGTCATCATGACTGTTTACATCGCTGTCAATGGTCGTCGTGGCCGGCCAATGCCAATTACTGTTGAGGAATTCGACGTCGGCTTTCCCGAGCCTATCGCAGACGAGCTTCTGTCGGATGAGGGCGTTGACACATCCCGCGATATTCCCTGCCCATACTGGCCGGGCATTGTCAGTTTCAAGATTATCCCCATCTACTTGGAGATGTACTCGAATATTTACAGTGTTCGACGAGATACGCGCAACTACGTGAGCGTTGTCAACGCGCTCGAGGCTCAGATCCAGAAATGGGAGGATGAGCTTCCTGGCTTTCTGAAGATGGACCATGCCGAACAAACCGAACAGACACGGATGGCAGCTGTTTACGCCAAAACGTGGGCACTTGAATTCCGACTCTGTCTGCGACATCCTTCAGTGGCCATGACAAATGACAAGGCGATGATGGCAGAGAACATGTCGATCTGCGAGAATGTCTCGCGGAAGATGCTCCAGTGTCAGCTTGAGATCCAGAAGTGCAAGTGCCTCGATACTACGTGGTACCAGACTTCGATGTACACCGCTGGCGTTTTCACTATGCTAGCCGCCATGTGGAACAGACGGTTTGAAACGACACCAGAGGCCATCGCTACTTTACGGGAGGAGATGAACGGCTGGGTCGGCATTCTCGAGGAAGTCGGCTCACTACTCGGTAAGTTCCAGCAAATCGCGTCCAAATTTGTCAGAGCTAACAATATTGCAGGATCGGGATCTAGTCTTGGTGCCGAAATTGGAAACATCATTGATCGAACCATTGCGTGGATCGACCATGATATGCGCAACAAGGACTCCAAGAGTACCCAACCATCTATCACACCGGAGATCAAGCAAGAGCAGGCTGCTCACGCCTCTGCCTACCCAACTCCCCAGGTTCCATCTGCAGTGACTAGTGGAGGTACTCAAGGTGAAGTCTCATCTGCAAAGAGCTACTTTCCAGAGCCCGAAATGAATGGTCAGGCTCCTTACCCAACACTTACCTACAACGAACCCACACAAAATGGCTTGGCACCTCCTTCTGCTTATGACGCTGGCGCCATGTTCTACAATCCATCTGCGCAAGCCGCAGTCACGACATCGGCCCTATCGTCGTCTGTGGCGCAGGTGAACCCAATGCTCGCTTTCTCGCAATCAGCCCAGGTATCCCAACCCGACATGCTCTGGCAGGGACGCGGTAACACTTGGCACGACTGGACTTCGGCCATCGCTGACACCCAAGATCGGTTCAGTGCATCCACTCTTTTGACGCTTGGAGGCAATACACGAGATGCCTCAACCGGCGCAGGCGTCCCGGGCGTCACAGCCAGCCCATCAGCAAACGATATCAACAACATACAGAACGGAGGCCAGTGGCCTCTGATAATATTTGACCAGGTGGCGCCAAATGGATCTTGATTTCGATGTGAATAGGAACAGGGTGGTATGGGGCGGTTGACCCCTTTGGAGCATTTACTGGGGCGTTCTAATAGGGGCGTTTCTACGGAAAGAACCATCACGATTCAACAAAAAGGGTATTTATTTGGGGCGGTTCTATTGATGATATCTAACGATTGGAAGATATGGAAGGTATGCATAATTGGTTGAGAGTGTGTTAAAGTGCTGCTGTGATCAGCTTTTGTGGTATATACCTACCTTTTCTATAGACTGTACATTATCAATGCATAAATGCACTATTACTTTACAGAACACTCGTAAAACTCAAAAGTTACACATTCATTCTCGTCAGTGCATGATCTTACTCGTGGTGTTGAAGAACTTCTTGAGTGAATATTTAACCGAACCTTTTCCGACCAAAGCTCCCCACTCTTTTCTTGTCGCGTTCAATTCCAAGCTCCACGTCCAAGATATTGCGAATCGACCTCTATCAGGAACTCTCTGCGCAGCCGAATCGCATCGCGCACTACCCTTGAAGACCTGTATTGCATCTTTACTATCGCTGACAAGATGGGAAAGAAGCGACGCGGTCATCCCGACATCGAGGAGGTGCTGCACCGTCCTTGGTGCTACTACTGTACGAAATCTTGCGCCGTGAACTCTATCATCTCAATGCTAACACTTTTATCACAGGCGAGCGTGATTTCGAAGATCTGAAGCTCCTCATCTCTCATCAGAAGGCGAAGCACTTCAAATGCGATCGCTGTGGTCGTCGTCTCAACACTGCAGGAGGTTTGTTTCTCCCAAAATCACTGGTCAACAGCATGAACTGACATCTTTGGGCTCACAGGTCTCTCCGTGCACATGAACCAAGTTCACAAGGAAAACCTCACCCAGGTCGAAAACGCGCTGCCGAACAGACAGGGTCTCGAGGTGGAGATCTTTGGTATGGAGGGTATCCCCCAGGACATGCTCGACCAGCACCGCAACCGCATCCTTCAGAACTTCCAACAGGCGCAGAAGGATCGACAGATCGCGACGGGAAACCCGCTGCCCGGTCAGGGACATCAGCAGAAGAAGATCAAGACTGAGTCGCCAGATGATCTGAAGAAGAGGTTGGCCGAGTTTAGACAAAAGAAGAAGGAGATTGCTGCCAACGGAGGCGTTGACCCTGCCGCTGCCGCTGCTCCTGCGGCCACTGAGACTCAAGCTCCTTTCGTAAGTGTTTCCTACCTTGTTTTTCTCATGGTATATTTGCTAACATGTGTAGAACGCGCCTCCTGCTTACCCATCGCAAAACCCCTACGAACAACCAGCCTTCGCCCAAGCTCCCCCAGCCGCAGCGCAACCCTACCCCTTCGCGGCGAACAACCTCCCCGCACGCCCATCATCCGGCGCCGCGCTCCCCACGGCGACCGGTCTTCCTCAACGCCCTACACAAGGCGGCGCATGGAACGGCGGCGCACCCCCAGCGGCAGGCGACGACATCGATAACCTGATCCGCATGGCAGAAGCAGGAATCAAGCCAGCAGCAGCCGCCACTGAGGAGGGCGACAAGAAGAAGAAGGAAAAGAAGGCGAGGATGTTCTACGACGATGCGGAGATTAGTCCCGAGGAGAGAATGGCTGCGCTGCCGAGGTATGCGTTTGTTCCCGAGGTTGGGGCTTGAAGAGAAGGGAATAGCCTGGGCGATTTATTTTAAGGGATTGATTGCATGGTTGGCGTTTGGTAGTAAACTAAATGGTTAATTTGATGGTGTTTTGTTTGCTATACAAGACGATCTTGGCAGAGGCAAGCTTTGGTGATGTTTGACTAGAGTGTAAAGATTGGTTGCAGCGCATATCGCGTAAGTGCTGCACCAGAGAAGCATCGCAAAGACTGTTCTACGCAGGCTGGATAATTGGTTTCATCAGATTGCTCGTTGATATGTTGTTGGCGAACAAATGAATGCGTGCCAGACACATGTGAATGGACGCGACTAGGAGTCAACTGCTACCTCAAACTCTGTTGGTCGTGACACAATTTGATAAGCAAGGCTGTATGGTTTATCACATTATTCGAAGGCGCCGCATTGTCGCAAAAACGATGTATCAGAATGATGAAGCGATCTGGGGGAGTATTGGTTCCATCCAAAAGACTTCTTTGAAGCTACCCTGCAACTCGGAATATGTCTTTGATGGCACCGAATACCTGACATCCACATGTCTTAGATATCAATCGTAACCGGGCCATTGCTACTCACGTTAGTCTTTGTCTCATAATGTTTATTTTTACTTCTATTATCGAGGGTCTAGCTTGATCCCATGTTTGCTATCCAGTCCTTGTGGTAATTCTCCATCCGACCAAGCAAAATAGTACGTACACCAGCCCCAGGTTCAAAATATCACCCGCCTCAAAAAAGCAACAGCAAAAAGACAACAAATAACTCACCAACACCTGGCAAGTGGCCCCATCGCTTGACTCGAGCTCCATATGTTTAATTGATTTGTCCGTCTCTGTTAAGGCAGATCGATAGGGGTCAAGCACTCGCATTGAAGCACTTAGACGCTAACAGGGTACCCCTAGAATAGTGGCTCTAGCGCGTTTCCACAGCAACATTACCCCCCGAAGCTGAAAACCTCCACTAACATGAGAAAACAAACGAGACGTCACCCGCAACCGTGCTTCGGCAGCTTTAAACTGCACTCATTCTTTTAAACAAATCGTCAACCATAACTAACTAACTAACCAACAAACAACAGGTAAATATTGTCGTCTTGTCTCTTCAGTTTTTCTTATTTCCTGTTCGAGTCAAAACTATTTTGCATTCGAACATTTGTTTCTATGATCAATAGCTCGACCTAAGAGCGCGCCTCTCATTTCACTACTACTGTCCCGCTTTTGTTTACTTTGTAACGCCTTCCTCACCGATAGTGCTGCACGCCACAAAAGAGCTCGAGGTGGTAATCTAAAGCTCCCGATTGCAACAACACCAGATTACGAGCGACCAAGAGTATCATGGCTATTACGGCCGCTCCAAGCGCTTCAGGACAGTCTTCTATCACTGTTGCTGGTACGATTCACTTCTCCAGAGACGAAATGCTGCCATGTCGCTAACTGCTGTTTCAGTTCGAGTTCGTCCCTTCACAATTCGAGAAGCTGCCCAATTGTATGTTCGACAGTTCGATACAGCGAATCTTGTCGCTAATTGTAAACACAGACAAAAAAACGATGATGGAACGGTCTTTCTCGGCGACGGCTCTCTAGCTGCTGCGCCCACGCCAAAGCTACACCAACGCGGTATTCGAAACGTTATCAAGGTTGTCGATGACCGTTGTTTGTACGCGCATCTCCTACATCGCAACCGCCAACTCAAAAGCTGACAATACACAGAGTCTTCGATCCCCCAGAGGACAGCCCCGTCCAAAAGTTCTCCCGCTCGGTTCTCCCCTCATCGAAGAAGGTCAAGGACCAAGTTTTCGCCTTTGACCGTGTGTTCGACGACAACACCACCCAATCCGAAGTCTACGAGGGCACTACTCGAACTCTCCTCGACAGCGTTCTGGATGGCTACAATGCAACGGTTTTCGCTTACGGTGCCACTGGCTGTGGAAAGACACATACCATCACCGGTACCGCACAACACCCTGGCATCATCTTCATGACGATGCAGGAACTATTCGAGAAGATTGAGGAGCGCAGCCAGGACAAGGTGACAGAATTGAGTCTCAGCTATCTCGAAATTTACAACGAGACTATCCGTGATTTGTTGGTTCCTGGTGGAGGAGGCAAGGCTGGTTTGACGCTCAGAGAGGACAGCAACCAGGCTGTTTCAGTATCAGGATTGACGAGTCACCACCCCAAGGATGTCCAAGAAGTTATGGACATGATTGTCCAAGGAAACGAATACCGCACAGTATCGCCGACCGAGGCCAACGCCACCTCTTCCCGATCGCACGCTGTTCTACAGATCAACATTGCCCAGAAGGACCGTTCGGCCGGTACCAACGAGCCTCATACAATGGCCACCCTCAGCATCATCGATCTTGCTGGTTCCGAACGAGCGTCCGTTACAAAGAACCGCGGCGAGCGCCTCACGGAGGGTGCCAACATCAACAAGTCCCTTCTCGCTCTCGGAAGCTGCATCAACGCCCTCTGCGACCGTCGACAGAAGCAGCACGTCCCCTACCGAAACAGCAAGCTTACTCGACTTTTAAAATTCTCTCTCGGCGGCAACTGTAAGACCGTCATGATTGTCTGTGTCTCGCCATCGAGTGCGCATTTCGACGAGACGCAAAACACCCTTCGATACGCAAACCGAGCCAAGAACATCCAAACCAAGGTGACGCGCAACGTCTTTAACGTCAACCGCCACGTCAAGGACTTCTTGGTCAAGATTGACGAGCAGATGGCCTTGATCAACGAGCTCAAGGCCCAACAAAAGAACGCCGAGGGCATGTTCTTTGCCAAGTTCCGAAAGCAATGCGAGAAGCGGGATGCCCTTGCCCGGGAGGGAGTTCAGCGACTTCGAACAGCCTACGAGCACTCTGCCACTGAGCGCCAGGAGCGTATCAACAACATGAAGCGACTCAAGGGATTCGAGCGACGCATTGGTATGCTTTCGGGATGGATCGCTGCCTTCGACACGGTCTGCGATCAGCGAGGTGATGAGGACTCTATGCCTCAGAACCTTGTTGCCATTCGAAAGACGGCCCAGGGCATCCTTGTTGAGCTCGAGAACAGCCGACACCATATCCACCAGAAACTGGAGAAGTCTGGCTGGGAGCGAGCTATTGACACTGCCCTGTCACACACCCTTCAGCAGCTCCAAGGAACCGACGGCGCCGATAATGGAGAGACCGACAACTTGACTCGTGAAGCCGAGCTTCTCAAGTCCAACTTTAACCGTGAGGCGTACAGGGAGGTACTTGAGCAGGATAAGGCTGGTGATGCTGCCATGGTCCAGATGCTGCTTACCGCCCAGTTCGACATCCTCGCATCACTTCACGATACTCTCGAGATGGATGAAGAGGAAGCTGTCGCCCACGCCAAGGAGATGATTAACCGTCTCCTTCAGACCGGCTTCACTGCTGCTGGCCAAGTCGTCAAGCCCGACGGTTCCATGCCTGTGGTTGAGGTCTTCTCTCCCCGAAAGAGAGGCACCCCCAAGCGCAAGAAGGCAATTGCCATGCACATCAAGCCTGTTGCGGCTCCAGTCTTTATGCCTGAGACGACCCCTCTCAGCCCTACCAAGGGTTCTCCCCGACGACGTAAGGTGCTGGGAGCTTCCAAGAAGAGCATCAGCTTCACGCCCGTGAAGATGAAGAAGAAGGGTGGAGTGCGATGGAGGGATGATGAGACTGAGGAGGGTACACTGGCCGATTTTGCGCAGACCCCTCAAAAGTTCAACTCATCGCCAGCAATCCCTTCACCCGAGAAGGACATCGTTGCGCCCCCGATGCCTTCTTACCTCGAGCCTGAAGAACCAAAGATCGAAGAGTCCAGAATGGAAGACTCAACAATCGAGTCGAGTCCCAGGCTCGAAGTTCCCGAGGTCTCCAGCTTGGGAGGCGCGAAGCCAAGCAGGTTTCAAGCTGGGTTCCTATCAAAGGGGGCTAGGCACTCTCTTGCTGGAGGGTCACCCCAAGCTCCAAGCATGAGTCTTAGGCTAGGTTCAGTCTCTCCAGACGTTCAGCGAACACCACCCTTGCGATCATTGGATGTCACTAAGAGTGGCAACTTTTCGCCATCGCCATCAGGGCTAGGTATTCCACGACCGATCCGACACTTTAACAGAGTACACGATGAGAACAACCCTCCCGGGTCTGGATCGGATTCTGAGACGAGCACCATCGACGCTCGAAAGCTTCAGACCGCTCTTCGCACAGCCATGAAGGAGAAGGCTCGTAGAGCGAGCATCTTGGCCGGTACAGGCGCGTCAAGCTCCAAGCGTGTCTCTTCTATGGGAATGCTGCCCGAACGAAGTGCGCCCAGGCCCAGTCTGCCTGGCCCTCTCGCCAGCACTACCAATGGCATTTCTCGACTTCGACGAGGTAGCGCCGAGAGGAGAAGAAGTCCTCCCATGGCATGCTTCTCCAACGACTTCACCATAGACAGAGCCTTGACTCAAGGTCAAGCTAGACGCATGAACATGAGCACCACTCGGACAACAGAAGTTAATGGTGGAAGCCCCCAGAGCAGCATGGCCAGCGGCCCTGCGCGTCGAATTACTATCGGTACCAGCTCTGGAGCCGCGCATCGCCGCCAAGTTAGTGCCGGAGGTACATGGCGATGAGGTGAAATCGAGAAGGGACTACCTGTATAAATTGTACTTGTGGATTGAACTGCCTTATTATTATTAGGCATTGGATGGGGTGTGCTTGATTTGTTTATGAGCCTGGAGTTTTACGGCTGTGGCGTTTGGGCATTGCATGAATCTATGTAGATTGGAATGACATGGCATTCTTTTTAGTGTATGAACATAATCTTTCTTGAATTGTATATTGCTCTGTATGGGAATTGTGAAGCTGACCGACCAATGTAACTTGTAATCGGTTATCTACCGTTAGGATTGACTCGTCAGGTGGGACAATAACATGATACCTAGGGCAAGTAATGGCATAAAGGGAAGAAGCTTTGCCATTCTCATTCGGCATTCCCGATCGTTGCTTTCGTCTACCATTCGTCAAAGGCTATCAAAGATGTCACCATCTTGATGAGTTGAACCTTGATAGCACGTCTCCCTATAAGAAGGCATGATGTGAAATACACCCGAAGCCATCATAATCACTGCCTCTCACATGGCAGCTCTCTCAAAATAAGCACGAAGCTTGCAAGATGGCTTCTCGACACAACTTTCAGCCTCCTGGAGTATATAAAGAGGGCTTTCTTCCTGTAAGCCCGTCGTCCCCGAGACCTTTTTCTTCCACAAAAAAACTACCACAAAAAACACAATGTCTTGTCTCCGTCATCTATTCTGTTCGTTCATTCTGGCGGCTACCCTTAGCCCCCTCGTCAATGCGGTACCAAATAAGCCAAAGGAGACCTCGACTAGCACCGAGGTACAAGAAGTGTTGACTTCCTCCAGCACAGCCTCAACGGACATCACCACATCTGCCACCGATACCGAAGAAGCCGACTGGACAACCACAATCATCACAACAGTAACAGTTCAAGACACCCAACCCTCCGAAACAGTCAAACCAGTCTGCGTCGACAACAAATGGAACCCCCCTCCCAAGGGCGCATTCTGCGACGTGGAAGGACGTACGCAGACGATTCACGGCCACATGTTGGGACGAGGCAGCTACGAGTCATTGCTCAGGTGTCGAGAAGATTGCCAGAAGAGAGTGGGATGCATCTTGTTCAGCTTTAAATTGGATGAGCGTTGCGATTTCTGGTCGCGGTACAAGGTCTTGACGGATGAGAAGTTTAATGGTCATAAGTGGTGGGAGCCTCGTTGTTTTTGTAATGTTCCTGATTATGAGCCTGAGCCGGAGTGATGGAGTATTGAAGGGGAGGGGTTTGTGACTATGGATGTTTTGTTGGAGGGTTATGGGATGTTTGTGGTAGTGATGGAAGGATTGTCTATGGGATGACTTCTTTGGTGCGACAAGGGAGTTCAGGTATGGTATCATTTTGGAGACAGCACTTAGCCTATTGTACAATCCTGTCAAAACCTGGTAATGGACTGCGGGACTTTGCTTATTCTTCCCCATCTTTTAGTAGTGATGTTGAGTGACAAGACAAACCACCTGTCCCGTTTTGCTCAAGACACGTAGATAACTCAGTGCGCAATTGCTCGTACGTTAATAGTAAAGCTTACTCATAATGTCCGAAAGGCAATTAAGCATAAACCCGCCAGTTGTTCTTGATAACGGTAGCAATTGGTCTGTCAGCCTTTGGGGGATACAGTCTGTACAGTAACAAACGCCGATGATTACGTGGGTGGCAACACTAACACGGGATTGGATTTCGGCGATAGGACCCCCCACTTTTGTCGTGATGCTTTCATCAGCGTCGGTGTCGGTGTTAGAGGGAATCGTTTGTTTTCGGAGATAAGAGAGTTAAGCCTGCATAGTTATGCAGTCATGTGAAGAAGAAAGTATTTAAAGGCTCGGAAGATACGTTGATAAAGATTTGGCATCATCATCATCACTGGTACAGAAACAACACTTATACAAACAAGTCTTGCACAACTCTGCACACAAACATCGTCCATACACAGCATACCAACCTCTAAGAATTTCTTCAAAATGCCTTCACCAGTTTGGTTCATCACAGCAGCCTCTTCAGGCTTTGGCCATGACATTGCTCTCAACGCCCTCAACCTCGGCCACACTGTCATTGCGACAGCACGCAGCACATCTCGTGTCCAAGACCTTGCCGACGCAGGAGCTCACACACTCGCCTTTGACGTGACATCTCCCATCTCAGATCTTGAAGCCATCGCCAAAGATGTCTATGCTAAATATGGTCGTGTTGACTATCTCATCAATGCCGCTGGGTATATCCTAGATGGCGCGGCCGAAGAGATTTCTCAGCAGGAGTTGTACGACGCTTTCAACACCAACGTCTTTGGTATCTTCAACACTATCAAGGCTTTTCTCCCGGGTATGAGGGAGCAGAGTGTTGGTGAGAATGGGCGTCGTGGAACGATTGTTACCTTTGGAAGCATCGGTTCCTGGAGAGGTGGCGCGACATACTCTGTCTACTCCATGGTTAAATCATGCGTATCATCCCTCGCCGAGTCTCTCCGTTATGAACTCGAACCTTTCAACATCCTTGCTTCAGTCGTTGAACCAGGCTATTTCCGCACAAGTTTCCTCAACCCCGGCGTCAAGGTTGTTACCAAGAACCGAATGGATGTCTACAATGATGAGAACACGCCCACGGGTAAGACGCGCAAGATGTTGGAGGCGACGGATAGCAACCAACCTGGAGATGTCAAGAAGGGTACAAAAGTCATCGTGGAGGTTTTGACGGGAACGGGCGTGGGAAAGGGAAGAGAAGTTCCTGTGAGAATCGTTCTGGGTAGTGATGCGGATGTGTATATTCGGAACAAGATTAGTGAGACACTGGAGATTTTGGATGATTGGAAGAGTGTGACACTGAGCACCGATATCGTGGAGAAGGAGTAAGAGTCGGGTTTAAATGTACATGAGAGCGTTGTACTCAACATGCAGTTTATTTACGCTCGCGCGTGTCGATATTTTACGCTCGCGCGTGTCGATATATCGATCGATGTCTAATGCTTTTCATACAAAGGAAATGAAACAAAAGAAAAACGACCATAACACAAAGTTCGCAAAGCTTCGCGTGTCATTCGACGACGTGCAACCAATGTCGCAGAAACTCGTAAGGCTCCTCCTCTCAGGACATATATCAAGGTAACGCACTGAAGATCATGGTGTTGGTTAAAATACCAAGCAAGACAAAAGACCACCCTACCAACTCCTTGAACCGAAAAAACGGCCCAGCCACCAAACTTTTGATGCCCCGTTAGTCTAAGACAAAGGAAAAGAAATAAAAAGAATAAAACATATTTGGCGAAAAAGCCTTGTATAAAGTCCTGATGAGGGGTCTTCTCTCTGTTACTTCAGAGTTACCCTCCATTCTTTGGTGATTGCTTTGGTCTTCCCTTCTTCCCTATACTGCACCAATCAATGTGAGCTAGGTGTACATCGATTTGGCGAGTTTCATTGCCACAAATACAGCGGTAAGGGCTATATCCATTGCAGTCGTTTGAACGCAAGTGATCGAGATGCTTGTCTCTCCGTCCGGCATGTCCGCAGCAACAACCATACTCTATACCGAGATGGATATTGTTCAGATGCCGTTTCAAAGATCTTAGTTCCTTGAAGGTCCCGCATGTCTCTCTACCGCAGCGGAACGGAGCTGAATCAACATGGTTCGTGGTTATGTGAGTACTATTGCAGGTGAGTCTCTGGCTCTCTGAATATGATAATATGGGTTGCTTGTTCTTACCAAAGTGAGTCCACGTTGCTGAACGGTTCCCTGCAAAAGTCGCAGCTCAGCTGAGGCACACTTGATGCAGGGCTTGATGATGTGGATTGTGAGTTTGGCAGGTTGTACACACTGAATTCTGACGGACTGACTGTCTCGCGAGTATCGGCCCTTAACGGAAAAGAGCCTGGACTCTGAGAAGTGACACATATGGAAGGGAAAGGCTCAGGGGTTTTCCCCCCCAGCGCATGGTGTAAAGAAGAGGATTCGAAAGTAGTTAGAGAAAAACCAGAGCCTACTTGCCCGGTGTCGAGCCCAAGAAGCCGAGGATCAATGGATTGGTGCAAGTCAGAAGATGGCTCCTCACGAAATGCGTCTGGCTGGAGGGTCCACTGCGATGAGACACCCACATCCGCACGGAAATCGTGATAGTTACATCTTTGATCATGAGTCAAGCCGTAGATCCTCTCATCCTCAAGAAGTCTATCACCAGACAAGGCTAAGGGATTGTTGTCCCAATAACCCGAGTCAAGCAGCCATTGCACGTCGTCGATGCCGCTAGTCGTTGGTTCTAAGTGATGATCATAACGGCCACTACTTATACTTGGTGCGCCGAGACTGAGCCCGGCGCGGAGCCTCGCACAAGATAGACGGCCAAAGAGACAATGTTGACGTCTCTGACCAAGAGACGAGTAAAAAAGAGATGCAGTAAAGGTTTATGATAGAGCGCTGGACCGACTCCCAAGGAGTCAGGCCTGTCGGTTTCTCCAGGTTGCAGAGGAGACAAGCAACGAAAGAATTTTTATAAAAGCAGGCTCGAGCCTTAATTAAAGTATCTAGACTAGTTCGGAACGGCATCAGGGGTTGTCAGCTGTGGCGCATACCAAGGGCCAATATTGTGATTCGCTGTTCATTTCAAGTCCCTGTACATTGATCGAAACGCAAAGGAATAGGCTAAGCCAATGAACATACAGTACAGGGGGGCTGAACTGTCTCATCAGTAAGTGACTATAGCCCGGATAGTTGAATAAACTAAGAGGGCCGTTTTTCTAATTCGTCAGAAGTGCCAAGACAAGGATGGAGGAATATTGTTTTACTCATAAGCGAAAGTCGAAGCAGTGATATGCTGTCTCAGCTACGCAGCAATAGCCAATGAGATAAATGGCCCCAAAATCAGGCTGTCCAGGTCATGTCGTGACGTGGCTCGCAGCAAGATGGTTAGAACAGAAAGGTTGGTCCATTTGAAGAATTGGTCTTGATACTCTGATTTACATGCAATGATGAATATCAGATCACACAAAGATCTTGAAGTATAAGCCACAAGAACCTGTCCAATGGAATAAATGGCCCCGGGGAACATGTTGGCAAGGGATTATGCAGACCATAACTGGACCATTTATAAAATTGGCCCTGATGCTTTGTTGATCAAACATGGAATCATCCAGGCTGTCTGACTAAGGGCTCGAAGAACTTGTCCAATGGAAGAAATGGCCCTGAAATCGGTGACAGACGGATTCAACCATGCGAGGCTCTTATTCTTGTTGCTGATGTTTGAGCTGCATTGCTGGCAACGCCCGGGAAAAGAGTGTAAGAAAGATATATTATATGCGGGCTTCCTCGAATAGAACTTAGCTACTGTACTAGAACATCGGGTCTGGTTAGAGAATCTGAAAGATTCTCTGTTCCCCTGCATTGAACTCACATCGATTTATTCGTCTTGTTTTGTTGAAGTATCATCATCATGGACTCTTTCAACGGCATTCCTGCTTGTCAAGACAAGATCTCCCTGAATGAAACCACTCAAGATAACAAAATTCATGCCAAAGAGTATCAAGGTTAGCCGATAACCCACCACGTTGTCACTCCACTCTAATGCAAGTACAGATCAAGCCTCGCCGTTATCGTCATGGGTGAACCAGGATGAGAAGGATGATCCGTGGCATGGGCTCGTGTTCATTCCAACAGAAAGACAACCGGAACAGTTGCATAGTGACTCGACCAAGACGGGGTCTGTTACATGGAGTAATCAAGCTGAAGCTGGATCTGATGAGGGTAAATAAGCAAATCGTGAAGATAATAAGGGCTTTTGATAGTATAAGAAGCAGAACTCTCGATAGAATAAACACGAAGAACTTGATAACGTTGAGTAATGGCTGCTTACAAAATGTAAACCATAGAAACCCCTGTAGCGGATATATAAGTATGGATGTGACGAATGATCTACAACGGAAAATAAGCTTATGGATCGTCTGTAGTCCCTTTCCTCTTACAGAGAGTAATCGGACCCCGACATTGGACCGTCGGAAGTTCCGGATAGTAAGCATAGAACGGAGAAATTAATAAAGAACAATTACAAACAAGAGTTAGAAGTGTGATAAAAGACAACGCTCTCGCAACATCCAGACTAAGCTGATTCGATTTAACTCTCTTCAATACCGCGCTGGAAATATCACCTCAACTCATTATTTCCTTACCAAACAACCAGCACCATGTCAGAATACGGCTCATCATCTCTTCTATCAATAGGCCTAAAGGCTTTCTCAATCTTCTCCATGGCCACAGGTACAGTCGACGTTATCGGAGGACACAAACTTCTCATCCCAGCATCTGAGCGATCTCTGCTGCCAAAATCAACACTCTCTGTCGTGGACAACCAGTTGCGCTTTCTGGGAGCAACATGGGGAGGATATGGCGCGCTTCTGTGGTGGGTCAGCAATGATCTCCAAAAAAGACAGGCTCCTCTGGCGGTTCTCGGAGTTATTATGGTCCTTGCTGGTATTGGTCGAAGTATCTCGGGGTTGAGTCTGGGTTGGGGTGCACCGTGGCTCAAGGTCGCTGCGGGCGTCGAGCTCATTTTTCCTCCTCTGATATATGTCTTTGGATTCTAAACATTGTGCTCGGAGGGAATTTTCGACGAAACAACACAAAATGAGCTGGAAATCTCACTAGTTACAGTGGTACGGTTGACACAAACTCTGGAGTTATAGCAACTTGAAACTCGGAACGACTCATCTCAATTATACCAGGGACGAAAACCTCTGATTTTAGTCAACTCAGCTAGTCGGCCTAATAAAGGTTATTGATCAAGATGAGAGTCAACATCCATGCCAGCATCATCCTGCATCTCATAAACCATCTATCATAACGACAACTTTTTGCCATAAAGCTTCTGCTTTAGCTTTCAAATCGCCCGTATTGCCTTACCTAAAACAAAAGTTGCATACTCCCTATATCCCTCCATATCGCTAGACGCCCGTTTCTTAATGTTCATATACTCAACTCAATCCTCCTCACGCTCCCCAATAGGTATAACAATACCTACATAACGAAAAAGGATTGCATTAAGAACCATACAACACATACGCCTATTACCATCTTAAAAGGGATAGATCTCTACAAACCTAAGTAAGTACTTAGCTGCAATTAAGAATAGGTCAATAAATTATTAATCTTCTCTATCCTTAATCTCCTTCTTTAGGTTAATACATATCTCAGACATCTTTTCAAGAATAAACTTAGGATTAACAAACATCGTATCGCCAGCTTAAATATACACAGTACAGTAATTCCCAGCATATTCCTCAGAAGGCACCTTAAGGGGATCAATAATTGCAATACCCTTACAAAATATAGTATGCATCTCCTTTATAAGATCTTCTATTATATCTTCTCTAAGAATAACAAAGTAGTAGATAATATACTGGAATGCCCTTATATATTAAACAATCTCGCGGCAACTACAAAGGATATATTATCAAGACTAATTTCTTAGTGTCTCATCGTAATAATACAGCTCAAGGACTTTCAATTTATAGTCCGGGTCGCGCTCCTCAATCTCAGGAACGTACTCACCTCACAATATCTTACAGCAGAGATAAATAGTAACATTAAGGCCAAGTCCAGCTCTTTTAATCTTATTGCTACTAAAGATTGCCCAGATAATAGAATCGTAAAGCTCCTTAATGAGGATCTCCTGCTGCTCTAGTATTCGGCTATCTCTTAAGGACCCCAAATAGCATATTGCTTTATTAAAGAGGGCCTTTAGGTCTTACACAGAGGCATACATACGGTAGGTATCGTTAGAACAAATAGTAATTGGGACTCCAGCATCTTACATAGCCAGCCACTTCTATCAAACAGACTTATAAAGGTCTTACAGCATCCTAATGCACTTAACGGGGCTTATCAGGGATATTAAAGAAGCAAAGACAGGGCCAGAAAGATCGGAATCAAACAGATTACCAAGAGGTTTTCTCTTATAACTTAGGCTACACGGATGCTCCATTATAATATAGAATAGGCAAAGAAATAAAAAATAAAGAGAAATAAAGAGTAAAAAGGAAAGAGAAAAGTAAAGAAGAGAAGGAAGAAGAGCAGCTATTTATATATAGAATTATAAGTATACAGGCAATAACTTACTGCATAAATAATGCTTGCGCTTAAGTTTATAATTTACTGCTTGTTCATCTTGGTTAGAGTTCAGTTGTGAGGGCAACATTTACGGTCATGATATATAGAGTTTTTGATCTGCCGGGACAGGTTAACCTTACAGTTAATAACATTTAAGTATATTAAGAAGCTTTGGCATTTGTTCAAAGAAAATTAAATAAATAAGTTAATATTGCTAAAGGTTCAAGCCATCCTAAGAAGCTGATCGGACCATTGAAAACTAGCAGCCCCATATTGCCTTGTGGATCAATGAGATCCCAAAGACAACTGCTTCGATATCGAATGGTGAAGATATAAGATTATATGAACGACAGTTGGTATTAAGTTAAAGGTAATCAAACACGCTTTCGACTAATAAGCGAGCCTCTTAGTAAGTGTAGTGAAATCTCGGGTTGTGCTCGCCCAGCTCCTCAGCTTCCTCCTCAGTCAAACCCTGAATTCTCCAATCCTCCTTACCCTCATCCTTTCTCTTATTCTGTCTTCGGAACCAAGCCCAGAACGCAAGGTAGATGAGCGAAGACATGGCCACCAAAGCCATAGACACAGCATGACCCTTGACAAATCGAGGACCCTCGTGTGTTTTGTACAACTAAAGCCACATTAGTCGAGAAACTTTGTATATACAAGAAGGGGGAGGACTTACAAATGGAGCTGGGATACCTGCAGAGTTACCAATAGTAAGCTGCAATCCCGTGGCAACAGTACGCTTGCCATAACGAGGGTTGTTGCTGGGAAGCCAAGCAAGAGGCAAACCAACAATAACATACAATCCCATAGCAGCAAGGAAACATCCAAAGTATCGTACTCCTGATGGTGCCGTGCTGACGAGAATTGCATATCCTACTGTGCACACGAGACCAAGCGCAACAGTGAAAACAGCTCTTCGCTGCGTTCTATCCGAAAACCAAGCAACGACAATGTACGTGATAGCACCCATAGCATAGCAAGGAATCGTCAAAGCCTGAACCTGCGCATTGTTCCAATCGCCCAGTCCACGGATAATTGTAGGCAAGAAAGTGCTGTAGCCGTAGAGAATAGTATCGCCGCCGAATTGGCCAATGCAAAAGAGCCAAATCTTCCAGTCCTTGAGACCAGCGTAGACGTCTTCTTTATGCATCTGGCTGGAGGATTTGGTGTGTCCGACTTGTCGTCGCATGCGGGCGTCGATGAGTTCGCGTTCGTTGATGGTGAGGTAGTGCGCTGAGTCAGGGTCGTCTGCGAGCCAGAACCAAACTGCGATGCCGAGAATGAAAGTGGGAATGCCCTCGATGATGATGATCCAGCGCCAGCCGCGAAGACCTGCGACGCCGTCCATGTGGCCGATACCGTACGCTAGAAGTCCTCCAAGGGATCCTGCGATGGCAGCGCTGACGAAGAGATAGCCGATTCGAAGAGCGTACTCCTTTTTAGTATAAAACACTTTGATAGAGTTAGTTTCGGGACTGGTTTCGAGGAGAGGGTGGTGAAATTACTGGTGAGGTAGATTGCAAGACCGGGGAAAAGACCGCCTTCGAGAGCACCCAAGAGGACACGGCATGCGATCAGACCCTTGAAACCTTGCACGATTCCAGTGAGAGTGGCTACGATACCCCATGAAGTGGCGATGAAAGCAATCCATCTCGAAGGCCTGAATTTCTTGATGACGAGATTCGACGGTAACTCGCTTGCAATATATGTCACGAACCTACGCTCCCATTAGATAAGTCTCTTATCAAAACTCGATGATTCAACTTACAAGACTGAAACTGCAAGTTGATACTAAACATAAAAGTTAGCTGATTATTCCTTCTTCTGGATTTCAATGACAAAGACATACCTGATCACCCACCAACCCAAGATCCTCTTCCATACCATAAAGTCTCGCATTTCCGATATTAACACGATCCAGGAAACTCAGAAGATACAAAAGCATAACAGGCGGAACAATCCATCTGTCAAGTTTTCTCAAAAGAGCCTTTTCAGCTTCTGGATCGATGTAGACGTCATCGTGTCCTGTGGTGCGCTGCTCTTCGATCTCCTTGTCAGGAAGGACATCAACAGGTTTAGAAGTCATGGTGGCGAAAAGATGTCACAACCCTTTTTGTGACAAGAAAATGGAAGGGATGGTAATGAGAAGATGGGAAGAAAGAGGAAAAAGAGAGAAAGAAAAGAGTCTCCATTTAAGAAGCCAAATGTAGCAGCAAGCTTATCTCCGCACCCACACACTCAGCTCTGCTAGTCATTTTTTTACCCCGGGAATGGATCTAGAAACCATTGGGTAACGGTAATTGGCACCTTGTATCTTTTTCCATGAACCCCAGAATCTGGAGATAATGTGAGCAGGGTTTACGTAGTGATCGACTGGACAACTTGCCTAGTGCAGTTTGGACCGGGATCGGCTTGTGAGGGGTTTACCGTTCGTTTTTACCGGTTGCGCATGAATCATGTACTCGGCAACTTGAGAGTTGCCGGGCTGATACTACTTAGATACTGTGAAGCTAGATACCGTTCTGGTGGTTGGAATGTCATTGTAGGCTAGCAGTAGTACAGTAGTCTCCAATGTTTAGGAAATATCTTTGGGAATAAACTCGGCTATTGTTGGAAATTACCGCATGAATTTTAAACAACTTAACCGTCTTGGGATATCATTTCCTGACTTGATCCAACTGATGTCGTGTTCATTATCTGATTAAAGCCTCAGCAATGTCGCTTGCAAGGTCTTCCCTTGAGGTACTGATTAGATACTGTATGTTTCCATTTGTTGTGGATATGATAAGCTCAGACCAACATTTTCTCCAATCTAGATAGATAAGAAACACTAGGTTTCATCAACATTACCCATATAATCTCATGACATCGACATCGACCTTATCCCCGTCAATGGCCAGTAAAGTGTTATATCGCAAAGTCACCATTAAGTTTTTACTCGTTCTAACTATATTCCCTGGAAGATAATATACTGAATCCAGTCTGGGTATTTAGGTAACTTTGAAAGGGAGTATAAGCTCTCGGCCGGATCACCAATTTAAAATAACACAACAACAACACATTAAAGGCCCTGGCCTGCCTGGACCGAGGGACTACACAATACTAGTTGAACCACATATTGGAATCACCTTTCAAAGGCGATTAAAAGAGAAAGATCGTTTGTCAAGGTGGGTATCTCGTTCCCGTGTTGCCATTGTTTCTAAAATCAACTTCCATGCCACGCTATACATCCATCTCAGGGCCATAACATTAAAAAGTGAGGGTTCAACTAATCTTATCTTCCGAAGTCTCACTCAACTCCTTGCAGACCTTCATGAAATGCTTAAATATCATGCCTGCCGACGTATCGGCATCCAGTCCTGTGAGATCAAGCTCCAAATGCATCGGATTACTTGGCCACTGGTGTACAACGCTGTTATCTCGGATGCGTGCAACGAGGTCAGCATCGGTAAGTTTGTCGTGTAGAGCCCTTTCCGATGAAACCAGGCGGCGAAGGTTTTCCTCTTTGCTGCAGGTAACAGTAACGGGGACAAAAGTACAGCCTCGACGTGCAGCCATAGCACAATACTCAGCCATGACACCACGGCCGACACTGTCATTAGACTGGAAGTCAGTAAAAACGTAGACTGAGTCGAATGTATCTTTAGACACCGCAAGTACATCGAAAATAGCGGTACGAATCGCCTGCCGTAGGGGTTGGTAGTCCGCACTGGTGCGCGGCAGAACCGCGCCGGCAGGGTCGATAAGAAGGTGGTTGTGCACGAGTTTGCCTTGGAATGGTTGAAGCAGATCCACGAGCTTTCGAGCGATAGTGAGCTTTCCTGTACCTGGAAAGCCGTTGAGGTGAACAATGGGGAGAGGCATCGTGATGAATCTAGGCCTGGGGGGTCTTTGAATCAGGAGTTAGTTCTATGGGGAAAGAAGGCAGGAAACTGCAAACGGTACCTCGATAATGCTTTTCAGATACAAAGAGGATTTGGCTACTGGCAGCTCTGTGCTTTTGAGCCCGATGAAGATAATCAGTTGTCTAGACGTGACACTTTTGGCGTTGAGGAAGATGGTGGAAGGAAAAGTAGGTGGGTTGTAGATTGGCCCAGCGAGAAAAGGGTCTATCATGGTGTTAAAGGGCAATACCCTCTACTGCTAATCTGACTCATACAGATACAGTAGAGTACACGGCGTCCAAAAGAGTTTGGTATAGAGTTTTCAGGCTTGGCATAAGTTTGTGCCTTGTGGTTGCAGAGCAGGGCTTCGGTGGAATAGAAAGTTTTGCAAAAGTTAAACAAAATATTGACTGGCTGCATACATCAAGGCTGTATATATATAAACATGCTGTAAATCCTCCCAAACACTGGATGATATCGGAGTAGATCAGCATTACGCGGTTTGAGAGACAAGCAATGCTTAAGCGAGTCATTCCAAGGCCGATAGCCAAGCCTACAATAGTAATCACGGTAAACTTCAAGTTGCCGCGCCGAATATAAATAGTAAATCCCAATAAAGTCACACTATCTAAACAAGAACTGATCTTCAATCTCCGAAGCAAACTCCTTCAACGTCCCATCCTCTGCAAAAAGCACATCTAACCACTGAACCTGATTCCCATCCAAGAAGCTCCCAATAAGCGGATTTCCCAAAATATCCACGTTTTCATAATCAATAACCCCAGTATTACATCCCGTATCCATACTCATCGGTGTTTGAAAAGGTTGGTTCTGACCCGTAGACGAATCAAGGTTTTCATTAGGTGAAGGTGGTCTTGTAGTAGGTGGTACACCATCTAAACGACCTGTTGCTCTAAGTGTCGAAACTCGAGTTTGTATATGTGATAATCTCTCGCAAAAGTCCACAGCAGGAATATTTCCGTCATTTTTTAGGGAACGTAAAACGCTGAGTAATGTCTCGAGATGATCCGAGTTTACGGCTGTGGGTTTCATGACGGCTGACATGATGAGGATCATGGCTGCTGAAAAGATATGATGCGCATCCCAGTATCCAAACGTAGCGATACTACCATCTAGGAATAGCCCTTCGACGATACGACTAGATGCCTGTGCGGCGTTGACACAGCTCTCCGCTAGGGCTAGTGTGATGGACGAAACGTTTTGTCGAGGTGGGACATCTTCTCTTGGTTTAGGACCCAGTTGGAATTGTGTCTTGAATAGATGTAATAGAACAGGACGGGTTGTTTGTATGATGCATTGATTATATGCAAGGTGAAGACTTGCTACAGGTCTGGGAGTTCCCCGTTCCTTGACGCGCATGTCGGGTCGTAGTTCATCGTGCCATTCTCGAAGCTGCTTTAGTATACCGTGTACCTGATGGATATAAAGACCGTTCGTAGCTTTCGGTATGCCATAGATGTGTGTCACTGTATGAAGCGAGTGAGTCGCCAGCAAAGTTGTCTATGGTGGAAAAGACTTACAGATATTCCCAATAATCCTCGCTAACTTGATATTCGTGATGAGATTCTGCGGATCCAGAAACTCTGCCATCTCCTCCTTCGTCAAACCCTCCTGGCTGGGCATTTCGACATCTATATCTTCGTCTCTGACCGTAATAGGCTGGCCAAGCTTGGACGCCGAGAAACGGTCGAAAAAATACAAAACCCACCATGTTCGTGTTCGACTCTCTCGTTCGACAGGTGTGAGAGTTGTGTGTCGTGACGCAGATCTGTGCATGCCGAGACTTTGAGCTAGACGCATGGCGATACCGCTGTAGCAGTATGCTGTTCGGATACGTCCTAAAACATTAGAAGCCCAGGCCTGTCAAGACATAAGCGAGTGAAATCTGAAGAGACATATATGGTACTTACCAGAAGTGTGAGAACTTCTACTTGCATCAAAGTCGGCTCTTCGTAGTAATCTTGATTCTCCTGCAGTAGATTCACCGACCTCACGTAATAATTCGTACCCGGCACTCTATTATTATCCCCGACGCCTCTTCTATGGGTATATATCTCTCCCAAAGCCATGAGAGCATAGAACTTGCACAACCACAATGATGAAGGCACCATCTCTCTTCGATACACCGCATCAATCTCTTTCATGAAAGTCACCTCGAGAAACAATGGGTGATAGTTTCCAATGAATCGTCGCGCCACATTGAGGAGTAATTTGACGTGCATCCTCTCTGGGAATTCTGAGCCTTGAGCAGCTGGTAATCTTCCGTATGTGCTTAGTCTGTGATAGTTTGATAGACCAGCTGTTGAAGGCGTATATGTGTCGTCGAGGCATGATAATAGTCGGTTGCTGAACGCTGCGCATGAAGCTTCACCTATGAAGCCTGGTTCGGAGGAGCGTTCTTGGATGGGCTTTTCAGGTTGTCTATCGAAGAGTGGATTGAAAAGATTACTCTCTTCTTTCGACAGTGATGGCGGCTCATAGTCATCTCGAGAGTGTTGATTGTCGAGGGGAGTAAAGACTGATTCAGTCTCTGGTGTTTGATTGTGGATAGCAATGGCTTGTAGCTTTCGACTGTCTGCTTCAAGCTTCTTGAGGTAACTAAACAGCGACAAAACTATTAGCAAAATGTCAAGCTAAATTATTTTTAAATAAGGTCATCATCATTATCCAAGGGACTATATCTACCTTTCAGAAATTGGTATCTTGCGCTCCTTGTTGGCAGGAAACTCACATTCACCCGCCCTACCGGTAGAACTACAAGACTGACACGGCTTCTCACCAGAACACTTGATCTTTTGGGAATGGCACCTATGACAACTGTTCACAATCAGAGTCAATCACTATTGACAGGTAAAGGTTTTCTTTCTCACGCACGCAGCCAAAAGTCGTCTCGGACGTCTTGTGCTCATTTCGATCAACAAAAAGTTCCCAGGTTGCTAGTAAAGTTATTGAGTAATGGAAATTGTTCCCAAGGTCTGGGGATGAATATGCGGGTCTGATGGATAAGTCCGGGGTAAGAACGACTTATTTTCCCTGGGTTTGGCAACGTTTGATGATACCGAGGGTGAGAGAGTGGAGGTGATATCGGTAAGTTGAAAGTTGCCGGTCATTGATAAGTCGGCTTCTCTAGAGGTTGCCGATGAGTAATCACTCTCTGAACCAATGGCTTGTCTTTAGAACGGTAAGCACTGCATCCACTCACTTACACTGGGGAACATGTTACCCCAGAGGCTCTAATATAATATAATATATACACCTTCAAGTTATACAGATCAACATGCAACTCATTCAACTCATTCACCCTCACATTCTCTCTCCAATATCCCTTTAGCCTTTAATTCCTCCTTCTTCTTCACAATGTCATCATCTCAAGGCATCCGCATCGCCATTGACCGTGGTGGCACATTCACTGACGCATGGGCTGAAGTCCCTGGTCGCAAAGAGCACATCGTCTTCAAAATTCTCTCCGTCTGTCCAGATGAATACGACGATGCACCTACAGAATGTATCCGACAGATTTTAGAAAATGCTCTAGAAACCACAATACCAAAGGGCTCACTACTAGACCTTGACCCCATCGAGTCGATTCGCATGGGAACAACAGTCGCTACGAATGCGCTCCTTGAAAGAAAGGGTGATCGCGTAGCGTTCCTCGCGACAAAAGGTTTCAGAGATGTTCTTCTCATCGGAAACCAGGCGAGACCAGACCTGTTTGATCTCTCTGTGAGACGCCTCGAGCAACTTTATGAGACTGTGGTCGAGGTTGATGAGCGTGTTACTATCGAAGGCGCAAGCGAAGCACCTTCAAATGGTCCTATCGATGTATCTTCAGATCCAGCGCTCGTCGTTGGCCAAACAGGTGAAGTCGTGAGGATAATGAAGAAGCCAGACCTCGACGCCGTGCGCGCCGATCTCGAAAACCTCAAGGCGCAAGGCTTTGAGAACATCGCCATCGGCCTCATGCACTCATACACATACCCCGACCACGAGCTACAAGTATCCAAGCTCGCTGAGGAAATGGGCTTCAAAGTCTCTGCCTCTTCTGTTCTCCAATCCATGGCCAAGTACGTGCCTCGAAGTCAATCCGCCGTCGCGGACGCATATCTCACACCAATGACATTCGCATACCTCGATGGTTTCAGAAAGAACTTCAAGGGTCAATTGGAAGACGAGAGCGCTAACAAGCTTCTCATCTGCCAGTCCGACGGTGGTCTGACAAGCTGGTCCAAGTTCACCGGACTAAGAGGTGTTCTCAGTGGTCCTGCTGGAGGCGTCGTCGGTTTAGCCAGGACATGCTATGATGATGCCGACGGTACACCTGTTCTGGGTTTTGATATGGGTGGTACAAGTACAGACGTCGCTCGATACTCTGGCGCGTTGGAGCACATTTTTGAGAGCACCATCGCCGAAGTAACTATCCAGACTCCCCAGCTCGACATCAACACGGTCGCCGCAGGCGGTGGCTCCATCTTGTCTTGGGAGAACGGACTGCTCAAGGTCGGACCCAGCAGTGCTGGTGCCAACCCCGGTCCTGCTTGTTACGGTCGAGGAGGCCCCTTGACAGTCACAGACGCCAACTTTCTCCTTGGTCGCATCATCCCTGACTTCTTCCCTCGGCGATTAGACCGCGACATTGTCAGAGAGAAGTTCGCTGCTTTGACAGAGACAGTCAACAAGGAGAAAGATGGTGGCGAGCCTTTTACACCCGAGACTTTGGCCCTTGGATTTCTCGCTATTGCAAACGCTACCATGACGCGACCTATTCGAACATTGAGCGAAGGTCGCGGATATGGTGCTTCGAGTCACAACCTGGGATCCTTCGGTGGTGCAGGCGGTCAGCACGCCGTCTTTATCGCCCGAGATCTCGGTATCAAGAGAGCCATTATTCCCTGTTACTCCAGCATTTTGTCTGCCTACGGCATGGCCCTCGCCGATGTTGTGGTAGAGAACCAAGAACCCTCCGCCATCACCTTCTCCGAACAGGTCGTCCCCGAGATCAAGGCCCGCTTGGAGTCTCTTTCCTCCAAGGGCGCACTGGGTCTTGAATCGCAGGGTTTCGACGCTGCATCCACTGAGCATGAGTACTTCCTCAACATGCGCTACCAGGGAAGCGATACTTCTCTCATGATCTCTGTATCAGAGAACGTCGCTGATGCGGGTGTTGCTTTCACCGCGAGACACACTCAGGAGTTTGGCTTTTCTCAATCTCGCGATATTCTCATCGATGACGTTCGTGTTCGAAGCGTGGGCAAGTCTCGCGTTCTCAACATCTCCAGTCCATTCGAGGAGCTGAAGAAGTACAAATCCGATGGTCTGACCCCCGTTCCAACCCCCATCTTCTCTCGAAAGATCTTCTTTGAGACACACGGTTGGACTGAAACTCCTGTTTACGAGCTCAAGTCCATGAGCCCTGGTGTGCACATCACTGGTCCAGCCATGATCATCGACAAGACTCAGACCATCGTGGTGGACCACTTAAGCAAGGGTGTCATTCTTCCAGAGCATGTCATTCTCGAGGTTGACAAGGCTGAGAAGCAGAATGTCGCAACCGAGACCGTCGACCCTGTTACCCTGAGTGTCTTTGGGCATCGCTTCATGACTGTCGCCGAGCAGATGGGTCATACCATGGAGAAGACGTCCATCTCTGTCAACATCAAGGAGAGACTGGACTACTCATGTGCTATCTTCTCTGCTGACGGAGGTCTCGTTGCTAACGCACCGCACGTCCCCAGTCATCTTGGTTCCATGAGCACTGCCATCGCATACCAAGCGAAGCGATACAAAGCTGGTGAGCTCAAGCCAGGCGATGTCATCATCAGCAACCACCCTCAAGCAGGCGGCACCCATCTCCCCGACATCACCACTATCACGCCTGTTTTCGACGACGAAGAGAACCCCAAGGAGATCATCTTCTTTGTTGCAAACCGCGGTCATCACGCCGACATTGGCGGTATCGTCCCCGGCTCTATGCCTCCCAACTCTACAGAACTCTGGCAAGAAGGCGCAGCCATCGAGTCCTTCAAGATGATCGACCAAGGCGTCTTTGACGAAGCGGGTCTCATCAAGCATCTCTACGAAGACCCTGCTTCGTTCCCCGGCTGCAGCGGCACACGCACTCTAACCGAGAACATTGCCGATCTCAAAGCCGCGGTGGCTTCTAACCAGAAGGGTATCGAGCTGATCAGGTCTCTGATTAAGGAGTTCACTTGGCCTGTTGTGCAGCTGTACATGCATGCCATTCAGGACAACGCTGCGCAGTCTGTGAGGGATCTTCTCAAGCAGTTTGCTTCCAAGTATGAGAACGGTGTCCTTGAGGCGACCGAGTACAACGATGATGGTATTCCGTTCAAGCTCAAGGTTACGATTGACAAGGAGACTGGTGAAGCGGTGTTTGACTTTACGGGTACTGGTCCTGAGCACTCTGGTAACTTGAACGCACCTCCTACCTGTTCATACTCTGTCATCATGGTAAGTCACTCAAAAAACACTACTCCACACAAGGATAATAGCTAACAAGTTCAGTACTGTCTCCGATCAATGATCAGCACCGACATCCCCCTCAACCAAGGCTGTCTTAAGCCCATCAAAGTCATCTGTCCCGACAACACCATTCTATCTCCCTCGCCCACAGCAGCCACCGTGGGCTGCACAACCGAGACATCCCAAAAGGTCGCCGATCTTGTCCTGCGCGCCTTCAACGCCGCAGCCGCTTCCCAGGGAACCATGAACAACCTCAGTTTCGGCTGCGGCGGCACAGATCCCGTCACAGGAGAAGTAACAAAGGGCTTTGGCTACTACGAGACCATCTGCGGAGGCGCAGGTGCAGGACTGGGATGGAATGGTGCAAGCGCAGTGCACACTCACATGACAAACACACGCATCACAGATCCCGAGATTCTCGAGAAGCGATATCCCGTTATCCTTCACGAGTTCTCCATCAGGAAGGGCAGTGGCGGCGCTGGAAAGTGGCGCGGAGGAGATGGCTGTGTTCGCGAGATGGAATTCCGCATGCCACTTCAAGTTTCTGTGCTCACAGATCGAAGAGTGACGGCGCCATATGGCCTTGAAGGAGGAGAAGAGGGTCAAAGAGGACAGAATATCTGGGTTCGAAAGGATCCTGTTACAGGAGCTACGAGACAAGTTTCGCTGGGGCCGAGAAAGACGTCGCATTTTGGAGTGGGTGATCGTGTGATTATCCTGACGCCTGGTGGTGGAGGTTATGGGTCTGCTTTGGAGAGAACCGATGAAGGAGAGGTGGTGAAGAGGGATGTGAGGTCGCTTTTGACGAATGGAAGTTTGGGAGTTAGACATAGTATCGCTACTGGTAATTAGATAAAAGGGGTAACAAATTTATAGTATTTATTCGTTATCTTTATATGGCTCTTGTTGGTGATGAAGGGGACTCTGTAACTGAAAGCAATGGGTGAGGATGCCAGTCAGATGGTAACTATTGTGAACCACAGAGGATCGAACCTATTACTCTGAACAGACTTGAAACTAGAGATAGATCTAGGACGTATTATGTATTATTCTTGATACAAAAGGAAAGTCTAAGAAAAGAACAGTATCCCAATACACCCAAAAATCCCAACATTACAACTTCCCTTGAAAAGGCCTCTAAAACTTGTGAATCTGACTCTTCTCAAACCCAATCTCTCCCAAAACTCCCTTTCCAAATCCTCCAACAAGCGTCTTCTCCATCGCCTTTGGTCCACACACAAAAACCTTTGTATCCCTCTTCACAACGCCCTTCGGAACAAGCACCTCTTCCAACAACTCCTTATCAACCCGTCCCTTCCTCAACTCAGATCCCTGAGCAGGATTGCTAACAGTGTACTTGACTTCAAACCTCTCAGGAAACTCCCTCGCAAAACCATCAAGCTCCTTTCTTAACAAAACATCCTCATCAGACCTAGCCCCAAAGATGAGCGTCATGCGCGTCTTGTCTTGGGGGTCGCGAAGAATGCCCTGGGCGAGCTGGAACAGCGGCGTTATACCGCAGCCGCCTGCTATGAGCGTTATGTGAGGGAAGCTGTTGGTCTTCCACTTGTACTCGGGTAGGGTCGCTGCGAAGTAGAGTTTGTCGCCTGGTTGGAGGGAATGGAGGTAGCCGCTGCCTTTTCCGTTGGGGTATTTCTTGACGAGGAGATCCATATATCCTGGTTCGTCTGGAGATAATTAGTTTTGATATGTGTATAGAAATGGGGAGACGTACCGGATGGTGAAATGGGGGTATACGGACGAGGTGTAGGGAGAAATGATCCCTCGGGCCAAGTAAACGTCAACAAAGCCGCTATACAACTCAAATTAGCACCTGAAACCACATACATCTCAAGAAATAGAATTCACTTACACCCTAATGGAAGTCCGGAAATGGCTGTTTCTTGGGGTAGCTTGAATCGCAACCTCTTTGTATCAGGAGACTCATACTCTGCACTATGCAGCGGCAACTTGACAGAAGGGAAGCCACCGTTGAAGATCTTTTGAGGAGCACTCGACTCTGCAGATGCTGTGCCAAACATCATTTTGGAAAGAACACCGAGTCCAATTGCGCTAGCTGTCAGGGTTGCGAGGAGAGGCGCTGGGCGAGATATAGATAGACGAAAGGCCATGATCCGTGTAAGTGAGAGTGAGAGAGTGTGTGAGAGAGAGTCTCGATGATGCTTTATCGGCGAGGAAAAAAAGCATTGGTATTGCTTTAATTTGGTATTGTTTTCCGTCTACTTTATATATTCCTCCATCGTGGTTATCTACTTACGGTCTTCGCTGTAGTTTATCGCATCGGTTTTCCGGCTTGCGGTCTTCGGCCTTGGTAAAATGTCCGTTGGCCACGACCCACCTCGGACCCGACTTTGTTCAAACGGTCCCGAATCCTTTGATCGGCTTCGGAGAATTCATGCAAAAGTCCTATTCTCCAGGCCGTAAGTGCTAAATATTTCACTGGATACTTTTGTCAGATCAGTTTATACAGCCACATGTCACACAGATGAGTGTTTACTTATGAACGCAGAACATCCATCAAACAGTCTATCATCATGTATATGCTATCTATACTATACTCGTACAGATCTATCTATGTAGGTGGTATCAAATCCAAATTCTCATCAACATCCTTCGCTATATCAATCGCCCTTCTCAACACATCCTTCTCGCTACTCGACAACTCACTCGCTTTCGTTCCAGCCATGCAACTCATATCCTTTTTGCTCCCGCCCTTATGCCACGTCTGATCAATCATCCAATGCGTCGGAACTTCGAACTCTGTCTGGTTGACAGCTTTGTTCTTGAGCAAACCGCCGTTGTACCAGAGCAGTTTATCGGTTTGATCCACATGGGCTATGACGAAGCTGCAGACACGAACTTGTTCTTCTTTCTTCTTGCTGTTTTCCTTGTCGGCATCCTCCTGTAGCCAGCCCACGATGCCACCGTAGTGCGGCGAAAAAGAGTATTTGGATCCTGTCGCTTCGAATCCAATCCACCAACTCTCTTTATCACCATACGTAATCTTGTACGTGACTTCATTCCGCACCTTATCCGAATTCTGCCATCCGATATGTATCAAACCCAGCAGGACGTCAAGTCTCGACTTGTCTACCACCACAAGGCCAGAGTCTCCCTCTTCAGAGTACCGTTCGGTCCACACAAGCGACTTGTCAGTTTCAGGGCTAGGATGCTTGATTTGATCGTGCCACCAATCTTGTCGGTCAGAAAACCCATTCTTCCAGAGGAGTCGGTCGTGGAAGAGTAAAACTCCCGTTTCATTGAATCGATCTTGGTGAAGAAGTTTTCGCGGATCTTGGAAGAATACTGCGTCTGCGTCGAGAAGAATGACTTTCTCATAATGGCTTGCTAATGCAGCGAACGGTTTTATCGCCCAGCCGCCTTCCGCAAGCTTTAACGTGGTATCGTCAAAAACAGTAAGGATGTCCAGCATGTCAATCTTGACGCCGTTGGCTGCTTGTTGGATCTTTTTTCTTCCTTTGGCGGATAGGTCGTCGTCTCCGGCGTATACGACCTGGATAGGTAGGGAAGTCTTGTGAACTTGTGTCAGGGACGCGATGAGATGGCATGCGAATCGGAGGGTCTTGTCACCGGTAGGAATAACAATTCCAGCTGGTACTTTATCGCCTTTCGAGACGCTCGTCTTTTTGTATGAGATACCAAGTCGATCGTAGATATTGACCAGAGGCGGCGAAACACCATTTTTCGAATTAAGCCATGGAAACAAAGACTCGATCAGTTTTCCAACGAGCTCTGCTGTCTCATGCCTTTCGTCTCCTCCATGACTCTCCAGTTCCTCAATCCACGTTCGTAATAACTGTGTTCTCTGTCCCAATTCTCCAAATATCTCCTTTGGCTTGTCGTTCAACGGACAATCCACGAAATATTGTGCACCCAACCTGACAGATTCCAAACTTTTAGTCTTGGACTGTGCTCCAGCGCCTGTATTTATATTAAACTTTTGCGACGGCGTTGGAGTGAAAATGGAAACATCGCGGTAGCTGTAGAAAACGGCTATGAGGAGCCAGACGAAGATTATAGCTGCTGTGATCTTTACGGACTTTGCGCCGGGAGATATAAACGAGAACATGACGAGGTATTGAGAATGGAGTAAAGCATAATGACTATCGGAATGAGCAGCTATCGTAAGGGTGAAGGATTATTTATCCCAAGGTTCGTCAATTACCTAGTGTCAGATTTCCATTCCAAAATTGCTTCTTTAGTGCAGTGATTGACAACAATAGCGACTAGATAAGCGATAAGGATACGCTTATAGCCGCTAATGGAAGGTAGTCAAGGCACTGATCCACCATTCAAATACGAGGTTTATAGTGGTCAAACAGCGTCAAGGCGTCAATATCTACTATGTATAGTAGGTAGACGCGCGTCGTAGGATTAAATCCCGTCACTGCCCACTAACCGGCATTGTCAGCTAAAGTTTGGAAGGATTCAGTGTCAAGAGGTCAAGGCCGGGGAAGAATGAATTTTAATCAAGTCATTATTACCAAACGGATTGACGGGAATAACTTTGAGCTTGTTTGAGTTGTATACCAGAATAGATCACATATCGACCACTGCGTATGCATACATATAATACTATCTATTGCAACTACTCAAGAATAAAAAGTGATCACGAGTCTCTGATTAAAGTCACTGGATAATGTATATTATCCCTGTCACAAATGTCCGCGCGTTAATAGGTCGTGTTTTGTCATAGCACTATCCTAGTATGATGTTCCTACCACGTCAGGGTAGGAAGCTATCATGGCTCCAAAGACACAAAATTGCCTGAGATGGTTATTTGACAAGTCTAACACTCTGTACTTACTATCTAACTTCAATTCACTGTAATACTCTTCTATTCACATACAATACTTGGCATTACCTTCAAAAGTTGTTCTCCCCGTATAGCCAAGACGATGAAAGCCCAAGCCCCGCCCCCGCTAAACGTCAGAGCCTCAACCTCACTTGATCACAACATCTCATCTCATCTCATTCATCTCTCAACGACAGACAACCAGTCTCAAATCCAACGACCATATCTCTAACCTTCATTAATACCAACTCAAAATGCCCAACGATCCTGACAAGTCTCTCCTCGATCGTCTAAATGCCCTAAGAGGCAAAAGCGCAGGCCCCGAGAACCCCGTATCAACAGAGTAAATAAACTAACCCCTCTACCTCACATTACACACAAACTAACACTGGCTTAGAATAAAAGTCGATCTCATTGAAAGGAAAAAGACTCCTACTCGTGAAGATACACTCGCCGCTCGTCTCAAGTCCTTACGAGAGCGCAGCAATGAACCATCATCTCCACCAGTATCCAAAACAGCTCAAGAACCACCACCAAAGTCTAAACCTCAACCTGAAAAGACACCGCAAAAGGATTTCTCTATTAAAGAAGACGATGAATATGAATCCATGTTCCAGACAGATGACCAGACGCTGGAGGAGCTACTAGGCGATGTAAAGCCAGAGGAAGGTTTCAGCGCAGAACCAGACGATGAACAGGTCAAGGCTCTGCTAGAGGAACTCGCAGACGCAATACCGAAGGATATAGATGAGAAACAAGATGACTCGGATGATTCGGACGGAGAGGCGATGAACAAAGACGTCGACGAAGTCATCGCTCGATTTCGCGATGAGGTAGAAGTAGAAGCCGCTATTGCCAAGACGAAATCTCCAGAACCGGAATCCGACTCTGAACCTGGTGAAACAGAGTCCAAAGACGCAGATTTAGCACTTCCAGAAGTTCCTTCTGACCTCAACAAAATCCCCTCCACAGCTCGCGCAGGCAGCGCAGACATAGACGACATAACCGCCCGTCTCGCCGCCCTACGCGCCCCTTCCCCAGATGCTGAATCATCCCTCGCCTTACCCTCCGTCCCAACATCCAAACCCTCAGGCAAGCCGGTGAATCGTCTGACTACACGTACAAACTACACCGATGACGATGTGGATAGCTGGTGTACCGTCTGCCTCGAGGATGCGACACTACGATGTCCCGGGTGCGACAATGACGTTTACTGCACGCGGTGCTGGTACGAGATGCATCGTGGCCCGCAGGCTGGGTTTGATGAGCGAAGCCACAAAGCTGTTCAGTTTACAAAAGACAAAAAGACGGAGAAGAAGGAAAAGAGAAAGGTAGCACTTGGAGCGTAAACGAATTCGAATTCAAGCAAAGGTTCATATAGCTACTCTTTTCCCCAAATCATGTGCTTGTAAAGACAGATACCCAAACATACCAATTAACAAACTCCGAATCATCAATGTTGCTGTGCTGCCAAAACAATATACCTCCAACAATCTGAAATACTTGCACTATTTTATACGTAAAACCAATCAAGCAGCGGATTGTGATCCGTTGCCATTCGTAGGGCCATCTCCTGAGCTGCTGACCTTTCCTCTGACGTCTTGCCAAGTCGCACCAAAGCGTCTTCCGGTAGATGCGAGAAGGCTCTCTTCCTCATCAGCTTCGGCCTCCTCGTCGATTTGAGAAAGGTTGAGCTTGGGTGTGCGGAAGAGGGCTGTGATGAAAACAACGAGGAACACAGCAAGAAAGGCGAATTGGGCCCAGAAGTCGACCAGGCCAAAGAATGGCCATGTGATAGTGATGCGGTTGAGAAACGTTGACATCACTGATGGGGTGCAAACATCCTTGGCATGCTTGTACTTGAGTGCCTCAGAACAGGCATGGATCATGTCTGAATGGCGGCTGCAGTCGGGTTGCTCACCAGGGTGGGCAGGCTCGTTGGCGCAGAACGTCTGGGTTCCATAGATGGAATATTGAGGTGCGACCAACATGGCAATACCGTAGTTCATGGCCAAAATGATCAATCCTAGCATAACAGTGGCAATCAGGAGAGCTTGAGGTGCTGTCCTGCCCTTGCGAATCTGGAAAATGCGAACCCAAAGGAATCGGATACCCACGGTCGCGATACCAGAGATGGAGCTGCTGAAGAAGAAGAGTACAAGTAGAGCCATGAGGATATAGTCGACGGGGAAAGCTTTAGCGGCCTTGACAAAAATGAAGTTCATGGGCTGGAAAACATGGATCTGACCCAGGATGTAACCACACTTTTGCTTGCAAACCGAGTTCTTGGCCTTGTCAATGCCAGTGATGAGCATAGATACCCAGATAAGAACAGAAAGGAGCATCAGAAGAATTCCGCCGATAAGCTTGACAGGTCGAAAGACAGCGCAGACCTTGAGCCAAGCCTGGTAAACCCTGCTGCGGCCTTCACCCTGAGCTTCAGCTGCGAGTCTCTCACGTCGAACCAGTGTCTGTTCCTCTCTGACCAGAGCATCCAACTCGCGTTGGTCCTTTCGGGACATGCCTTCTTGTCGACCGGCGTTGCGCATCTCAATCTGTCGCTGGCGTTCACGGTTTTGTTCAAGCTGAGAAGTGGTCGACTGATGAAGCTGAGGGGCCGAGATTGAAGGTGCAGCCTTGATGAAGGAAATAGGAAGGAGAGCAAGACCAGCACCAGTGTAGACAACGTATAGCAGAGTACCCATCGTTAGCAGGAGGCCCAGAGCAAAAGTCAAGGCCTTTTCGCCATGGTTTTGAGCAACGAGTTTCTTGAAATAGTCGAGATCCCAGTGAGACTGGGAGCTGTCGCCGGCTGCGGGAACAAAGAAACCCAACAAGAACAGGACCACGACGAATGCAACGAAGAAGAGCGTGTACTTGGCTGCGGCCAGGAAGCGGCTGCCCAGGGTTCGGCCCTCCTCCTCTACCTCGATCTCATCGTACTCTTCATGCCAGAAGTAGGCAAAGGGAATAACAATAAGACAGAGGATTGCATCGAAACTGTATAAGCTGTAGTAGACGACCTTGAGAGTGTAGAGAATACTGTCGATACGTTCGGGTGTAGCCCAATCTTTCTTGGCACCAAGTGCTGCAGAGCTGGTGGCAGAGACGAGGGCGATATCGACGGGTAGCAATAGGACAGTTGCGAGTAGCGAGGTCAAGCTGACAATAGCGACGATGCTGACGACGGCGGATCGTTCACGGGGAGTCTGCCATGTAAATGTGGTGATGATGGCTGCAATCAGACAGAGTGCTACGGCGACGGCATAAGCGACCCAGATCAGACTGGTCTGGACGAGGCCTGCATGGGCCATGATGAAGTTGGTAACGACGTTTGATCAACAGGTCGGGTCTCTGTAAACGAAGATCAACAATGGAGTTGTAGGGTGAAGCCACTAGACCAGGTCGCGACCGTGGCGGATTGTTTGTGGCAGATGGCGGGGATTTAAAGGGAGATCTATCAAAATCAAGGGTGACGTCGCTAAAGAAGAGCAGAAGCAATCGGTGTAACAACGTGATTAGTTTTACTCAATCAGAGAGAGGCAAGCTTCATAGAAAACAAGATTCGATCGCCTCGAATTGTTTAGCTCAAAAGCTCGACCTTAAGCTGTCGATGTTTCGTGACGCAATCTATACGCTAGCGTTGTTCAAGTGGAGATCCATGCTTCAGGTCTACAGTAGGTGCTGTTTTAGAGATGGAGCTTAGCCTCCGCTGTAGTTGCAGGGGGTGATGACCCGGAGAACGGGTCACTGATAATCCGTCCTGGAGCTTAAGCTCTACTCTTTTGGGTCAAACATTCAATACAAGCAAGCAAGCATCCATCGCGACCAACCCGCAATAACGGTCAAACAAACCAATTCCTTTCTCTCGGCCGCAAAAGAATGGTCTCGCTGAAATGCAGGCCTACACCGAGCTCGCGGCTCCCTCAGCAGTCACACATTCCTTAATCGTCTCCCTCACTTCAGCTACAGCAAACAATCTCGTTGTCGCAAAGGGTTCCCTACTCCAAATCTTTACAACAAAGACCATATCCGCCGAATTCGATCCCGAGAACCAACCTGCCCAACCTACAAAGCCTGAACCTGAATTCGATCACCGCGCAAACGACGATGATGGCCTCGAATCATCTTTTCTCGGTGGCGAGACAATGCTGGTCAAAACCGACCGCACCAACAACACAAAGCTAGTCCTTGTCGCAGAGCTTCCACTTTCTGGTGCGATCACAGGTCTGGCCAAGATCAAGACAAAACACTCAAAATGTGGAGGCGAAGCTCTTTTGCTAGCCTACAAGGCTGCTAAGCTGTGTATGGCCGTATGGGACCCTGAGAAGAGTACATTGGAGACCATCTCCATCCACTACTACGAGAAAGAGGAGCTACATGGTGCGCCGTGGGAGGTTTCCTTTGACGAGTATGCGAATTACCTCGAGGCCGATCCTGGCAGTCGATGCGCCGCCTTTCAATTCGGTTCGCGCAACATAGCGATCCTACCATTCCGACAAGCGGAAGAAGACTTGGAGATGGATGATTGGGATGAGGATCTCGACGGGCCACGACCTGTCAAGGAGACTACTACAGTCGCCAATGGAGATAGCGACACATTAGAACCACCATATACACCATCTTTTGTCCTCCGTCTTCCGCTGCTTGATCCCAGTCTGCTTCATCCCGTGCACTTCGCATTTCTGCATGAGTATAGAGAACCGACATTTGGCATTTTGTCATCCAGCCAGGAACGCGCGCACTCTCTCGGCCAGAAAGACCATCTCACCTACAAGGTGTTCACACTAGACCTACAACAGCGAGCGTCGACAACCATCCTTTCCGTTACCGATCTCCCTCGAGATTTGTTCAAGATTCTCGCTTTACCAGCGCCAGTTGGTGGTGCTTTGCTTATTGGAGAGAACGAGTTGATTCATGTTGATCAGTCGGGTAAAGCCAACGGCGTCGCTGTAAACTCAATGGCGCGACAGATTACATCGTTTAGCTTGACAGACCAAGCGGATCTGAACTTACGACTGGAGCACTGTGTTATTGAGCAACTGCATATCGAAAACGGTGAACTTCTATTGGTTCTAAACGACGGCCAGATTGGTATCGTCTCATTCCAGATCGACGGTCGAACAGTCTCTGGACTAAGCGTCAAGATGGTCGCGGATGAGAACGGGGGCAATCTCCTCAAGAGCCGAGCATCAACGGCATCCAAGCTCGGCAAGAACGCTTTCTTTGTCGGTAGCGAGACTGGCGACTCTGTGGTACTGGGCTGGACAAGGAAGATGGGACAAGAAAAGAGACGGAAACCTCGTCTAATTGATGCAGACATTGCGCTTGATGTAGACGAGTTGGATCTTGAAGATGACGATGATGAAGATGACGATCTTTACGGCACCGAGTCTGCAGCTGCGAAACCGGCCCAGGCACTTAACGGAGGAGGCAGATCAGGCGAATTGAGCTTTCGCATACACGATACACTGCTCAGCATTGCGCCAATCAAGGATCTGACCCCTGGAAAGGCATCATTCCTTCCCGATAGCGAAGAGATTACACTCTCAGATGGTGTCGTTTCGGATCTCCATCTTGCATGCATTGTTGGGCGAGGAAAGGCTGGATCACTGGCCATTCTTAACCGAAACATCCAGCCTAATATTATCGGACGATTCGAGTTTCCAGAGGCTCGAGGATTCTGGACAATGTCTGTCAAGAAACCATTGCCTAAAGCGCTTGGAGGAAGTGCCGGTGTAGGTGATGAGTATGAGACTTTTGGACAACACGATAAGTATATGATTGTGGCAAAGGTCGATCTCGACGGTTACGAGACATCAGACGTTTATGCCCTTACTGGTGCAGGATTCGAAACGCTAAAGGATACCGAGTTTGATCCCGCGGCTGGTTTCACTGTGGAGGCTGGGACAATGGGCAAGCAGATGAGGATCATCCAGGTTCTCAAGTCTGAGGTTCGATCCTACGACGGAGGTGAGTTAGCTTTGCCAAAGATTTTAACACATACTGACCATTTCAGATCTTGGACTTACTCAGATTCTGCCTATGCTGGACGAGGAGACTGGCGCAGAACCCAGAGTCACCAGCGCCAGCATTGCTGATCCCTACCTGCTCCTCATCCGCGATGATAGCAGTCTTTTGCTAGCACAGATCGACAGCAACAATGAGCTTGAAGAGGTGGAAAAGATGGATGCTACACTGCAGAACACAAAGTGGCATGCGGGATGTCTGTACGCCGATACAAAGGGTGCTTTCCAACTCAATGCCAGCGATAAGGGTGCAGAGACTGAGAAGATCATGATGTTCCTGCTCAGCTCTACGGGTGCGCTACATGTAAGTATTCGTCCTTCCTTGTGTTTGCAGCTACTGACTTGACAGGTTTACGCTCTCCCTGATCTCTCAAAGCCCGTTTATGTTGCCGAAGGTCTCTCTTATGTACCTCCTCACCTATCGGCCGATTACACGCTACGACGAGGTTTGGCAAAGGAGACTTTGCGCGAGATCTTGGTAGCTGACCTCGGCGATACCATTTCTCAATCCCCATATCTCATCGTAAGGTTCCTTCCACATCCTTGTTGAATTACTCTAACAGTACCAGCTCCGAAACCAAACCGACGACCTCACCATCTACGAACCTCTCCGTCATGTAAAACCAGGCGGCGAAACCACCCTCTCTGCTACCCTGAGCTTCAAAAAGACTTCAAATGTGACATTGGCCACAACGCCCGCCGCAACAGAACAAGATGACGAAGTAGAGCAACCCCGCTTCATGCCCATGCGCAGGTGCGCAAACATCAACGGCTACAGCACCGTCTTCCTCCCCGGCTCCTCGCCAAGTTTCGTCCTCAAGTCCAGCAAGAGCATCCCCCGTGTCATCGGCCTTCAAGGCCTTGGTATCCGCGGCATGAGCTCGTTCCATACCGAGGGCTGCGATCGTGGCTTTATCTACGCAGACGACAAGGGTATCGCGCGCGTTACTCAGTTTCCGTCCGATACCAACTTTACCGAACTTGGCATCTCGGTCAAGAAGGTCCCTCTGGGGTCTGACGTTCGCGGCATCGCATATCATCAACCCACCGGTGCATACATCGCCGGCTGCATGATAAGCGAGCCCTTTGAACTACCAAGAGACGACGACTATCACAAGGAATGGGCCAAGGAAACGCTCACCTTTCCTCCAACCATGCCCCGTGGCGTCCTGAAACTCATTAGCCCCATCAGTTGGACCGTCATCCACGAGGTCGAGCTCGAATCCTGCGAATCAATCGAGTGCATGAAGACTCTACACCTCGAAGTCTCTGAAGATACAAAAGAGCGTCGCTTCCTCGTCGCTGTCGGAACAGCCGTGTCAAAGGGCGAGGACCTCCCCATCAGAGGCCGCGTGCACGTCTTTGACATCGTAACCGTCATCCCTGAGCCCGGCAAGCCAGAGACAAACAGACGCCTCAAGGCCATCGCCCGCGAAGACATCCCCCGCGGCGGCGTCACTGCCATTTCCGAAATCGGAACCCAGGGTCTCATGCTCGTCGCCCAGGGTCAGAAGTGTATGGTCAGAGGTCTTAAGGAGGACGGGTCTTTACTTCCGGTCGCTTTCCTCGACATGAGCTGCCACGTCTCGAGCGCGCGCGAACTCTCCCGCACCGGTCTGTGTCTCATGGCTGATGCGTTCAAGGGCGTCTGGTTCGCGGGCTACACCGAGGAACCGTATACTTTCAAGGTCCTGGGTAAGAGCCATGGCCGATTACCGGTAGTGGTGGCGGATTTCCTTCCTGACGGTGACGACCTTGCCATTGTTGCGGCGGATGCAGATGGCGATCTGCACATTCTCGAATTCAACCCCGAGCGTAAGTCTACTCTGCCATAAAGATGAGAAAAGGTTATATACTAACAAAAACAATAGATCCCAAATCTCTTCAAGGCCACCTCCTCCTCCACCGCACATCCTTCTCCGTCTCCCCCAACCCACCATCAACAACTCTTCTCCTCCCACGCACAACACCACCCAGCCATCCAACCCCTCAAGACCCCCCACACGTACTCCTCCTCGCATCCTCCTCCGGGCAGTTAGCCAGCCTAATCCCCCTCCCGGAAACAACATACCGACGTCTCCTCTCGGTAACGAACCAGCTCCTCCCAGCCCTCACACCACACGGTGGACTAAATGCCAAAGCGCATCGATTGCCAGACGGCACGCGACCTGTGGGCGTTGAAGCAGCGGGCGGAAGGGCGATTGTTGACGGCGCCGTGCTGGCGAGGTGGGCTGAGTTGAGTGCTGCCAAGAGGGCTGAGATTGCGGGTAAGGGTGGTTATGATGGTGTTGAGGAGTTGAGGGAGGAACTTGAGGGTGTGTTGGGATGGAGCGTTGTGTCGTACTTTTAAGTCGAGTGAGTGGTGAATAGAAGGGAGCATATATAGTTTACCGTAATACTGGGCATCTCTCGCTTCAAGACAATAGCATAAATCACCTGTTACAATTTGGAACATGACAATTCCTCGCATAATCACTGTTAATACTAAGAATTCTTCTCAATGGGAAATTCGGCTGTAGTCTAGACTTTTGAATGCCTATCAGCATTTTAAACTAAGTATTCATAAAACATTCTTTCTTTTTCCTGATCCCTTTTTACCAAAAGTATCATATCAGTAGGCTTCATCCGAGTACATATATCTAGCCTGTAGCGCCCAAGCTGTCCTGTCCATCATGTCGTCTTGACCAATGTATACAACGTACGTCATCAATCCATTCCCAGCGCGTTTAAAGATTTCGCCAAATACATAAACCGTTTCAAACCCGTAACGCCGGTCCCAAGCTTAATAAAACATGAAATAGTATTGTCACACTTTGCTTTCTGGTCATTTACTGGACCTCGCCGGCCTTCTTGCGTCGAATGCTGCCGAAGCGCTTTCGCAGACCGTCGCTCAATTTGTGACGACCTGTCGAGTTGTTGCGACGAATATCGGTGCCGTTTGAGTATTCAGGGGTTGTTCGAGGGCTCTCGCTGAAGCTTCGGTGATGGGTGACACCTGGGCGCTTGCTGCCTCCGATGTTGGAAGAGAGTTCGTACTCGGCGGGTTCACCACGACGGATGCGCTTCTGTTCCTTGAGATCCTTCTCGTATGTATAAGAAGGCTCACCCTTGCCCTTGAGGTCATCAGGATGATATTGCTGTTTAAGTTAGCAAAAGTCCGTAATTCATGTCTCATGAAGAAATACTTACAATACCATCCCAACGCTTGTATGCACCACCCATGGCGTCGGGTTCTCTCATAAGATCAGCACCCTCCTCATAGTTGATGGTGTTACCACTAAAGTCCCGCTCGCCGTTGGGAATATCGGCAGTTCCCTGAAGGGGCATCTTTTTCTTGAGGGAGTCTTGAATGTTTTCTCTGGGAGTGGCGCGGAGAGCTTCTCGGTTAGACTCCTCTACGGCAGCAACGGGCGAGTACTTCAAGTTGCGATTGCGGCTTGCGAGAGTTGCGTCATAGGGGCCACCATGATGATAGGTTCCACCAATGGTGTCAAGGGCGTCAATGGTATCAGTCATGGGCATTTGCTTGCGTCGCAGGTGAGGGGCGCGATCAGCTGCGCGAGCCTCCTTTCTAAGGATATCAAGAGGACGGTGAGACATGTCGCCTGGGTATCTTTGGCTCAGTGAACGTTGACGGGAGACTCCGCAGTTGCTGGTGCTAAAGCTGCGGTTGTGCTGAATTTGAGGTCGGCTGCGATGGGCAGGAACTCGAGCACTGGCTGAACGGTTGACCGAGGAGATAGTGAATGGGTTGTTGTTGTGAAACTCTGCTGGTCCAGGAGGAGAGTTTGGAGGAGAAATTGAGACTGAGGGAACAGATGATTGACGTCGCGAAGCTGCAGCGTCTGAGAAAGGGTTCGATGAATGGAAGCTGTCGCGAGTTGGACTGGCAGATGTGGGAGGAGTAGGGTAGCTGCCGTGACGATGTTGACGGCTTGATCGATGCTTGTTTTTGCTTTCGGAGTGATCTTTGCTAGAAGTTGAACTGGAGCTCTCAAGAGAATAGCTGCGGAATTGAGCTGAAAGGTTGCCGATACCAGTGTCTTGGTTTGGTTCAGGTTCGTTTAATGGATCAAGTAGATAAGCCTTGGCCTATTATTTAATCAATGTTAGAGAAGAGATGAAAGATTAAATAGATGAGTTTGAAGTCAATGCGTAAAGTGAAGAGTGAGTGAATGAGTGAGTGGTGTGCTTTTTTTGAGGAACGTCATCGGGCTTGCGTGTACTTCAGGCTGTGGTAAAGCCCAAGTGAGCATGGTTGGTTACTTGGCTTGCACCAACAAAACAGCCAAGCAGCCGTCAATCTTAGTGATCGACATTGACGCAACGAGACCAACGTAAGGTACAGTACGTAGCGATAAAGGGTCCTGCTTCTCTGCTTCTGCTGGAACCCTGACGTCTTTTTTTTTCATATTGAACAGGCTTGGGATGACGTTGATCGATGGGCAGGTAGGCTAGGGAAGAAGCGCACAGAAAGACAGGGGAGCGGACCCTTGAACCGAGCGAACCAAGGAACCGACGGAAGAGGAAAAGACTGGGCCATGATGGTTTTTGGTTTTTGGGAGAGCAAGGGTATCAATTTAGCTCAGGTAAGGGTCCAAGACTTACCCATTGCTTGTCACTGGAATCCTTCATTGTGGCGACAAGGAATTGATTCTGGTGCGATTGATTTCGGTCGTCCGGTTTGGCAATGATTCAGGGTCGTCGAGTCGCGAGACAATAAGACGAGGAATAAAGCGATTCGATTGTGGTTTGCGATATGATGCGATGCGATGCGATACTAGACAGAGATGTGATGATTGCTCTTTCTTGATGACTTGAACCAATCGATGCAATGTCTATTCGTCGATATCGTGATTGTATTGTTCGTTAATGCGACAAAAGGTAAGATCTTAGAATTGTTTGACGAGAAGGGATGGGGAGAGAAATATAACGGGAAATAAATGATGGGATGGATGGGGGAGGACATGCAGCCTCTTTATTTAAGTACAGCACAGCACAGCACATAGGGAAGGCACAGCACGCACCGCACCGCACCCACCATGATCCCAAAAGAGAAAGAAAAGGAAAAAAGAGAAGCTCTCCATTTTCTAAGCTACATACGTAAGGCAAGGTAAGGTAAGGCACAGACAGGTACAGAGTAGGGGAGAGAAAAAGGCATGTGGTCTCTGGGTTGTATGGATGTAGATCTTAGAGCGGTCTCGTCCCCCCCTCCATCCCCATCATGCGCCCATTCACAGTCCTTCATGGGTATAGCTCATAGCGGGGGGGACAGAGTTCCCGTGATCCAGATTCTAATTCTGGCCGCTTCATCCGTCTCTGGCTCAACGCTATTGACGCCTCTTTTAACGGAAAAGGGACTTTCCAGGTCTTTGGGTTAATTCGTTGAGCTCAAATCAGTTTACTGAAGGGGAGAAAAACATGGAGGAGGGGGGTCCCGAAGTCGGTACTAAAACGTTGCAGTACAGATGATGGATGGTAGTTGTCACATCCACACCCCAAGACAGCCCGACCCAGCTCGACGTTAGCTAGGGAGGTCCCGCATCTCAATGTCAATCAATCACTACTCAGTCAGTCATTCGCGTCAATCAGTCATGTCTCGCCTCTTATGAGCCGATCTCCTTTCCTCTACTCTTCTCTACCAATCGCGGCACGCTCGGAACAAAGACTTGGACAAAAACGTCAGCTAACACGAGGTTTAAGCTCAACAATGCGTAATCAAAAGACGACACGAACTAGACAACTGGCAGTTATAGTAGATAGACAATCTATAGCATGAAGAAGATAGAAAAATTAAAATAAAATAAAAAAACGACTCGACAAAGACAAGGACAGCCTCGTCAACTTTGTCTGGTCAGCTGAGCCATGCAATGCACCATGCACAGGGTCCAAAGTCTAAGCTCTCTCGCTACTGCTTGTAGGGACCTGGACCTGGACCTAGACCTGGCCTGACCTGACCTGACTTGGACCATTTAGTCCGACCATTTTCTTCTCCAATCGAGTGAGTTTCCGTTACAAAAGGCTAAAAAATAGGACAACGCTCGCTCAATCCCCCAAAAGGGACGGATTGACAGCTGGCGGGACCCTCCAACGCAACGCCCAGGCCACTCGAATTAATGCTTAGTGGAGATTATTCAGACAAACATCACAGACCGCTACGCTTACAGATTCATGCACTTGATCTTTGTTAGCAATTTCTAACAATTTCTTTATCAAGACAAAATATTCTCTATTCCTTTCATTGTTCCGTAACTTGACATCGCCTGGTGATATCACAGCCAAGGATACTTCTTGCTTGTCTGGCCCGCAACTGACGCAACGAATAAGCCATGACGTCCCATTGCTACCCTATTCCCATTGATCAGCGACAGATGAAGATACCCGGATATCGGATCTTGCCATCCATTACAAACATTTAAAAGTCAGAATGAAGACTAGTTAGTAGTAACGGATTATTTTTATCAGCAAATGATATCAAACTTGACTACTGAAAGAACTGTGGAAGCTAAAGATGAACCAACGCCATGGCATCAACCAACCCAATCGTCATCATCCGAGTTTCAGCCTCCATCTTTGCTTGCTTGCTTGTCACTGCACAATGACCGTTTTTTACACTGGCTTGTCCCCACTACGGGAATAATTGCCGCGTACCCAACGTTACTCACTGAATGATGATCAAACGCGCACTCAGCGGACGCGCAACCAACAAAGAGGCCGTTTGATCCGTCAGATTAAATTAGATCTCTAGAAAGAAACATCACTAGACATTACGTTGCATGACGTATAGTCGACTCCTTCAATGGCACTCGTCGACTATTCTTCATCCGAGTCCGGCTCCGAGTCAGAACCTGATACTCACCATGTCAAACGCCGTAAAGGAGTTGACGGCATCGCGGCCCACTCATCCCGGGGTACAGACGGAGATGTAGCTGCGTCTTCTATGCCGCCGTTGCCCGATACCTTTCATGATCTGTATGCTTCTACTGTTCGACAGAGTGTCGTTGATGATCCGAGTTTACATCAAGGACGGAAGCGTCAGGTTCCTCATGTAGTCGGCAACTGGCCCAGTCATGTCTACACTGAGTGTGAGTCGTTATCATACAAGACCTCATTTGCAAGACTAACTTATCCCAGGGCATCCATCTACCGCACAGCATGAACTACTCACGACTCTTATCGCCGACATTGAGGAACATGTGTCGAGTGACACAAAGCTCTTCAATTTCCTGACAAGCGATCTAGGATCACCTCTACCACTGCACATCAGCTTATCTCGCCCGTTATCACTCACAACAGGAAACAAGGATGACTTCCTAGATAAGATAACAGAATCCTTCAACAACAGCGGCATCGCACCCTTCGCCGTCAAGCCCCAGGGCCTCGCATGGTACAGATCACCAGACTCGGACCGCACGTTTCTCATCCTTCGTGTCGCCAGCGGTCCCAGTCCTACAGCCGGCACCAAGGAAGAAGCGAGGCCTCTTAATCCAGAACTCACCAGCTTGTTGGCACGGAGCAACACGGTAGCAACGCAGTTTGGCCAGCCGTCGTTGTATCAACGAGATGCAAAAGAGCCGGTCGGAAGTGCGTTCCACGTCTCCATCGGATGGACGTTTCACTTACCAGGGGACGAAATGTCACTCAAGACGCTGCGACTGTTTAGACAGTCCAAGTTTGACGATATACGCAAGTGGGAGATCAGCGTGGCGGGGATCAAGGTCAAGATTGGAAATGTCGTGAACCACGTTGCACTAAAGAAGACTGGTCGAAGCGGTGCACCGTCAAAGGCGACATCTTTTCTCAAGTCATGACAATATTCCGGGAGGGTCCCCCCATTCTACGTCATTGACTGCAGGAAAACTCGACGTCAACATTATAAAATGCCAGAAATCACACTGCCGAACTGTCCGAGTAAGCCGGACGAATTGTCCCGAGGATGACTTTGACTTGAGATTAATAGATTCGGTCATGGTTCCAAAGTATCGGGGTCTATACAACTACTTTGTCGGTTGCTATGGATGCTACCAGTGACCATTCCGAGACTTGAAACCTTATGGGGGTCCAATAGGAGATGGCGGAGAGGGAGAAGTTGCAGCTGGATGTGAGTAGTCGGAACTCGTGGACGAAAAGTAAACACGGGGACAGATCGAAAACGACGTTGATCTAACAAAAGCGGATTGTTCGGGGATTAAAAGAAAATACAGTGACATCATATGACGTTGACATAAACCTTGCGAAAAAAATAAAGAGAATTGGGAGTTGAGAAGGGGATATAGCAGCTGAACATTATGGAATGTGAGATGGAGCCATTGCTGCGGCTGTACTGCAGATTAATTATTTCTATCGTGGTGGAAGAAAAGGTCAGAGATGAATGAGACTGAAATAGAGACAAGGGAACGACAATAATAAGACAAGTATGGGAGCCACGTGCTTCAGTCTCAACGGTTTTATTTCTGTCTTTTAGCTCAATTGCTGGGTAGACAGAGACCTGGTATCAGGGAGAATAAAGAATGTTGGTTGAGATCATTTAATGTTTGTTATTTCATTTCTTTATCTGCATGAGCGTGTAAGATAATGTCAGTGAACAATTGCCGGTGTATTTATTAAAGCATGGGCTAGTATAAGAATGCTCTCGATCACTGATTAAGGGTGTTGAGGTTGAGACTGGCTGGCTGGCAACGGGTAGCAGTGGAAGCCCGGGCCCGGAGACTTTTGTTGTGAAGATCAAACGGTCGTTAGGTCCCTGAGAACGGGAGATGAGATCCCTGTCATTGTGAGTGTTATTGTCACAATAAAATGAACAATCATGCTGTCGATCAATGTTGCATTGGAGGGGTAAAAAGATAATGAATATGGGGAGTTTTATATAAAGTCAACAGGAGCTATGATTTAACATTAGTGCTTAGTGGAAGGACAACCAAATGTTGATTATTCAAGGGCAGCTGATCAGAGACAAGACGAGGGCTACTACTAGAACACAGTTCTATGGGGAGAGAGATTTGGGAGACAAGCCAAGCCATCCCATCCATTGGTTGCCTGAGTAAGTAAGTAGTAATTATACTTTTGTCCCAAACCAAAGAAGGGTTGAATGACTTCTCATCAATTTTATTTTATTCGTAACCTAGAGATTTCCTGCAAAAGGGAGTGTAGGTTGCTGAGGAGGCCAGTACCAGAAAATACAATAAATCTGATACAAATCTTTTGTTTACTTTCTTGTCCCTTCCATGATTTGCCCCTCCAAAACTCAATTTACCCCACCTAAATCATCCACTGACCAGTAAACATTCACTAAATTGGGGATCCAAGCCCAGTCTGGGTAGGCTCCTTCCCTTCTGTGAACGCTGTTTCGTCGGTACTACCATCCATCAACTCATCCCATCCCATCCCATCTCATTCAGCCATTGCTTTTTGCTTTGCCTTGCGTTGCCTTCCATTTCAGGTTGCCTTGCAAAACAAAAGTCGTCCTCAACACCATCACCAAAATTTCTATTTCCCCCCATCCTCTTCCTCTCTTCTTTTTTTTTTTTTTCTTCTCCTCTCCTCACAACATCTTCACTTCCACCACACAAGGATCCTTACATCTTGCTCATTTCTTTACGCAAGATATAACCTTGACTTTCACTGGTCCCTAACCTCTATCCATCGACTCTTTCGGCTACCTACCTAAAAACAAAACAGCTTCCTCTCTCATCGAGCGAACCCAGGCCAAACCGGTTCTAGACGACCCCTCGTCTCCATATCCAAGTTCCTTACCCCGGGAAATCTTTGACCGCCTCCGAAGACCAGACCAGACCCAACCTCTCGCGCTGCGCAAGATTTCACTCCGCCGATCTCGCGTGACATTCCCAAAAACAACATTCGCAGATCCTAGATTGCTTCGTCTTCTTCTACGGAATCTTGACCAAACTCATCATACTTCTCGCCAGCACAGTCGCAGTCGTGTCGCGACAAATCGATAGCGATCGCTTTATTACGGACGGAACCTCTTTTTGACCCGCCCTCACCAATCGATCGGCCGAGCTCTTGTGCCCCTCCCCGCACCCATCGACAATTTGGAGCTCTGCTCTCCCCCCTCTCTCCCTCCTCAAAACTTCGATAAACAACAAAAAAACCACTCCACAAAGCAAAAATGCCTTTCGACATCGACACTACCCGCCGGAATAAGACGCCCCGACCTCTCTCAGACTCGGAGCGCGCCCGCGTAGAAGAGTTCATCGACTCGATCCACTACTCCGCCAGATACTCCGACAGTGAATACGAGTACCGTCACGTTCAGCTCCCTAAAGCCATGCTCAAGGCCATCCCCAAAGATTACCATGACTCGTCAAAGGGAACCCTTAAGCTCTTGTGGGAGGAGGAATGGCGAGCTCTTGGCATTACTCAGGTACGACATTACGCCCTTGCCAACCCGCGCCTCTGTCTATGAATGGGCAGCAATATTGGAACCAGCGAGGACTAACAGCTGTGCAGAGTCTAGGATGGGAACACTACGAAGTTCACGAGCCAGAACCGCACATTCTTCTGTTCAAGTATGTTGCCATGTGAATCTCATCCGCGGGATTCAACCTACCCTGCCTCCGTGATAGCTAACATGGTTTCTAGGCGACCGCTCAACTTCCAACCACCTCAGTAATCGACTAGATCCCCCACGACTCAGATTTCCCCCTTAATGTACCATACATATTTATTGCACAGAGCCCCTTACATCGGAGCCACACTCAAAGCCTTAGACGGAAGTTCGTTCACTCATCGTCTCGCGATTTTACGGTCTTCATTGCACGTTGAGATATAAAGAGAGAAAGCATAAAACAAAGAGACTTTATTGGTTCAACACGCTCGCAAACGTCCCATTCAGTGCTCGATGGTATGCCTCGGCCTTTATTGTGCCTTTGTCATGCATGCATGATCCGCCACTCCCTGCCGAGATGTAAAGGGAGGCTCTCTTACCAGTTTCTTGGGTCGATGTCTAGTGTATGACGCATGGACCGTGGATTTGGTTGTTTGGGCGACAGGGCGAGTGGAAGGGGATCTTGCGAAACTTGATAGATGGAGTCGCAAAGTTGGATCCTCTCATGCATGTCCCAACAACCCAAGACATGGGTACATTATAATATGGAGTTTGGATCTGGAACGATCCGGATACGCGTCGCGTTGGTGTTTGGTTTGGTTGGGCATTTCAACAAGTGTTTACCAGTTCCCCCTTTTTTTTTATCTAACGTGTTTGTTTCAATGTCCCTGATTTGGAGGCAACTAAGAAAGATGGGATGGAGATCCGTTTGCATCGGGACAAAAGATGATGAGGATATCGCATCTGGGCGCGTATGGTTGAAAGAAAAGAAATGTGGAGGGATGTGCTCAGAGATACCCTTCTACAATACAAACAAGCGCATGATGGGGGGAACAATGACAATGAAATGGGCTTAATGATAGGGAGGCCTGATATCAAGTTATACAATCAGATGCAGGCAGAAGAAAGAAATGGTACAGGGATTACATGTGGGAAAGAAAGATGACGGCATAGAGACAAGAATCGTATAATGATAGGCGAAAAGAAGAATGACTGATTTAACATTCAATGGTGATGTTTTATTGAGTGAATGAATGAAGGAGTGAGTATGGCCTCACTCATGTGGCTTGGGTGAATCATTAAAGAAGGGTGGCTGATTCCAGAATTGCGGCTGTAGAAGCGCCACAATTGTGAAACAATTATAGAGGAGAAAAGCTGAGGAGAATGTCATACGAGGGTCTTGGTTGGATGTCTTGAAATAGGATGTTTGTAAGTCATTTTACGAGGGGATTGTCTTTCAGTATGTACCTGTCAGGATAGTGCTACTTTAGTACGGATACCTGGTAGATTTATGGCAGCAGTAATTCAAGGTGAGGCATAGTCAGATATTCTTAGACAGGATGGGATGATCAGGGCAGTTGAGTTCTGGAACTCGGCAGATCAGATCGTCTGATGTTGGTTCCAAAAGGTGGGCTTATAATTAGTGCTTCGATCTATGCAATGGCCTCACTCAGATGACGGCGGCTGCTTTGTAATTAATAAATTGGACACATTTCACTTATACCAGGTATCTCTACCAAATTGAATAGTTGTCATCTTCTAGGATAGTTTAATCCCTAAGGAATAGGTACTAGGTTGCATTGACATTGCGCATGTTGAACCATTACGGAGCATCTAAAAGAGGTAATTGATGGTCAGTTCTAGATCCCATTTGCTTCGCCTCAAAATGTTCAATAGCCAGCGTGGCATCTTTTTCTTTCTAGTATTCCTTCCTTCCGTCGAGTCGGTATTTCCCGTACGTGGCTTGATGGGAAAATCCAATCTTCACACGATCAAGTCCAAGTATATTTATAATTAGTTTTAAACTCTTTCGATTTAAAAGATTCATCCCCTTACATAAAATAGCTTTTTTATTCTAGCTTATTATTTATTGTCTTTGACGTATGTACCTATTTATTAACGGCTTTATAAAAAGTGCTAATTAAGGTACCTACCGTTCGATAAATTGGCATCACACCTTTCCCTTGTAGGATAAGTGTCCATCGCCGCCCGCCGAAGCCGTCAACCCACTTTATCTTACTTTCATACGTCGCTTCTTCTAACAGGAGTAAAAACGTCAACTTGACAAGAAGTCGCCCTCATTCTTCTTTTAGTTTCCTTTTTTCCCTTTTTTCCCTATTTGTTAATCGCTCTTCACTCGCTGGCGATTCACTCTTTGTCTTTTTTTTTTTCTGACAATACTATCGCTTGAGATTGTTACACTACCGTCTCTTGAAATAATTCTCCGACATCTCCGATTACATACAGCACCGGCCCATCGCTTTTTGGGCCCGAAGTTACAATGAAGTCTGCGAGCAGACTGTTTTATCTCTCGGTGTTTGCTCTATGGGCTGCACCGGGTTCTTGCGAGAGTTCAAATGATGAATGCCATGTACGTTTTGTCTGCCAGTAAAGCAGCACGCCACTGCGCAAGTCACAACTCTAGAGTCCATACACCCGCTGACATATTTCTTTCTTCTCCAGATCTCACCAAAGTCTATCGTTGGCGACGCCTGCGCTTCGTATTCGACTCTCGACAAACTGAACCTCCAGACCAAACCCGCCGTCGACGACCTCACCCGCAACACCGACTTCTTCTCACACTACCGAGTCAACCTCTTCCACAAGAAGTGTCCCTTCTGGGATGACGAGAATGGCATGTGCGGTAACATCGGATGCGCGGTCGAGACTCTGGACAATGAGGAGGACATTCCCGAGATCTGGCGCGCACATGCTCTCGGCAAACTCGAGGGCCCTCGTGCTCAGCACCCCGGAAAGAAGGCCCAGCGCCAGCACCCTCAGCGACCTCTCGGAGGTCTTTTGGGCGAAAACGTCGGCGAGAGCTGTGTCTTTGAGTACGACGATGAATGCGACGAGCGAGACTACTGTGTTCCCGAGGACGAGAGCGCCAGCTCAAAGGGCGATTACGTGAGCTTGGTCCGAAACCCCGAACGATTTACAGGATACGCGGGCGACGGCGCCAAGCAGGTCTGGGACGCCATTTACCGGGAGAACTGCTTCCAGAAGAGTTCTTTCCCCAAGTCCGCCGATCTCGGCCAGTCCGGATGGCAGCACGGTCCTGCCGCCCAAGACTTCAAGCAGATTCTCGACGCAGCTGGTCGCCAGGCCCAGCTTGAGGAGCGTCGCCAGGAGAACCCCAACACACCGTTCGTCGCAAACACTGGCTTTGAAGTCGAAGATGAGTGTCTCGAGAAGCGTGTCTTTTACCGTGTAATGTCGGGAATGCACGCCAGTATCAGCACTCATCTCTGCTGGGAGTTCCTCAACCAGACTACTGGCCAGTGGTCTCCCAACCTGAGCTGTTACGAACACCGTCTGCACAAGTTCCCCGATCGCATTGGAAACGTCTACTTTAACTACGCACTCATGACCCGTGCCATCGCCAAGCTTAGCCCGTATCTTCAGAAGGAGGAGTACAAGTTTTGCTTGGGAGATCCCTCTGAGGATGCTGCTACCCGCGCAAAGGTTCTGGAAGTTACAGAGAGAGCTGCTAGCGTTCCCCAAATCTTTGACGAGAGCCTCATGTTTGTCAATGGTGAGGGCCCGTCTCTGAAGGAGGACTTCCGCAACCGATTCCGCAACGTTAGTCGTCTCATGGACTGCGTTGGCTGCGACAAGTGCCGTCTCTGGGGCAAGCTCCAGACCGCTGGTTATGGAACAGCCCTCAAGATCCTTTTCGAGCTGGATAACAACAATGAGGACGTCCCTCATCTTCAGCGAACTGAACTCGTCGCTCTCTTCAACACCTATGCTCGTATCAGCAGCTCTCTCCACAACATTGGCCAGTTCCGCCAAATGATGGAAGCCAAAGATGAGAAGGAAAAACTCGCAGAAGAGCTCGCCGAGGCCTCTAAGAAGGAGGAACAGCGCAAAGAGACTGCGTCCGAAGAAGTCGATAAAGAGTTTGAGGAAGTTAGCGAGAAGGACAGACTACGTGCAAAACTTGAAGCTGAGGCTGCGGAGAACGATCAGATGGACGACGCCATGAGGGAATTTATTGAGTTGCGTGCCAGAGGCCCCAAGGAGGATACGATGATGGCTCACCTTGAGCACGAATTTGCTCAGTTCAAGGGTGCTATGGCCATTATCATCAAGGGTTGGATGCGCACCCCAAGAACACTGTAAGTCTTTACACTCCGCTGCAACGTCCCAGGGCAATTGCTAACAGTACCAGATGGAACGTCTTTAAATACGAAGTTCGTCGTCTATTCCGTGTTTGGGTCGGTCTTCCCGTTGGTCCACGAGCGTGGAAGTTCGGATTGCCTAAGCTGGACGTGGACCATGAGGAGCTGTGATGGGCTTTTCCACAGCTTATTACTTTTCTATATACATGCGATTGCTTTTATTTGACTGTTTATATGATTAAATACACCAAATTGGAGATACTGGCATTACTTGGCGTTTACATTTGTTATCCTCTCTATTGAGGCGTTGCTGAGCATTTAAGCGTTTTATGGGGGGTAGATGTGTTGTTTTAGTCCGGTCGATTATACAGCGAACAAATAAAGTGCTTCTTTACATAATTGCAATGCTAGATATGAGTGAACTGGCGGTGTGTTTGAAAGTGCAACTGTTATCATTGTCATTGGCTTGTAGATCACTCACTCAAAGGGATCTTGACATTTCAGGCACAAGCATTACTCTATGAGAAGGATTGAACATGTATGGAAAGAGGATAAGACAGAACCGTCTCATTTCAACCCTTTAATATACCTCTGTAACTGTACTCAAGTCATTACTCCAGTTATACTGCAACCTCTTGATGTTTGTTGTTCTTTTTTCCACAAGATGCTCAACTGCAGTCGACGTATGGTAGATAATTGGGGGCCAAAAAGGGCTGAGAACAGGGGATGGATGTTTTTTAGGCTTTGAGGCCCCCAAATGATGAGAGCAGGGATTATAAGACCGGGGATAAAAGTGAGTGTGAGTGGGCTGGGAAGGGGAATTGCAGATGCGAATAAAAGGAGATTTCTTGGGATGTGAGGTAGAAGAGGAGAGATGGTGAGGTAGAAGAGAGGACATATTTAGAGGTATGGTTGTAGGCAATCGATTATATATTGTCTACCAAGTGTACATGGGAGTAAAAGTGAATCAGTATTCTATCAAATAAGATACAAGTCAAAGTAATATGGTAGAATTTGCAGTCACATTATATACAGCCTTGATCACAATTACAAACACGGCCATTTATACGAACCCGAAATCCGTTATTATACCAAGACCAATTCCTGACATCAACCCATACCTCCCCCTCCTCCTCTTGTCTCTTCCGTCATGAGAGGAAAAAGCAAAATTACAATTTTCAAGGTCCTTTTGCAAAACCCCATCAATGAAACAAGCGGTGTTGGTTCTGTTGGTTCAACACATACATCTTATTTACCCTTTCCCCCCAAACAGCCAATTATATCTCACAAACACATCCATTTAGTGTGGTTCCCTACCAGGCTGGCGGGATTTTGATCATGACGAACATGGTGTGTCCTCTCCCCTTTCTTACCGACCGCTTGGGTTTTTTCTACCTTTCCGGTCCGTTGGCTTGGGATTGTTTGTGGTGGGTGGGTAGCCTAGGGAGGAAGGTAGTTGCAGGAATGGAGGTATGGATGTTCAAGGTAAATGAATGAAATGGTAATCTAGATGTGGATAAAATGGTCACCGTCTGACTTTGCTTCTCATCCATCACACGGGTTTACTTACCCCAAATGTCCAAAAGATGAGATAGTATCCATCCCCCGCCGCTGAGATTACCAAGACCCTAGATAGATGAACGGGAAGCCCGAGCTTAGAGACACACGCGCACTCCCATCCCATATTAACCCCGGACGTCCGGATGTGATTCCGGTGCAGATAATGGGTCCCATACTGCTGGGACCAAGTGGGTGTGGTGGCCGTTTTGCAAGTTCAAGTTCAAGTCAAGCTAGTTTTTAGTTGCCTTGAACTAGAAACCAGATGCTCGGGTCCGGGTCAGGTTCCTTTGTGTCGGTAACGGGAAGGAGATGAACCCCTGTTCATGGGAAAGCCCTATAACTAGCTGTCAGCTCGCTTCTCTGTGATATGATTTTGGGTAGAACCAGTTTCTTGGGAACTTACTTGTACTTTTTTCCCCGTCGTTATTGACCTCATTATGGATCTTTTATCTGGCGTTGGAGGTTGTTGTACATCGACTGAGAAAGTTGAGAGCGTGGCTAGAAGGGATAGTAGTATCAGTCTCGAGGACGGTGCTTATAAAAGGTATGTCTTTGGTCTTGTTTTGGTGAAGAAGACTAACTTGGACTGGTAGACATACTCCAGAACCTGTCAAGTCTCCCCTCTCCTCTTTTGATGTTGGAATATTTGAGGAACCGCAAAGACCTAGTCCTGAGGAAGGATGTACTCTTCCTAGTCCCAGTCTTGCATCATCTCCTTCAGTCGTTGCACCAATGGATGTCTATCTTCGATGCGATGAGAGCCACGAGTCTAGAATGATGAGACTTGGCAATAAGATATTAGATCAAGACGACCCAACGTCCGGTCTTGAGAACACATCGCCTGCAGAGACTTGTAGCTGGGAGTTTACTGATGTCTCGACGCAAAGCCGAGAGATGCCAAACACTCCCGTACTACAGCCTGCACTTAGCCCCAAGTCAACAGCTATTCCATCAACTAAACCCTCGCATCCAAAAGACAACAAGAACAAGAATACCTTATCGGACTCGGATATGTCTGAACTTGCGTTATCCGTTGACTCACAACCTCTGAGCGACGACACACAGGCGTACAAAGAGGCCGTGGCTGGATACAAGGCTGCTTCTAAACGATACAAGTTCGTGTTTCTTTCCTTGTTTCCTTTTTATCAGCATGATACTAACAAGTGTAGACTCGTCGGTGCGAAGAGTTGCAAGAGACCTCGCATCTATAAAGGCGCGAGGGGGATAAAGCGTAGGGTGGGACAGGAGAGAAAGGCGGGGGATGGACGAGCGAAAGAGAGGGGGTAGTCTACTTACCAAGATGCTTTTTGTGTGTACATGTCGTTATTATTGTTGGTATCTTCTAATGTATAGATTATTTGTCGCATTCTTCATGGACTCCAAGTGTCGCGTGAGCTCAAGGAGTTTCCGTAGTCATAGGTTCACTCTCCTTGACAACATCAATACCAAGCAAAAGGGAGAAAAACACCAAAAGCAGCTTAACACGTTAGCCGCACACCTCAATATAGAAGGGTTATAACATACCGCCATACTGCATATACCCAAAACATGAATCTCGAATCCTCCGGCTAATGCTTTCCCACTCATCATGATCCTCTGATGCCTCCACGTCCGAATAGCGCCCAAAATAATCGTCCCGATAGAGAAACCATAACAGGTCATGGCCAGGGGTCTCCCCGTGACAAAGTATCCAAAGCTCTTTGCGTGATACCCCTCGTGATGCAGCGTGAACAACTGGGCTACCGTTGTTCCTACCATGGACATCATAACCGAGGTACGCAAGTAGCCGAGAAAGGTTCTTTCGTTTGCTGTAACGATGCGTTAGACTTCCTTTTTCTTTTGATTCCACATGAAAACCCCGTCGATACTACCGATTGAACATCACGAGACCCCTTTTCGACGTGCATGTTGTAAAAGGGGGGGTTCAAGTTCTTCCTCCAATCTCATCGTAGAGAACAGTCCTCGGATGAAACATACCTAGATGATCCCTCGACGCTGAAAAGTCCACCTCGCAGCTAACGTAGTCTTTCCAGAACCTTCCCAGGCGCGTCCCTGTCTTGATGCTACTGCTACCGTTGGGTGCACTGTCACCCCCTTGCGGCACGGCGGCGGCGGCGGCGCATCCTTCTCCGTTGCTGTTTCGGGGACATGATTCAACTTGAGCGTCGCTTTCGTTTCGAGACCGGGACTGACGAGAGCCTGGTCTTCCGAGGTCCTGAAGTGAGTATTCCGAGTTGGAACGGGTTATGTTGATTGAAGGGCGGCGAAGCATCTTTGGGTTAAGAGGAATGCCCCAGTACTTAGTTATTAATGTGATTGACCGCTATGACTTGGATAGATACAAGGCCCTTGCTATGAAATTGATGGCTTGGACTAAAGAGAGAGATCGTCGTTGAGGAGTGTTAATCGTGAATGACCATGTGCGGATATCGGCATGTATAAGCGGAGGCTCCGAGCGCCGAGCCGGCCCCTCATAGCCGGAAGCGGAGGAAGAGGGATCCATAAACCACCGAAGATCTAAGACATTGCCGTTTTGTCTTGTAAACAGTTAACGATTCACCGATATGGTAACTATATATCATATCAGTGTACTATGTACTACAATAGGTACCTGTTCGTATCAGAGGGAATATAATAGAGTTCAACACAGCTTCAACGGCATTCCATCCACTTCCCAAAATAACAACATTTAAAAATGATATACTCGTGCATGCATAACTCACCGGCACTTATGTCACTATAACAACCCCCTTTTCAGCATCGGACATTCTCAATCACAAGTTTAAAAAAGGTCCTCCTCTTCCAGCTCATTGTTCCATCTACCGAACTTCCACATCTGGTAACTGCAACGAAAGTACCACTTATCTTCTGCTTCTATTTCTATTTCTGTTTTCCATCTCAAAAGAGTTAAAGTGGCCTCTTTGTTTTCCCCTTCTTTTCACGGCTCTCGCTCGTCTTGGCTCCGCCGGTACGCTCCGGCCGACAGAATGGGAATATCGGCCCGGATATCCGCTGTAAAAGGTTTATTTCCCGATTCTGTCAAGTTATCCAACCATGTCATATTTTATGATTACTCGATTTGCTTCCCAGGCTGTCGGGTTCTTCCTTTTTTCTTTGTCTTGGAAGAAAGGATCTTTCGGGAAAGAATGGCATGGGAGTTCACAACCATCGTCAGCTGAAAAGCACAAGAATAAAAACTACGACAAGACATTCTTTCTTTTCCAAAGGACAAGTTACTATTGCATCTCATCAATCTTTGTGACGTATTTGATATCTATCTCGATCATCCAAGACAAACCCTCCGGGATCCCCGGTGTAATTAATCCACGGTATATGATCCACGTCGCTCTCACGGTCCGTATATACCGGCCAAGTTCCTCCCCCGTCCTCATCTGCATGTTTGTCTCTCTCTCTCTCTCTCTCTCTCTCTCTCTCTCTTGTCTGAAACAAACAGATACAGTGAGTGAGAGACTGTCTTACATTACTTGTCTCATTTCAGCCGGGCCGTTTAAATGCACAACATTAAAAAGCTAAAACCTCATTTGTTGGTTTATCCACAACATGCCTTATCTTGAACCCACGATCAACTTTCGATCCTTGTTCCCTGCGATCTTGAGCTTTCTTAGTTGTCATACATTATTATTACTATTATTATTATTCCCCGAGCCTTATGCTTATCCCGCCATCTCTCGTATCGTTGTTGTAATGGCACCAAATGACTTTATGTGCCGCGTGCCTACTTGATTGCGTTATCCTGTATAAGTGAGCAAAGCTATCACCCTTTTTGTATTCTTCTTCTTTTTGGTGCATTGTAACCTCGCTTCGACTTGCCGGCTTTTCTCACTTTCGTTTTATTTATTCCCTTTATATCAATTCTATCTCGAGTATTTAGTTCCAAAGACTATCTGACAAACGAGCTCTAGTCAACACAGCAGTACAGCACAATGAACGAGTCAACAAACACCCCTCCAACTCCAGACACCGAGTTCTCTCCGCCATGTAGTCCTCCACAAAAGATTCAGTATCTACGAGATACCCGCTCTGCTGCAAAGGAGAAGCTATTACAGCTAACCTTGGAAGAAAAGGCATGACGTCTCAGTCCCTCGTGAAAATAAATCAGCTAACACCCAACAGGTCTCACTTCTCACAGCCGCTGACTTTTGGAGGACAAAAGCCATACCTGAAAAGGGCATCCCTTCCATCAAAACAACCGACGGACCTAATGGCGCACGCGGTGGTATCTTCGTTGGCGGGACAAAGGTCAAACAATAGAACCCCTCTTGATAGTATGAGCGTAACTAAACATTACAGGCCGCCCTTTTCCCCTGCGGTATCTCTCTCGCAGCTACATGGAACAAAGATCTCTTGTATCAAGTCGGACAGCACCTAGCGCAGGAAGTTCGTGCCCGATCAGCAGAGATGCTTCTAGCTCCGACTGTTTGCATGCACCGTCATCCCCTTGGCGGTCGTAACTTTGAGTCCTTCTCGGAAGATCCACTGCTCACTGGAAAGTTGGCAGCGCAGTATATCAAGGGTCTTCAGGACAGAGGTGTCGCAGCTACCATCAAACGTACGCATACTCAGTTACAAACTTGATTGGAAATATGCTGACAATATTGACAGACTTTGTTGGAAACGAGCAAGAGACCAACAGGCTCACGATAGACTCGCTTATTATGGAGCGACCTCTTCGCGAGATCTACCTCAAACCATTCGAGATTGCAGTTCGGGAGGCCAATCCGTGGGCTGTCATGTCGTCGTACAACCTCATCAACGGTGTCCACGCAGACATGAACAAGCACACACTCAAAGATATTCTTCGTGGAGAATGGGGATACGAGGGGTAAATGAACCTACACTATCATCATTACCAAACATCTAACATGTAGCAGAACCGTCGTTTCAGACTGGGGCGGTGTCAACTCAATAGTTGACTCGGTAGAAGCAGGCTGCGATATCGAATTCCCCTACTCCCCAAAATGGCGTCTCGACAAGCTTGTCGCAGCCGTCCACGAAGGCCGCATCTCAACCGAGACAATTGACCAAGCAGCAGAGAACGTGCTCGCGCTGGTAGAGCGACTCAAAGGAGGTGACATGTCCCCAGAACAGCCCGAGCGTGAAGACGACCGTGAAGAAACGAGACAGCTGATTCGAGCGGCTGGACATGAAGGTCTTACGCTTCTCAAGAACGACCACGGCATCCTTCCGCTCTGTCCCAAGACAACCAAAGTCGCTGTCATTGGACCGAACGCGAATCGTCACATCGCTGGTGGCGGCGGAAGTGCGAGTTTGAACCCATACTACAATACCATTCCGCTGGACAGCATCCGTAAAGCATCGCAGCAGAAAGTATCTTTCGCTCAAGGTTGCCACATCCACAAATGGCTCCCCGTTGCTTCAGAGTACTGCACCGAAAAGTCAGGCAAGCCAGGTGTCCACATCGACTGGTTCGCAGGCGACAAGTTCGAGGGCAGCCCGGTGGTGAAGCAGCGCCGAACAAACACAGATCTTTTCCTCTGGGATTCCGCGCCTCTGAACCAGGTTGGGCCCGAGTGGTCTGCTGCAGCGACTACATATCTCACGCCCAAGACGACAGGGAAGCATACCATCAGCTTCATGAGCGTGGGTCCCGGAAGACTCTTTGTCGACGGGAAGATGGTCCTTGATCTGTGGGACTGGACGGAAGAAGGCGAGGCCATGTTTGACGGCTCGATCGATTATCTTGTCGATGTCGACATGGAAGCTGACAAGGCTGTTGAGCTCCGCGTGGAAATGACAAACGAACTGCGTCCCATTTCCAAGCAGAAGCAGTTCGGCATCACGCACAAGTATGGCGGTTGTCGTATTGGGTTCAAGGAGCAGGACAAGGTGGATTATATCCAACAAGCCGTCGAGACAGCTCGCGATGCAGATGTTGCGGTTGTTATTGTTGGTGTGGATGCTGAGTGGGAGTCGGAGGGATATGATCGTCAGACGATGGATCTTCCTGCTGATGGAAACCAGGACAGACTCATCGAGGCCGTGGTCAAGGCTAACCCGCGCACTGTCGTTGTCAACCAGTCTGGTAGCCCAGTACATATGCCCTGGGTTGATCGAGTGCCTGTCATTCTCCAGGGCTGGTACCAGGGTCAAGAGGCGGGCAATGCTTTAGCTGACGTCCTATTTGGCATTGAGAACCCAAGCGGCAAGCTCCCAGTAAGAAACATTTCCCTCACTGGCAGCACAGTCAACTAACTACAAACAGAGTACGTTCCCCAAACGCATCGAGCATACTCCAGCATGGCACAACTGGCCCGGCGAGAACCATAAAGTCCTGTACGGCGAAGGCCTCTACGTAGGATACAAGCACTACGACCACGCCAAGATCGAGCCTCTCTTCCCTTTCGGTCACGGTCTCTCCTACACAACATTCGAGTACGGTCGACCGGAAATCTCAACAAGGACACTTACCCCCGATGGCGAAATCAACATCACCCTCGCCATCTCCAATATAGGATCGCGCGCCGGCTCAGAAATCGTGCAGCTCTACGTCCACGATGAGAAGAGCCGGTTACCAAGACCTGAAAAGGAACTTGTGGCGTTTGAGAAGGTGTACCTCGAAGCTGATGAGACGAGGCACATCACCATCAAACTGGACAAGTATGCTGTTGGGTACTATGATGAGACTGTTCCAGGATGGATTGCCGAAGAGGGAGTTTTCAAGGTGTTGATTGGAGCGTCAAGTACGGATATCAGGTAAGTTTTCTTTGCCATGGACGAAGAACAAATGCTAATCGGTATAGACGATCAACGAGGTTCAGTGTGAAGGAGTCGTTCACTTGGGTGTTTTGAACGAATTTGGGACCGCTCTTTGCGCGGGTTCGACTCGATAGAGGACAAAGATATTGTTAGATATCATTCCATCAAAGTACACTGGAATACCATGTGCAGATTTTGCCAAAACGATGTTGCTCAGAGTTGCGAGGTTGTATGATCTGTCCCTGTGTTAAGCATCCATAACAGCACCAAATCCTGCCAAATGACGATGATCCATACATGAATGAATCAAGTGAGCACATCACGTAGGGTGAAATATATATTATGTTTCTTTGCGAGAACAGTATGTAATACCTTGGAACAAGTCCGTAGGCCAAGTATCGCGTTTCATTCTGATTCTCTTCTTGAATACACGTTAGACCAAAAAGAACACCATACGTAAAATAAGCGGTCAGACATACCTCATGTATAAACATTACACTGCCAACGTGCTCTCAACCCTCTTGACTTAGCACGTCGGCGCTTCTGCATGCAACGAGTCTTGATGCCTTCTCATCCGCTGTTGAATCCCGTGATTTATTCTTCTGTTTCTTTTCTTTTTGTCTCCCGCTCAATCCCGTTCTTCGCGTTCATCCTTGCCCTCGGGGCTGCGACTCCTGCTTCGTCCTCGGTTTCGTCCACCGGCACCTCTTCCACGTCCAGGCTTGCCGGGCGGGGGTCGCACGAAAGCAAAGTCTACAGAGATGGTCTGCTCGAGGAGCTTCTGGTTGTGCGCGCCGTCGATGGCAGCTCTGGCTTCTTCAAGTGTTGTGTACTCGATAAGGGCGTATCCCTGAGAAAAAAAGAGCGATCAGCAAACCCCTCCCGTTTCTACTTTGTTTTCGCGTTGGTTCGTTGTAGCTTAGCTTACCTTGACGTAACCGCTTCTTCGGTCGAGGTTCAGGTGCATGTTCTTGATCTCGCCGTACTCTCCAAAGAGATCTTGTAGGGCCTCCTCGTCGGCTTCTTCGTGAACGTTTGTAACGGCGATGATCCAACCTTCAATGGATCGGACAGCCGTAGCTTTGGTATGTGTTTGCATATCGGATTCGTTGCGCGCGGGGGGAGGGGGAGAGCCCGCCTCGACATCGACGTCCATTTCCACATCGGCCATTTTGTCTATTGTATTTGGTGTGAGAGTACTTGGTTGGGGTGATTGATGAGTGTAAAGTTGATCGATCCTTCGGTGATGGAAGCTACTTGACAGAGTTCAGAGTATGGAATTCGTATCACGTGACACGATCATTGGAACCGAAAGCAATCATGTTGCCATTAACAAGCTTTCTATTGGAGATTTTGGGAATTCGTTGGGCTCGAGGCTATGTTTCATCAATTCTAGATTTAGATGCAGCTTTTACGTGGAATCATGTAGCGTGGCATTTCAACAAGGTTTGACTCGAAAGGTGATCCTGAGGCACGCCAAAATCAAAGATGTCATCCATGAGCATGAGTCACTCGCCGAAATTGCCCCCAGAACTCCAGCGTCTACGATATGCCCAGTGCCATCAAGCACGTCTGATTCGAGACTATCACCGTCTGCACCAGCAGGAGATACCGACATTCACGGTCGCAGTAACATGCATCTGGTGCGAACAAATGTTTGTTGTATTGTGACAACTGACACCGGACGCCGAGTAGAGTCGTAGCGCTTTCTTCGCCATTTCCTTTTTCATTTCATAAGGGGGCTCAGCCTATCCATGCGACCCGACCCAATCCATCATCCCATTACTGAGTGAAGTCAACCATTGTTGTGGTCCGCAAGCCAACTTTCCCGATTTCCGCAAATCTTGTCGTTTTTAACCAGTCGTTTACGCGCCGGGGTTGGGGTTCATCTGTGATTCGCATCGTCAGCGCCTGTTCCTTCTTTGTATGTTTGTCTTGTCATGTCGAGTCTGCTCACCTTTCTCTTGCCACCAGTGAGGGTAACGTTGACGAATCGACGGGTGTACTTGAGGCGCTTAAGAGCACGGCCCTTGGGGACCTTGGCCTTCTCCTGCTTCTCAACCTGTTGTGCCGTGATGGTTAGTGATCGTGTTCGTCGGAATATTCGATGGGTTGGTTGGATTATTCGCGGAGTCGTCGTACCTTAGGAGTCTGAGACTTGACCTTGCCTGCATTTAATGTTAGCAACGCGACGACGAAAGATAAAGCAATAGCGCTTTGGGCGAGAGCAACGTACCGGCACGGGCAAGAGATCCGTGAACTTTACCCATGGTGAATGATTTGCGTGGTGGTGATGTGGATGGTGAGTCGACGGGCTGCGCGGTAAGATTTTGGGGGAATTTGGCAAATGTGTGGGCGAACGGCGGCACTCACGTGCCGATGCCCTCGGAAGAACTTGGGTCCGAGTGGCGGAAGGGTGATTATGTAAGGCTAGTGGAGCTAATCCTCCGCTCAGGACTCATGACACTTGAGTCTCGGAGCAGTTGTGACAGCCAGATAGAAAGATGTCGGACTATTCTGCAGTAGTCTGAATATTTCTTATTATGTTTGAGTCAGGTAGTTTAGCAGTTTCGGGAGAACGGCTGTTTGGTTGAGAAGGATGAATTGGGGTGACGTCATTCGCGAACTACTTACAGTACCTAGGTATCTTGAGATATCTGCTTTGGAGTTTTGGAGGTTAAACAGCCCAATACTTGTGAAGTTGCAATGCCACTTACCTGTAGTTATTCTCTCATCTGAATTGCTTATGTGTGTTTTTGGTCATCCTTGGCTGAGTACTTGAGCCGTTACATCGTTCTGTACGGCCATGCAGGTACAAGACGTGCCTGTAACTGGGCGTCTTACAAGCAGCTGCACTCTTAATCAGTATCAACATTAATTAACCTGGAGGCTGGTATTGTCTTCTATTGGACTGCATTGGTTACTGTGGCTTCTCACTTGAACTACTTTTGGGAGAGTCTGCCTCGAGGTCGCAATACAATGTTCAAAAAAGAACGCCTTCATGTAACCATAATCACGATATGGATGATAAATCATGCCGTGAGTTGTCAACCAAAACGCACAGAAACTTGTTCTGCGCAAGCTGGATAGTCATTAATACGAAAGCCTTTAGAAGTTATGCGACTGGTATGAAGTCTTAGAAATTATCAGTTTTAGAGAGTTTGTTTCTGATGGAACCAGTGAGATGATCGTTCTTCTCATACACGATGTAGGGTAAGTTTCGCGAGAAAATGACTCCATCAACAAACATCCCACATTGCTTCCCCACTATTCCTTGTTACTCATTTCCTCCACCAAGATCCCCATTCATCATACAAATTCGCATTGTCTTTTTAGCTATTTTAATCATACCTACCAAGACTTCAAATGTCTTGCATCGTGTTGAGAGTAGGCGCTTTGCTATATTTACACTGAGACCCAGGTACTTGCAGGGTCCAGCCGCCATGGACTCTTTACTGATGCGAAAATACGAGATCAAGATGAGACCATGGCGACCAGGGATTGAACTTCATGGTGGAGTTTACATGGAGGGGACTTTGTACCCCGCCAATGTCTCGAATTGATGGTATTTATATCATGAGGCTCAAAGATTGTAGAGCTGATGGATAGGTTGGAATTGGGATCTCACTGTGATTATTAGTATGTATGCACCTACAGAAGACAGCGATATATTCACTCATAATTGAGAAAGTAAATGCAACCAGTCGGAATGCAAGATACGAATTCCCTTTCTTGATGAGGCCGTCATGTCGATGCCTCAATCACATCAGTCATCCTTCCTGTTGGGTTATGTCCTCGTCTATTCTAGATCAAGCCCCAAGATGCACGGGCCTAATTGTCTCTTATCCATCGCACACAATCTTGCTTGCTTGCATGCAGAAACAGCACATACCATGCCCCCTCACAGATAAATCACATCACTTCGCATCCAACTAAAGCAACTACAGTACAAAGTCAGTCTAGTCTAGACTATACTTTCAGCTATCTTTTCTTGGTCAAGAGGTTGGAAATCATGTCATGAGGTTCTCATCGCTTTCCCGCTACTGTACTTTGATGATCAACAGAAAAGGCTGGGACACCACCATTTAGAGAAAGATCAGGGGAATAATAAATGGCCTCTCATGTCGTACTACGATGCACTACACTACAATTAAGCCTCTTGTTAGAGTATCAACAAGGTTTGCCAATCCAATGTCAACCTCCTTTGCATCGTCCAGCCTCCCATGGCGCACAAGGTTACGGTTTAAGTGCATCGGTCAGTCACTGCGATATTACAGTAAGTACTTTGTGTGAGTTTAGCTTACATCCCGCATGGATGTCTTCTTTCTTCCCTTTCCCGCTACCCGTCGATCTAATTTTTAACCGCGAGAACAAAGAGAAAGAAAAATCCTAAACGAGCTTCCGTGCAGACCGCTAAACCCCAGAGTATCGACCATGAGTTCGTATCCTTCCAGACTGAGACAAATATCGATGGGGGACCTTTTTTTTCGGGCAAGTAGCCGTGTTTCTATTCGCGTATCACTCGGTTCTTCGGTACAGTAGGCAGCCCAGAGGATGGATGCTATTTTTGGTCCTCCCGTCCCCCGCTGTCACCCTAAAAAAAACACAACTGAAGAAAAAAGGGCTCTCTCTCTCTTCTCTGTAAGGCCACTGAAACTGTCACCCTGCCCTGCCCGTGGATCACTCCCGCATGTGCCGGAGCGAGAACCAATGAGCCCCACGATTGACGGATGACACCTCAAGCCACGCACGTCTTTTTTGGATGGTGCCCACCTCAACAGTTCGTATTCCAGGTCAAACCCACTGGCGGGAAAAAGAGAGCTTGATTGATCCTTACGAGCTGAGTTTGGTTCTACTGTAGGTGCAGTTGACACAAGAAGCCTCTTGCGTTGTGAGGAGGGTGGTAGAGTTTAATGGCTAATGGCTGAAATATCGTTGAGGGGGGCATACAACGGGGTGATATTAAGTGAACCATTCAAACAGCCCTATCATGGCATTCATTTTATGATCACCATCATCCGTAGATCCAGTAGCAGCTCAGAGGAACTGCCAGGGACGGGTGCTGTACAACAAATCGCTGGGTGTGGTCTGGAAGTGGCTTTTACCCTAGTCAATGAGTGATGCCGCCATCCCGCAATCACGCATAACGGGCATGATCCATTTCTATCATGATCCATGGTCCATGCTAGCAGTACCTAGTTAGTCCTTGCCTTGCCTTGTATTGCCTTGCCAGCCATGATCATGGATGTGATATCGTCCCGCAACTCAGCTGGTTTTGGGTTGGTCTGCTGCAGCTAGTTTAAGCCCAGAAAAATAGAAACCCAATTGTACTGCAAGCTGGGGATCCAATGAGTTAAGTTGTCGGCATCTTGCTTCGCTTCGCTTTGCTTTGCTTTGCATCTAAGCTTATGATTGATTGCCTGACACTGCTTGGCAATCTCGTCTCTCTCTCATATCAGAGACAAAGACCAACAAAAAACTTCATTAAAAACAAAAAGGGAATTGTCTGGAATTTTCTATTTCCACTGATTCTTCCTTATACAATTAGAATACCCTTCCTTCCTCCCTTTCACCCATCCATCCATTCATACTTCTTTCTCCCTCCTCCCACCCTTCTTCTCTATCTCTTACATATCCATGTAAATGGATGGATGCATGCTACTCGAGCCCAACGTTGAGTCAGGATACTACTGCTACTCTCTGATTACGCTTTCGTTCCTCTGACCTCTCTCTTTCTCTCTTGGTGTCACCATAATATTTATTTTCCTTCTCAGCCATCTTCTTATTTTCCACTTGTACAACATTGAGAAAAAGTGGTCAAGGATTTCTGGTTCGCTCGTTTCGTCTCGTCTCGTCTCGTCTCTCAAACCCATCACGAGATATCCGCATATTTCTCCCACCGCCTTTACATCAATCTGATTCACACCACAAACCGCAACCGTCAATCACTTTTCTCAACTAAAGAAAAATCCTACCGCTTTCGTTATTTTCTTTCCCAATTGTCGAGAGAAGGAAAAGAAGGGTTAAAAAAAAAGTAATTGGAATGAACCAATTCCAATCCCATCAGCAATAAGAAACACCAACCGAGACATCATCACCCGCTTTGACCTTAGCTCCCCTCTCCCCCGGTATAGCTTCTTGTACCGAACGCAGACAATCCGCAGCAACGAGAGAAAAAGAAGTTCATTTTTGAGCGCATTCGGCCAGACCGACGCAAACGCCCGAGAACAACTGAAAAGACAGAGAAACTCTTCTCAGATTTATTATCATTTCCGCTTACTTGCAGCAAATCATCAACCAACCCCCCACCTGTGCTCATCTTTTGTCCGACACTGATACAGCTGCTCACTCATATTCGCCTTTTCTCCCGACTTTTTGTCTCACATCTCGCATGTTCTGAAGCGCCTCTTGCGCAGTCGCCAGTTCTAGGTTGACCGCTTGCTTGAGTCTGTAAAGAAAAAGAAAAACACAGCATTTCGCCATGTTGCAGACTGCTCAGGCACCGACCCAGCCTCAAGGGCGCTCTCGCTCAAATAGCTTGCAGCAAATGCTCGATTTAGAGAAAAAGCTCAATGTAAGCATAGAAACAGTCAAGAAGCGCAAAGACATTTTTTTCTGACCTGCTCTTATAGTTCCAGCGAACACATCAAGGCTCTGTGCCTCCATCTCCAGCATGCACTGATAGCAGCTCTGTTCCCCCAAGTCCCGGCCATCCTCCTCGACGATTCGAATTGGTGCCAAAGGACAAGAAAGTTCCTCCGCCAGTTCGAAACTATTCTGCTATTCCTCCACCGCTATTCTCAGCCCATTCAGACCCCGTGCGATCAGTGTCACCAAACATGATCCCTCGAAAACCTGTTGGGCAAGGCATGTCCCGACCAGCCTCGACAGAACAGCTATCCAAGGAATCTCCTTCCGACAAAACCGCTCAAAAGACAGTGGCATTTGTATTCCCTCCAGACGTGGAGGAGAAGCGCGCTGTATGCCAATCACCCACTTGGGAGGCTTACGACCGCCGAAAGAAGGAGAGGAAGGAAGAGAAACGAAAAGAAGTCGAAAAAAGGGAAGAAGAGAAGCGAAGAGAAAAGGAGAAGGAGAGGGATCAGGCCATGAACCAGGCACTGGAAGAGGCCTGGAAGAATGCTCCCAAGCCTCGCGGTCGAAAGCTCAGCAAGCCTCCTCCCTCTTCACCATCTGCGCTCGCCGCTCAAGGTCGCAGCACCACCGAACCAGTTCAACCCACACAGAAGCGAAGATCGCGCTCGTCCAGTTTACTAGGCTTCTCCATTGGTAGAAACAATGATGATCCTGAAGAACCGAGACGCAGCCGCTCCAGCTCCCTCTCATCCATATTCCGCAAGTCATTCGAGATTAAGAGGGCTTCGTTTGACGAGACGAGTTCCACCGGTTTCCTTGGGGGAGTCAAGCTCGAGAAGAAGAAGGAGGATTTTCATCAGAAAGTGCTCCAAGATCAGGCCAAAGGTGACAGCAAGGTTCACCCTGCTATGCGAAAGTCCTTTCTGGGTCACGGCTCGTTCACACCCCTCAAAGTCAACCCCCAAACTCAAAAGGAGGCGGACGCGCAGCGAAGAGCATACCCGCCCATCTCGATAAACACATCCGGCGCAAGGGGACAGTCAGCGAAATCGCCAAAGTCGCCGAGAAGAAATTCTGTCAATATTTATCTGTGGAGCGCTCGTGCGAGACGGGGCTCGGTCAGTGATGAATGCGCTGTTGCTGATGATACAGAAGACGAGGGTGATCAGAACAAGGTGCACACGCCCGATAGTGAGATTCTATACCACAAGGCTCAGGGTTTGAATCGAAGAGGCGGTCTTTACATCAAGAAGGACCAGAATGGAGAGGCAGAAAAGCCAGGGTCTTTAAAGGATGATGCAGAGGAGAAGGGCTCGTCACAGAATGTCGAGAAGCAGATAGTTCCTACACCGCGAACTTCAAACCAAAGCTTGAAGCAAAGTCTCCCAGTCAACGTCGCCAAAGACTCTGACAACCCTCCCAAACAAGACACAATCACAGTCTCAAGACCACCAATAGCATCCGCGATACAACACCCTCCCAGAAGATCATCCGCCGCTTCTGGTCTGTCTATCCCTCCTACACCTCCACGAAGAAGCTCAAAAAGACGAGGATCTCTTACCTTGTTAACCCGACTCAACCACTCCCAACCTTCTTCAGATGAGCCGTCAACCGCAAAGAGCGCTCCAGTGGGGCAATTGTCCAAGTCATCAAAAGAGAAGCTTTTCAAACATAACCCCCCGAGCATCCGCTACGAACAGACTCAGCCTGGCGCGCGCCCAAAACCCATCACTTCAGACCCTGAACCCGCCGTTACCACGAAATGGAACCTTAAGGAGGCTGCCAGGAGTGCGTTCGGTCGAGGACATTCTGCCCAGGGATCGGTTTCTTCGACGGCAAGCTCTGCGTCAAGGTCTACCGCTGTATCGTCTGTTGGTCCCCCAGTGCCGCCAAAGACAGATGCGTATGCTTCAAAGGGTCTGAGCACTGCCAATACTGCACCTATTCGTACTCAGCACGTCCACGTCCCATCTAAGCACCTCACTCCACCAAGCTCTTGCTCTCCAACAGGGCGCAGGCCCATGACGAGCTCCTCGGAATCATCATACTCGGATGCGATTCAATCTATATCACCCCTCAGCACACCACACACTACCCCTCCTCAATCCGAGATGGGACATTCCCCCAATATCGCAACCGCGAAGCCTTCAATGGTCGCAAATTCTGGCCACGCTGGTGCATACTGGTCCTACGCAAACTCACCTCGAATCGGTCCCAGCGAGCCCAGCCCCTCCTCAGACGCGGAAGTCGACCCCATCCAAGAAGCAGCCAACAGAGTCATGGAAGCCTTCTCGAATGCAAACCTCCGCAGCTCAACGCCCCGCAGACAAACCCCCCTCTCCTCATCCGACGAACGAAGCTTCGTCTCAACACCAACAACAACACACACTCTCAAACACAGCAGAGGCCAAGTCCGATCACCCGTTCAAGGTCATAGACCAACCCTCTCGGACCCCGAAGCCGCAGCGGTCAAGACGCTCCGCCGCCAGTCCAACCTAGAGCACCACCATCAGCACCACAGCGAGCCCAGCGCCAAGATGTTTGTCGAGTGTTGCGCTTGCAGCTGCTACCACGACATGCCGAGCAAGCTGTACGAAGCCATGTCCAACCCGGACGGCATGCTGAGCGCTGGGTCGACCGACTTTGCGGGCAGCGTGAGCATGACTGTAAAGTGTCCTTGGTGCAAGCATGAGATGAGTACCAAGTGTTGTGCTGGATTCGCAGCCATGGTGTACATCAAAGAACGCTTTCACTAAGTTTTGACGGACATTTGTTTTTTCCTTTTGTGCCTTTGTTTTTTGTTATCAGATACATAAGTATTTGCACGACGCAAACTTTTCCTTTCTTTTCTCTTTGTTCTTAATTGATGCTGGCGTAAATAGGAAAAAGGAACAAGACAGGATACCTAGGGTAATCAATCGGATTTAGTAGTGTACAGAGTTTGTCGGAGGATTGATCCAACAACCCTTCTATACCAGTCAGTTAGTGTATTTAGTTTTTGAACGAAAGAATATAACGAGTCCATGATATGATGAATGCAATATCACCAAACTACCTTCCTTTTTCCCGTTCACAACTCTGTATCAACAACATTCCCTTTTGGACCCTGGTTTGACGTCACATAGGCTATTTCACTTCTCTCCACCAAGAAAAGAGGGCAAAAAAAAAAAGTCTAGCTCTTTCGATAGCAGACTTGGCATTTAATCCTATCTCGAAACTAAAAGCCGATTAAAATTAACCTAGACCACCTTCCTGTCCAAGAATAGTATCATGGTTCTAAAAAACGATAGCGAATGAAATAGAAACGTGGTGGTGTGCATATTTTAGTTTACGTGAGCCAAACCCATTCGTGTATAGGTACGCTCGGTCTCTTTTCAACGCCAAGAAACATGGTCCGTGATAGATAGAAGAAAGATATAGTCCTTTAAAAAAAACATGTGTTTATCGTAAGAACGAATAGTTGCGAATAATAATGATAACCTGTTGTTATTGAATTGTAGCATTTCTCTTGCAATTAATTGGACAATAATGAATGATATCCTGCTTTTGAAGTGGTTGCGCAGCGCTGACGTCAGGCCAAGCAGGGATCCTGATGAGAGACTGATGCCAGGTTTTTGAAGATGGAAATGCAAGAAATGGAAGCAGAAAATCCCCAATGTCTACGTCAGGTATTTCATGATGAGGGGTGAGGGGAATTACTATCTCTAAACCTTCTTATCGTCTTCTCTTTCAAACTGTTAATCTTCATCTCACTCAACCAACCAGACAAAGCATCACCAAGCTAAACACCAACCAACACTACACCCACTACTATACATAACACAAATCATCACAATGGGCGAAATCAAGAAGGGAACAATCAAGCACCGCAACAAGGAAGGAACTCTCGACGCCTCAGCCCTCCTCTGGCGCGCCCTCACCTCGGAGAAGCCAGAGGTTATGTGGAAGTACATCACCAAAGACGCCGTCCTTTGCGAGCCCGACCAAAGGGTCTACTCGCCGCGAACCGAACCCGCCCTCGAAGAGTACCTCGAGGAGCAGTACGAGCCATGGACTGCCTACAAGATCCACGACGAGCCCGAGTTCGTCGAGATTGACCTCATGGCTTCGGCCCTCAACTACCGCGTCACCTGCTGGAAGCTGCAGAACGGCGAGATGATGGCGACTGAGGCGTGGTGCCATAGTGTCTTCAGACAGGGCCCTGGAGGAGATTGGAAGTGCTGTCTTCACCACATGGCTAAGGTGTAAGAGATGATGGACTGATGGGTATAATGAATTTGAAGAGAAGTGCTTTGGGTGTTTGGGGCAACATTGGCGAACATTGGACTTTTTCTGTTTTGTTTTGGGCGGAGAACGTTTTCTTCTGGCCTGTCATGTTAATTAAACGACGTTAACGTATTATAACAAACCTACACTATGCTTTCCCCAACCGCCAACTGTCCTTCCATGTCTGTCGATAGTCAGGTCAGCATTCAACCTAAGCGAAGCTGTCCTAGCAACGTCGCCAAGAAACTCGACTTCAGCCTCCGCTCCATAGTCCAGCAGATAAGGTAATGGCCCGAGTTTCTAATTGTCACTAGTTGCTCACTTGCTTCCTTTTTCTCTCTGGCAAAATAACAAACCCTTGCTCTTTTGATAGATAATGTAACGATTCCAATTGACTTGACCCTTACCCGCGGGAAAGCCTCCCAGATACATCCATAGTGGTACGGCTGGGGAGACAGAGTTTCGTGCCAAGCTTCGAAATGAGGAGTTCCCACAGGCTCTAAAACGAGGGGGAGGGGGCCCTTTATTTCGTGCATCGTCGAAAAGAGACTGCGTTGTCTCTTTTCTGAATATGGTCGCGTGCGTTGTCTGTGTGTCTTCCCCCACGCCTGATTATTGGTGATTTGTAGCTTTGATGGTTGTCGCTTGCTGCCGATCAGAGGAAACGGCTGAGAATTGAACCATTGAGTGACAGACAACTTTCTGCACCCAACGTTGGACCTTCCTAAGCAAGGATCGCAGTAGAGTTCGGTCTCTTGTTTGGGACGTTTAGTTTTAGGTCGTCTTCTTTTCTCTTGGCGGCCTGGGCACTTTCGCCTCCTCAATCCAGGCCATGTGCCTCATCGAGAACAACAAGCAACCATCGGGGAATCTGACCTGGGTGTGTCTCGAAAAAAAAGTCTTTCTTCTTCTTGGCGTTTTGTGGTCATAATGAGCGGTTGTTGGTGCCAGACCGGCCCCCTCAACAGTCCCTTCTATCCGGTCGCTGCATTTGGGCTCCGAGGTCATCAAGGATCGCTTGTTGACCGCATTGCAGTGCTTTGCGTGTTTGAATGGCCAACCGCCGTGTTTTTCGGACATTCTCTTACGAGTCTCAGAAAAAAAGTCAATGGTGACGTCGTTTTCTCGCTTATTCTCGAAAACCATTCCAAGTTGATTAGCTATGATTTGGATGCTCATGACTAGCAAACTCCAGAAATAATCTCGCCTCGTGATAACGCATGCGCGTCAATGATTGTGATATTCCTCAAGGATCATGTTTGTTCATCTGGCGAAGTGCACCGGATTCCCCGGGTCAACAACCGACCTTGTGGTCCGGCGTCGATAGTCATGTTAATGTCTCAAGCCAAGGTCTTGTCAAATGCTTCTTCGACTCAAGATGCCCTTGGCGAGAAGTATCGGGAGAGGATATGTGCGCAGTGACATGTCTATGCTGGGACTATCAATACCCGTGCAGCTGGTGCTGAACAGCCATCTGTTCCCAACCTTCTTGATTCGATGCATCCTGAGGCATCTGACTACCTCCGCTCCGTGGTCGGGTTCGTCAGCGGAGGGCACGTGTCCTCCTCTTCTCCCTTTCTGCTGCGAGTGGCTCCGCCGTGTCCACTCCGCTGCTGGGGTTTGTCTTTATCCCTGCATCATCCTCGTAAGCCTAAGACACCCGCTTGTCTTGGCAATGGGACGCTTGTGGGGCCGCCCACCGTTCCGCTCAGAGACCCAAGGTTGAGCGTTTCCGTTTTCGCTGCCGTTTCGTTGCAGTTGCGTTTGTCATGGCTTAACCGACCTGCAGACAGGCGCAGATGCCTCGTCGTTTTCTTGCAGCAATATTGTCACAGATAAACAATGGATGGCTGTAGTAGTGGGTTGTGTAGCACTCCAACATTTTGGAATCACTATTATGTAATTGATTGGCATCTCGAGGGTCTTGGCTTCCATCGCCAAGCAAAGCAAAGATAGTAGACAGAATTTTGGATGGACCCTTCTGGGGAACTGTCCACCCTGTACTCAACTTCGAACAGACTCCAAGGTCGACAAAAGCAATAGGCGAAGAGATGCGCGCACGGAATACAGATGCATTTGCCGTTGTAGCCACATAGATCTAAGGATCTCAGCCTGCAGCATTTGTTAGATAACAACCGAAAAGGCCCGAACAATACCTCAACTAGTATCCGCACAGTTATCGTGATACATATTCTCCAACACAACCAACAACATACATCTGCGCACCCCACAAGGATCGTCCTTGGAAAAAGGCTTGAGAGCGCCTCTCAAAGCTTGAGGCCCTCCGATTCATCGAGGCCTAGACCGTACTGCAATAGCCAGGGGGCTTGGCTGCGTCAAGATGGCTGAAGCTGTGATCTTTCACCCCAGAATTTTGTTGAATGCAGCCGGCGTCGAAGCCTGGGGAAATCTGACGCTTATGCCAGGGCTCTGAAAGCCAAGACATGTCCTCGAAATTATGGTACGATGAGACCAAATTCCAACCTCGGATTTGCGAGCTTTTCGGCCAAGTTCCATATCGCCAAGTTCTTGGTCAAGGCAGACAGTCGGCAAATGGAGATTTCGTGCTTTAGAACACCCTGCGGCTGATAATAGCAAAACCCAGGATCCGATCATTTTTGAGAATTGCGAAATATGCAGCTCTGAATGGCCCGCATCTGGGAGGCTCGGCTTACTGCTTCTGAGGATTGATATCCGGAGCATGAGTATGGTGTTCCGATCAATGTTGAAGTGCAAGAACCCATGGGATCATCGCCGAAGCCCGAGCGTACCATCTGCCGTGTGTCATTAGTTCTTCCCGTTGGTGTTTAGGCTTCCCGGCCTACAATCAGTCCGTGCCTGAGTCGTTGGACCCTGGTGACTTGTCAAAGACCTCCCGGGACCACTCCGTTCCCGGGCCTCAAGTTTTGCTGGCTTTGACCGCCGTTCCCACAATAGGGAGGCCGAACATCACAATCTCGGTGCCGAGAATATTCACAAAGCAGTTTGAGACGCCCATCAATGGTCCGGTACACGGCAACAACGGCAAACATAAGTGGCATCACCTCATGCCGGCTGAGATCGTGAGCATGTTGGAGTACGGCACAGTCCTAGGACATGCATGGAGAAAATTCTTTTTTTCTTCTTTGTTCTCCGAAGATGGGCAGATATGGGACGGCCTTCTCCATCCGTGGTGCTGTAGTTTTTGGCAAAAGCAAAGCCCCCACGCTTGTCTCACGTCCGTAGCGAAGTGCTGTGATTGCAATTTCGACGCCGACAGATCCGGGTTTATCCCCATCAGAAGAGAGAATATCTCCGCCGCTGAAGGCTCGCATTGGAGCCTCTTTCTGGAGACCGGGGCACCTCCGTGGGGAGGCAGTCCCCGCTGTGTCCGCCCCGAGACAGCATCCGGAGGGCGGATCCAATAGCAGGAGATGAAGACCCGTTATTTTCCCCGTGAAAGCCTCACATGCGTCTGGGAAAGCCCAGTTAGTGGCCTGTGAGAGGACGGCATCCTTGTGGTAGCCATAAGCGCCCCGTTACTGTGAGGACAAAGTGCCGTTTAGAGTGGGCCGGGCGAATCCTCTTGCTGCGTGTTGCTGCGGCCTACGGCGCTTCTCTTGCTCTTCGCCTTGGTAGTTCACAGTAGTTTGGTGTCAGCGTCTCCGCGTCCGGCGTCTCTTTTGATCTGCGGTTCTGGGTGAGGAAGGGATCAGCACTTGGCCTTGTTCTGCCGTCTGTTGAACGGCATTGCACATTAGTAACCAAAACGGAGACGATCAAGGCTAGCGTATGTATGCGCGTGAGTCGTAGAGACTTGCATCTGTCGAGAAGTTGTATGTAATGGTAATTGGATGCGAAGGCTGTAGGTTGCGTGATTCGCTCCTGGTCGAGCTGGTGATGCGGCTAAAGGGGGTAGTGCAGAGAATTGAAAAGCATTATCAATATTGTGGGCCATTATGAGAAAAAAAGCCGACAATTTAAGCTTATTGTCACGTTGGAGGAGATCCCAGATGATCTGGTGGAGGAGAGATTACGTACCAAGTACCTCGCATGCTTGGACGGCTTCTAGAAGCAGTGGAAGCTAATCACGTGACCGATAGGGAGATGACACTTGTCAGATAAGCGCGGTGGTGTTTGCCACCAAACATCTCCCTCCACCGTTAGTGCACTATCTTCCCACGCACTCGGCTTGTCTGTTGACCCCTGCGAAGCGGGAGGCGCTAACGTCCAGGTACTTGCTGGTAGCTAAGGCTTCCTCCAAACTCTGGGCAAAGATAAGACTCTGTGACTAACAGCATCAAGTCTTGCCAAGAGTGGCAGTGCCTGCACCTCATGCTTGGCAAATGCTCGCAACAAGATTCGACGAGACGAGAGAAACGCTGCCTAACGCGCCAAAATCCTCTCGACCAAACATATCTCGAGATCTGATCGCAACCCCAAGATCTCCCCGGTCCACGGACAGAGGAGAAAGACCAGTAACAATCGACCAAGCGGAGCGACCGTGGATAAACACACGATAACTACATCCGTGCCGTCTTCTCTCCATGTCGGTATCGGTATCAATGTCGGCGTTTGACCTCCGTGATTATCAACCATTGTATGTTTGATAATGCATCCCAAAAATAACAAACGGCTCTTCTGCGGTGCTGCTCCTTTGGTGCGGTTGGTCTCGACTAAGTTTGCCTCAGAAATCGTTTCATTGATGACTACACTAAAGTATCACTACGACATTGCATCGTTCTCAACGTGCAGGAAACAAGCCTCGTGCCATGGCATGGCAAGCATGTCGAAAGGACAAAGCAAGCGACAAACAGAAATGACCTAGCCAGACAGACGATACAGACCCAATGACGTGACAACCTGGAAAGCAGAAATTATGTATGCCCAGACATGCCAATCTTGCTAAGTCGTCCTTCGACAAGAAAAATTACCGAAAAGGTAGAGTCGCAAATTATGGTGTGTGTCTTGGGTAGATGGGGAGGGGTGTGGTTGTCTCTCCCATATCAACCGCCAACCACATACAACATACCAACAGCGTCTCGTCTAACGTCGGTTCATTTTTCAGGGGCCAATGCGCTGAACTGGTCTGAACTCGGTTGCAGAAACATGCTCCACCATGGACAGCCTTGAGCCTCACGAGAGCCTCACCAGGTGACGCTGAGCAAGGCTTCAAGCAAGGCTTTGGCCTTGACCCCAAACCAAACCCCAAACCCCAGAATGCACTGACGATATTCTCTCATGACCGCTGTTTTGGTCCTTGGTCCTTCTTCCAAGGCTCGAGTTCGGGTTCGGTGGTCCCTTGGAGCAAGCAATGACTCTGGTGAACCCTTTATCCTGGTCTCCCAAGAATACCAAGCCTCAGCCAAGCCCTACACTGTCCACTCAGGAAACTCAATTGAGGTCGAGCCCGCCACGCCGCGTCACACTTGCTGCCCAGTCCCCAATGACGTGCGAACGACCAAGGGCCCCCGAGAACACCAATTGCCCAGCTCTCCAACACCGTCCAGCACCGTTCTGTACGGTTTTATCATGACCAATCATAGCCTACCTCACACCCTTGTGAAAAATGGGACCGGCGTCCCTCCACCGGGGTCGCACGGCCAAGACCGGTGGTTGTTAGTGGAATTTTGGGGGCCTTCTCAACAACAACAACCAAGGTTTCGCCTCAAAGCCAAGACTCTCGCTCTCAGTTCAGACCCCCGCCTTTAGGAACAGAAACCAGCAGAGAAGGAAAATATGGGAACGTTCTTGGCGATGTGGAGTTTACTGGAGAATGAGCGATGGACCTTACACTCCCTCAACCCCGATGGTGACTTGAGCCAAGACTTTGAGAACACGAGATAAGCATTGCACCGGTGCTCGAGATTGAGTTGGACGTCTATAAGACTTCCCCATCTCCCCGCATGATATTCTTATTTTCTGGAAACTCTCTCCCCAAAGATCTTTTCTCTGATCTTCAACCCTACGCCAGACGAAAGGCCTTCCTGCAATACATTCTTACAGGAATTCCCCAGACATAGGCGTATGGATCCAACCATCTAATTCAACTCCGACCCGATCTCCCTTCATCACGAAACAAAAACACCTTCAAGCTGGCGCCCGCTAGCTTCGACCTTCACCATGGCTAAGCAGGATGATTCTGTGGACAACCATGTCTCGGGCCAGAGCAATGAGCCCATGAGCCGTCCAGCTCACGCCTTGACCTTCGATCAAGTCGTCGAGGAGCTCAAGACCGATACTATGCACGGTCTGACCGATGCTGAAGCCAAATCACGACATGAAAAGTTTGGCAACAACGATCTTGGTGAAGCTGATGGTGTTCAGCCTCTCAAGATCATTATTGCCCAGGTTGCTAACGCTATGACTCTGGTAAGTTAACTTTGAACATCTTTCCCACTACGTCAAAAGCTGCCTCGGCGCCCCCACACATGGCCGGTTAAGCATATCTCCAATGGCTGGACTTTATTTTCTTACCCGCCTATGCCACCACCACCCAAATTACCGGATTGGGCAGCCCGTCGTTCCCATGATTACTCTAATGACCACCCCTGCACTATCATATACTGACGTCTGCCAAGGTGCTTATTCTTGCTATGGCTGTTTCTTTCGGTATCAAGTCATGGATTGAAGGTGGTGTCGTCGCCTTCATTATTGGTCTCAACGTCACCGTCGGTTTCTTCCAGGAGTACTCTGCGGAGAAGACTATGGATTCGCTCCGAAACATGTCTTCTCCTACCGCCAGTGTTGTCCGAGATGGAGACGCCAAGGTTATCCCCTCTGTTGAGGTCGTTCCCGGTGATCTTGTGGAAGTCAAGACCGGTGACACGATCCCCGCTGATATTCGGTAAGTTCAACCCCTTCTTATTTAGATACTAGACCATTACTAATACATACTAGACTGATTGAGGCTGTCAACTTTGAGACTGATGAGGCTATGTTGACTGGTGAGTCTCTTCCCGTTCGAAAGAACGAGGATGAGGTTTTCGATGACAACTGCGGACCCGGTGACCGTATCAACGTCGCCTACAGCTCTTCTTGTGTTACAAAGGGACGTGCCAAGGGTATTGTCTTTGCTACTGGTACATCCACTGAGATTGGTGCTATCGCCGCTGCCCTTCGAAAGAAGGACAGCAAGGTCCGCCCCGTGAAGCGTAAGCCTGATGGTTCTGCTAAGCCTCACCGATACCTCGAGGCCTACACTCTTACTCTTACCGATGCCATTGGTCGTTTCCTTGGTGTTAACGTCGGCACTCCTCTCCAGAAGAAGCTGTCCCGACTGGCAATCTACCTCTTCGGTACTGCCGTTGTCTGTGCTATCATCGTCCTTGCTGCCAACGAGTTCAACGCTTCCCAACAGGTTATTATCTACGCTGTCGCCACTGGTCTGTCTATGATTCCCGCCAGTCTGGTTGTCGTCTTGACCATTACTATGGCTGCCGGTACTAAGCGCATGGTTGAGCGAAACGTCATTGTTCGAAACCTCAAGGCCCTCGAGGCTCTTGGTGCTGTTACCGATATTTGCTCCGACAAGACTGGTACTCTTACCCAGGGTAAGATGGTTGCCCGTGGTGCCTGGACCCCCGGAAAGGGAACCTACCTCATCGAGAACGCCACTGAGGCTAACAACCCTACCATTGGTGATCTTCGCTGGTCTCGCAAGCAGCCTCATGAGCTTCCCCTCAAGGCCGGCGGCGACGAGTGTGGTGTCGTTTCTCCCATTAACGATCTTCTCTCCCAGAGCAAGTCTTCCTTGACCAAGTTCCTCGAAGTTGCTTCTCTTGCCAACCTTGCCACCGTCAACGAGAAGAACGGCGAGTGGCACGCCCGTGGTGACCCTACCGAGATTGCTATCCAGGTCCTTGCTTCTCGCTTCGACTGGAACCGTCTTAAGCTTACCAGCCACGATTCTTCCAACCAGTACAGTGAGATCGCTGAGCTTCCTTTCGACTCTGATGTCAAGCGCATGTCTGTCATTATGAAGGACAACCGATCCAACCAGCTCTTTGCCTTTACTAAGGGTGCTGTCGAGCGTGTCATTGGTGCTTGTGCTACTTACTGCCCTGAGGATGACGAGGAGCAGGTCCCCATCACTGATGAGTTCCGTGAGCAGATCCTCCGCAACATGGAGTCTTTTGCTGGTATGGGTCTCCGTGTCCTTGCTCTTGCTTCCAAGCCCTACACTGTCGACATGAAGAAGGGTGACGAGATTGACCGTACCACTGTTGAGTGTGATCTTGTCTTCCGTGGTCTCGTTGGTCTTTACGATCCTCCTCGTCTTGAGTCTGCCCCTGCTGTCCGCGCTTGCCACCAGGCTGGTATCTCCGTCCACATGCTTACTGGTGACCACCCCGAGACTGCCAAGGCTATCGCTATCGAGGTCGGTATCCTGCCCACTCGCATGGACATGGTTGCCGAGGACACTGTCAACACCATGGTTATGACTGCTACTACATTCGATGGTCTTACCGACGACGAGGTTGACCAGCTTCCTTTCCTTCCTCTTGTCATCGCTCGATGTGCTCCTCAGACCAAGGTCCGCATGATTGAAGCTCTCCACCGCCGTGACAAGTTCTGCGCTATGGTATGTTCTAATATTTATCCTTCTTTTTACCGCACATTTGACTAACTATCGAACAGACTGGTGATGGTGTCAACGATTCTCCCTCGCTCCGCCGTGCTGATGTTGGTATTGCCATGGGTCAAGCCGGTTCCGATGTCGCCAAGGATGCCTCCGATATTGTTCTCAGTGATGACAACTTTGCTTCTATCGTCGCCGCCATCGAGGAAGGTCGCCGTATCTTTGACAACATCCAGAAGTTCATCCTCCACGTTCTCGCCACCAACGTCGCCCAGGCTATTGTCTTGCTTGTTGGTCTCGTCTTCAAGGACCGAACTGGTCTCTCCGTTTTCCCCATCGCCCCCGTCCAGATCATGTGGATTATCATGGCTACATCTGGTCTTCCCGACATGGGTCTCGGTTTCGAGCGTGCCGTCGCTGGTATTATGGAACGACCCCCCATCTCCCTCAAGACCGGTGTTTTCTCCCTGGAGTTTGTCATCGATATGACTGTCTACGGTATCTGGATCGCTGCTCTTTGCCTTAGCTCTTTCGTCCTCCGCATGTACGCCTTTGGCGATGGTGAGCTCGGTGAGGACTGCAACGACCGATACAGTGACAGCTGTGAGACTGTTTTCAAGGCTCGTGCTACCACCTTTGCCTGTCTTACCTGGTTCTCCCTCTTCCTTGCCTGGGAGATGATTGACAAGCGCCGATCTTTCTTCCGCATGCAGCCTGGATCCAAGCTCTACCTTACTCAGTGGATGCACGATATCTGGCGCAACCAGTTCCTCTTCTGGGCCATCATCCTCGGTGTCGTTACTCTCTTCCCTATCCAGTACATCCCTGTCATCAGCGACACCGTCTTCAAGCACAAGGGTATTACCTGGGAGTGGGCTATTGTCTTCATCGCTGCCGCCCTCTTCTTCGGTGGTATTGAGGCTTGGAAGTTCGCTAAGCGTGTTTACTTCCGTCACCAGGCCAAGAAGTCCCAAGGCACTGACTGGAAGGACATGGACCTTGAGCAGCGCACTTTCGGCGAGTACATGACTCCTGAATCGAGCGAGGCAAGCGTTCGCCACGACTCGGAGAAGGTCCACGCCTCTGCCGCCCAGCGCGACAACGTCAACACCGAGAAGAAGGCTTGAATGACCTGAATGAAAGGAAGACTACACTACATTGCTATTTAGTAGATGAAAAAAGGGGAATAAAAAGCAGCTCAACGGCCGCGCGAAGGACGCACTTCGCTGAAACGCGAGGTGCCAACGGGAGTACAACAAAGTGGAAGGGTTCGATACCAAAAGGTGGAAGAGAAGGAGAAATAAACTTGAGCTCACTGGAATGTGAGTTCTCTACCAGAGGAGGACCCGAAAATTTGCCCGCAACGTTTCTTGAGAGAGACACCGTTGGCTGTTAATGAGAGGAGGATGAAAATCATGAACGAACGAACGAAAGGAGGGATGGGTGGATATACCAGTTCCCATCATATTTTATCTACTAGCATAAGAGGAGTAGTTCCTTAATAATGAAGTTAAATGTTATAAACATACTTGCAATGATCGCTCTTCGGTGATGTCCTCTAATTTGTATCTTCCGAGGATGCTTTGGCGAGCATGCCAATCGGATTGTTTCTGACCTGATACGTGTCGAAGTGTAGTCCTAGTCTAGCAATATTACTATCAAGTTCAAATCTATCATCTTTAACTCAATTGGCTTATGAATCTCTCAGAAAATAAAGTTATTTGAATCCGAGCCTGAGAGTCCGAGCAGTTTATATCATGGAGTCCGAGCCAAGGTAGCTAGTGAGTAGTAGAGAATTTAGTACCCGAACTTGGGATACAGAAAATAAATAGCTCAAGTCTCGGTCTAAAAAGTCATAGAATCACTGAATTATTTTGTCTCTTAGACAAATAGGTCTACGTTTTCTGCCACCCTGAGGCGTGGTAATGTTCCTGACAGTAAGCAAGATATGAGACCACATCCATGTCCGTACTGGGCTGGAACCAAAGTTACGTGAGATCGACAGTGCCAACATAGGCTGCAAGATCTAGGGCTTACGGTCTAAGAATTATATCTTTGACGTCCCATCAGCATTTGTCCCCAATCACTTCTTCTCTCAACTTCATCCATCCCACCAAAATGTCAGACTCTGTACCCAAACCCAAGAGAGAAATGAAGGTCCTTTCACTGGGCCTTCCCCGCACAGGCTCTGCCTCAATGGCAGAAGCCCTCACGATACTAGGCTACAAAAACGTCTACCACGCCACCCAAGCCATCGACAGTCCAGAAGACTGGGCAATTCTAGAACGCGCATGCGACGCATCATTCCCAAACTTGCCTTCTTACACAGGCAAACCGTTTACGCGCGAGGAGTGGGATGAACTCTGGGGTCACTGCGAAGCCACAACAGACGTAGCATCCATCTTTGCACCGCAGCTCATAAAGACATACCCCGATGCAAAAGTCATCCTAGCCATACGCGACTTTGAACCCTGGTTCAAAAGCGTCGATCAAAGCGTTTTGCACAATCTCTGGAATCCAATCGCTCAGTTCAGCATAGGCGTAGTCGAACCCATCCTCGGCTCTGCAATCGGTCGTTCGGCGCGGAAGCAGATGCTGGGTCTTTTCCGGGCGCAGAATGTCCAAGAGGCACGTGAAAACGGGCGCGAGACGTGGGAGAGACATCACCGTGTTATCAGAGAAATGGCCCCAGAGGGACAGTTGCTAGAGTATCGCATGGGTCAGGGATGGGGACCCATCTGCGAGTTTCTGGATAAACCTGTACCCGAGGAGGAATTCCCTTGGGTTAATGAGGCGGCTGAGTTGAAGAGGGTTATCATGGCAAAGGCCAAGAGGAATTTGAGTGCTGCTGTTATGGTGGTTTTGCCTTGGGCTGGGGCTGTTGCTGTTGGGGGAGTTGGGCTTTGGATGGTGGTTAAGAAGTGATTGCAATATTGGATTCATAGAAGAAATGATGGCCTGTCGTTGAAATTGTGTTTGTTGGTTAGTTATTCTGGTGGTTGCAATTGCGCGTGACACGACAGTCTTGTACTCCATAGTAAGCACCCAAAACCGCAAAGTCCCCAACCAAGTTTTGGTTCGAGCAAGGGTTAGTCTATGTAGTACAAGATGGACTAACTAAGATCTAAATGGGCCTCGAGGTACTAGAAAACTTGGTTGCCAAAGCATATGAGATGACATTAGTGAGTCCGTTTATGTCACTTTGGAGTATACTCATAGGCCGTTTATTTTTGAGTCAAGTAGCCCATCTACGAGGGAAACAGAAAAGTCGGTCATGGGTTTGAGGATACAATGTCTAACCAAAGAGTTATCAATTTTACGCCGAAATATCCCCAGTAGTATAACGATCTACAGAATCCCCAACTTCACTCCACCATCGCCCATGTTTCCTCGGGAGTCTTATCATCTTGGCATCCCACTTAAGCCTTTCCAAAGCCCGCACGATGATGTCTTGGAAACTAGGGGTAAAACTTGTTAATCACGCAAATCTTGGCCAAGATCGCCTCTAAATGGCCTCGGGATTATTATCTCATTCCGTCCCAGGAACCAGAAAAAAGGACTATGCCAAGAACAAAGCCCTGTACACTAATTTTAGGGTTTAAAATATGCTTATCGTAAAAGTTATGGGGAAAACGGTCGATCGATCGACGTCATGGCTTGTTTCTCATGACGCATTTGTTTCGGAGTCGAGTTGTCGTAACGAGGTCACATATGATGGCGAAAGATGTGGTTCATAATTAGAAAAGAATGATGGAAGTGGCATGTGAAGTGGTGGCGATAGAGTATATAAAGAGAGAGAGAGGATCTTGCAAGTCCAGATCCTTTCACAGATATCAAGATCAACACTACAGACCTCATACTTATACTCAAACATTTACAACTATCCAAAATGGCCTCTAACATTATTGAAAAGATCAAGGAGACTGTTGTTCCCTCCAGCACTGAGGGTTACAACACCAACGCCAGATCCTACAACAACGAGTCTTCCGACTCCAACACCGGCTCTTACAACAATGAATCCTCCAACTACAACACAGAGTCTTCCTACTCTAACAACAATAACAACAACAACACCAACTCTAGCCTATACAATGCTGTGACAGAGAACAACACCCAGCAACGAGAATTCGGCTCCGACAACAACCACAACAACCGTAACACTGGGTCTCTCGAGTCAAACAGCAACCAGCGACATCAAAGTGAGGGTGTTCGAACCGGTGACCGAATCGACTCAATGGTAGAAGACATCCCCGGCGTTCCATCCTCATCTACCCAGAACAAGCCTAGTTTGTATGTACCATCCTTTCCTTCTGCTATCAGTAGCTAATACTTGGGCAGTGATACACCTTCGTACCAAAGCAACAGACACCACGACACCTCTTCTCACACTCCTATTGATGCAGCTCGTGCGCCCCCTTCTGTTTTGAAGCAGCATCTCGGTGAGCCCAAGGTCGAGCACGATTATCCTCATGAGAGTTCGACCAAGAGACATTCTTCTGTTAGTCACCAGGAGGAACACTATAACCTTAACTAGAAGGGTTTCATGTGGGATATAGATGGCATTGTATGTAATTGAAGATATGTAATATGAGTAGCCAATAAGGATATCATAACCAGAATGCCGATTTTGACAAGTGTGAATACGTGAGAAACTCTCCGGCCGGTATCCCGCCGTACGCTCCGCTCCGCCCCGGCTCCACCAACCGGACGCTATACCCAACATCGCAGCTCCGCGTCCGGCCAACACTCCGTTTAATCCAATTTCGAGACTAGGCAAGGACTGATGCAGGAACAGAAACACAAAAGTTGATGCCGGTAAGCGTAGACTAGACTAGAACTTAGTTCTAGAGGGATTTCCCGCAAGAATGCGTGTCAGATGAGATGGTCAAGTGACTACTCTTGGGTCCCCGGATGTTGAACCGGAAGCCGTTGGACAGGAGGACCTTGTCTGTTGGTTTCTGGGCGGGATTGTACCGGATGAATGAGTTGAATCATGATCTGAGAGGATATTTTCTAGTAAGCGAATGAGGGACAAGTAGTATGCTTCAATCAACAGATGAGCTATTAGTTTCTGACATTGAGCGATTATCATCACAGAGACCATATACGTAAATGAAGCCTATCTCTCCCTTCCATTCAACCGCGATACGGTAGACTGTCTAAAGTATAGGTCTCGGCTCTCAACTCTCCTCATACTCGTACCTGTTTTGCCGGTCCATTTCTCACCGACGGATCCCTCTCCACCAAAACATGGTGATATAACTGGTGCGGTTAAATAGCAAGACAGACTCTGGCTAAATTGAAACCCATCAATCAACCTCTGAAAAAATGGAAACTATCAAGCGCTCCCGTCATGACAAGCTAGCTATTCTAGACCCTCCTACTCATAGAGTCTCTAGCGTAGAATTATTGTGAGTTGGGAGTATCATGGCTTGTTTGATTGGTGAGGGTAAAATCGAAGCTCAGATTGTCAACCCTTTTTTCTTAGTATCGTAGCTCTAGCTCTAGTTACACCCCCACGTTACTTAGATCCGCGACGGCCATGATGGGTATTTGCAGGATAGTACTGTAGTGTAGGTATCAATTGACCATTGGATATGATCAATTGGAAAAGAGGAAAAACAGAGAATGGCCATGTGATGCGATGTTGTCCATCAGTTCATTCCATGGGTATATCAAGTGCAAATGTCTCCCCTTCTATCAGCAGATTTTTATTGATGGAGATAAATCAAACTTGCGATTATCAATAACTTTCAGGCTATTCTAATTAATCCTCCTCTTTTTTTTTTCTCCTCTGTCGCGGACTTTTACTTTGCGGCGACAAATTGTTTATCATAACTCCACATTGTGACACTCACTGGAGGGGGGTTCGTTCGGTCATCAGATCAGATCCAATCCGATCCATTATTATATAAGAGAGAGGGACATTCCCACTTTGAGTTACCTTACCTACCAGTGACGACCCTACTTTTATCATTCCTACTTACGACTACAAACCAATTCTCTCTCCTCCTTCTTTCTTCCTCTTCATCTCATCCTTTCTACAATTCCTTGAATCATAGCTACAATGTCCAGCGTATGTTTTACCCCGCCATCATGCATCATCCCCTCATGACGTCGAATGTTACATATACTAACCCTTTGACTCTCCCTCATAAAGAACCTCTCCTTCGTCCTCAACAAGCCAGGCGACGTCTCCTTCGAGGAACGCCCCAAGCCATCCCTCGAGAGCCCCCACGATGTCCTCGTCGCCGTCAACTACACTGGTATCTGCGGCTCAGACGTCCACTACTGGGTTCACGGCTCCATCGGCAAGTTCGTCGTCGAGGACCCCATGGTTCTAGGCCACGAGTCCGCCGGAACTATTGTGGAAGTCGGCTCAAGGGTCAAGAGCCTCAAGGTCGGCGATCGCGTCGCTCTCGAGCCCGGATACCCTTGCCGTCGTTGCCAGAACTGCCTCGCTGGCAAGTACAACCTCTGCCCTGACATGGTCTTTGCCGCTACGCCGCCTTACCATGGTACTTTGACGGGCTTCTGGTCTGCGCCCGCCGACTTTTGCTTCAAGCTTCCCGACAACGTCTCGCTACAGGAGGGTGCTCTGATTGAGCCCCTCGCTGTCGCTGTCCACATCGTCAAGCAGGCGCGCGTCAAGCCTGGTGACTCTGTTGTCGTCATGGGTGCTGGTCCCGTTGGTCTTCTCTGCGCCGCCGTCGCAAAAGCCTACGGCGCCTCCAAAATCGTCAGCGTCGATATCGTCCAGAGCAAGCTCGACTTTGCCAAGGACTTTGCTTCCACACATGTGTACGCCTCGCAGCGCATCGCGCCCGAGGAGAACGCCAAGAACATCTGTGATCTGGCCGGTCTGCCCGACGGTGCCGACGTAGTCATTGACGCGAGCGGTGCCGAGCCCTCAATCCAGGCCTCTATCCACGTCCTCAAGAACGGCGGCAGCTACGTGCAGGGCGGCATGGGCAAGGCCGACATCAACTTCCCCATCATGGCGTTCTGCATCAAGGAGGCCACAGCGAGCGGATCGTTCCGTTACGGCGCTGGCGATTACCCTCTTGCCGTCGAGCTTGTTGCTACCGGCAAGGTTGATGTCAAGAAGCTCATCACTGGCGTCGTGGACTTTAAGCAGGCTGAGGAGGCGTTCAAGAAGGTCAAGGAGGGTGAGGCGATCAAGGTTCTTATCAAGGGTCCCAACGAGCAGTAAATGCTGAAAGAGGGATGAGAGATGATGAGCGATGAATGAATGAATGACTATAAAAATAACAACTAAAAGTTATGATGTCTCTGGGTTGAAGACGTCACAGAGTATGAGGGGATGGCGGGTTGGATGTGTGAAGGCGTTTGAATTGTCATGAGTTGGACTCGAGGTAAACGAGTATTTTCAGTCTGAGTAGGCGTAACATATATTATAATACATAGTATGAATGTGCTTGGCAAGCATTTAATGGATGATGTCTCATGCTCTCATCTGTGCCAACTGAGTAAATTGGTTCTAAGCTTTACCTAGTTCAGCAGGGAAGCATCTCATCCATGTCAATTATCAAACAGCCTCAATTTGATCATGTATTTAATTCCGCACTCTGCCTATCACATTCCGCCCATACACACACTAGTTCCAACGGCTGAACAGCACAGCCGATACCTCCACTTCAGCTCTTCGCGTCACGTTCTTGATCTGTTCCAACAAGACAACATCAACTTGTCTTATACCACGAAAGAGTATATGAACTGATTGCTTGTAATGGAACTGCTGATATAAATCTAGATCTGTCTTTAAAGTAAAAAGAAACGTCGACATCTGATCAAGGGAGAGAAAAAGAAAAAGCCGACATGTCTCTTAAGAAATGTGATCGACACGACATGGGTCTTGATGTGAATCCTTCATGCATGCATCTCAACGCCCGTTTCTAACCAATCATCATCAACCAACTCGCAAAGCATTCTCTTTTAGATCTCTATTCACATTCCCTTCTCTTGAATCAGCCCATTGACTTATACGCAAAAGCCATTTTAGTCAAGACGCCAGTCTCTAGATAGGAGACAAGCTAGAAACACCGCTTCTTCCTAAACGAAAACGCCTCGTTCATACGTAAAAAGATAGTCATGGGCTTGTCGCACAGCCCTAACACTTTATTCACTAAACTCTCCGTTCCAAGCGCCACCCCGCTTGTAGCGTTAAGTGTCGGCATGATCTTTGTCTTGTCCAGCCTTGTACATACAAGGGGGAGACGGGCGGAGAAGGAGGGTGACATTGACCTTGCTTTGTCTCAAAACAAGAGTGTTAGTGATGAATAATACTAGCCCCATCGGCCGAGGATATCGTAAACTCTGCTCCGCTGGTACAGTAGTGACAAGATATTGTAACACAACAGCTCTCAATATGCAAGGAGATATACAACCCATAGTGGGAATTTTGAGGCCTTCCTTCCCCCCTCTCCTCTCCAGGCACACAAAAGAAAGCATTATTCAAATCTCCCCCTTCTAAACGCCTCTTACTGATCCACCACACTTGAGCGCCCAACGGCGCTGGTGAAGCTTGGTCAATGGACAGCTGAAGTGCGGCTGAAGGACGCTAGCGCAAGCCATCCGCCAGGGTCCTTGTCCTTGGAACTTGATGAATCTGCCTTGTGCTGGCTCGTCTAAGAGGTACGGTGCATGGAGGAATGAGTCAAGTCAAAGAGTTCGGCTTGAGTTGTCGAATGGGCGGGTATAAGGCTGCCAAGCCGCCCTCTCTTTGTATGTTCTCTCTATCGTTCTACCCAAAGACTCGAAACCTATTGCTATATTTTATATTGTTACTGGGTGTATACAGTAGTGAGTGGCAAAATGAATCAACAACAGCCACAAGCAGATGCGGACCATGTCCTCCAAACACCACTATGGATCGTTATCATCCGCGCCTTTCAATTCCTCGTCTCTCTCATCATAGTCGGTCTCTGCGGCTGGATGATCCATGATGCTGGACTCCCAGAAAACTCCCTCTGCATTGCTATTGTAAGTCACCACACACACTCCACCTCTCTTCAACACTACTAACACTTATCTCACAGGCAGTCATCACCTGGATCGTAGTTCTCTACGCCGTCTTGACAGAAAAGCTCCCCGCCCTTCGAAGCTTATACCACATCATCGCCGTCCTCTGCCTCGACGGTCTATTGCTCGTTCTCTGGCTCGCCGCCTGGGCTGCTACCGCCGCTCGACGAGCAAAGTATGTTGTACCAGTGAACGTGGGTGGTTGCTACGATGATGGTAGTCTTGTGGATAGCAAGAGCTGTAGCATTGTGTTCAAGCGTGATGGAGAGAATGTTATCCTATTCAAGACTGGTTTGGCCATCTTGGCTGCCATTGCCGGTCTGGGCGCTTTGGTCTGGTACGTTTTATATTTGAACTCACATGTTAACGTGATTCATACTGACTGGTTACTGTGTAGGGTTTTGTTCATCGTGACTTTTGTTTGGAGTCTGGTCATGTTCCTCCGGGGACGCAAGCAAGGTCGTTTCGCTGTTGATCTCTCGGGCCCTACCAACAACTACCAGATGGAGCCCAAGACTGAAGCCCAAGTCAATGTCCAGCCCCAAAATGTCCAGCCTGCACCTCAATACCAACAGCAGCAGCAACAACAACAGCCTGCTCCTGCTCCTGCTCCTGCTCAGTATCCTCCCCAACAGCAACAGCAGCAATATGCTCCTCAGTCAACTCCCTCTCCGTACCAACCTACCCAGAGCCCGTACCAACAACAGGGTGCTTACCCTCCTCCTCCTGTATCACCCTACGATCCTCAACAAGGCCAACAGCAGTTCCAGGGTCAGCAGCAATATGGACAGTACCCTCCTCAGCAGTACCATGAGGCCCCTGATACTACGTCGTCGCCTCCTCCTCCTCACCAGCAGCAGCCTTATCCTGCCCAAGGTTATCCTCAGCAGTAAATAAAACGACAGGAGGAAATAATGGATTGATAAGATGAGGATGAAAGCGTGTTGGGAGTTGTTTTAGTCTTTTGATACCAATGAGAGCGGTCGTTTATTTGGAGGAGTGCAGTTTAATATACTTACTCTATCAACCATGTTCAGTGGCACTCTGATTTTCCTGTAAAGATGATGTTTGTTTCCAACGGCTATACCTACCTTGTTGTTAATTGATCTACATAATCTTGAGCCGTTTAAAGGCATTGCTATAGGGTATTGTATCCAGCCATCAAGGCTCAGATCTAGCCCAACCTTTGATCCAGTCTAGCCCTCTGGTCACTCATCCTCATCGCTTCCACTTTGGCTCTCACTTGCTCTGTCGCTATCCCCTTCACCAGTGCTCCCGTTGTTATTCGAATCTCCCTTTACCTTGGCAAGAATTACCGCAGAAGAGTAATATGCTCCAGTATCAGGTTCATTGCCATACTATCACATCAACGTTAGACATCAATCACCAGCCAGCTCAATGCACTCACCGTGGCAAAAACAACAGCAAGCTCCTTAGATGTATACGCATCAGGACGGTGATTAAGCCAGTGAACCTTCTCACGGCTATACGGGCTCGTAACGCGGCTGTACCCGTAGTATTCATGCGGCAGCTCAATAGTAGACGGATCCAAAAGGCCGTAGTCCCAATCGTAACACCCGTGCGGAATCGTAGGTAGTGGTGTTGCACTGATGCAAACTGTGTTTTCCAGATCACTCTTGTCGAACGTGTAAAAAGGCTCTATGGGCTCTGTCGAGTGCGGATTCTTCGCCTTTTGTCTTTCCTGATACTGCCGTTCCCACTCTTTACTCTGGAGTTGCTGGCCCACGTACTTATAATCGTCAAGTACCGTGGCAACACCGGCATCGCCTAGGATGCGCTTGAGGGCCTGGTAGACCACCATGTCAAGACCTTTGAGCATATGGTGCAGGTTCTCTATGGATGATTTGGAAGAATGCGGGTATGCGTGGGTGCATGTGAACCCAACTATAGTCTCTGGCATAATCTGTCAGTTTCTCGCCTCTTATAAATCACGAAGACTTGGTACCTTCTCCAGCGGACTTTATCTTTTCGAGAAGTTTCTCAAGAGCGGTGTAGAAGTGAAGCGATTCCTGGTCAAGGACTTGCAGGTGATCTGCCATCGAAGCAGGGCCGTACGTTGTCCAGAAAAGATTATAAGTCAACGTCACACGATGTCCTTCGGTAACTTGTAAGACTTCATGTTCGCAGTCCGAGAAGAAAGCAGCCCATTGGATGGTGTCGGGATGTCGAGATGCCCAGTCAAACTCGACTTCTCGGCCGCCATGCCTGACTGCAAGCTGGCCGCCTTCTCAGATGTCAGTAAGTACCGAGGTAGAACGAATGGATGTGTGATGTACCCTTGTGTGCGACAGGTAGACAAACCACTAGGGAGCCCATCTGACGATCTGATCGTGGAGTGTCAACATGTGGTTTAAACTTGCCAGAAGGAGCAGAGTATATCTGCACGACATGTAAGCGGATATAGCTATAGCAATTGTCAATGGAGAGGAACCCACATTCAGCTTATACAACTCAGCCTTGACTCCAAGTCCTCTACCAGCAGAATGACTGCCCTGAGCCAAGACCTGATTAATCGTATCGACAATTCCATGTTCATAAGGATTAAAGTCAGTACAAAAGTCATTGGTATCCATCTTGCCAGCTTTTCGATATTCTTCGTCTAGAATCTCCTGGCTGCCAAAGCCAAACGTGGCGGGTTGACAGGCATTCAGCAATAAAGCAAACGAGTCCTGGGCGACTGCATCATCACCCAACGGTAGTCTGAGAGTATGGGCATAGCCTGTCGTCTTGTCATCCCATCTAATAGTGAGCTTGGATTTGCTAGAAGATAAAGTTGTTTCGTCTTGGTCCTCGATATGGCCTTCAATGGCAAATATGTCCTTGCCTGCGCGCTTAGCCAGTGCAGAGGAGACATCATCAAGAAGATCCTCGACTGAAGAAGGGGCCTCGCTGGGCTGTGGGGAGTTGATGGTAAGAGATTCCATAATAACAATAGACAGTGACCCAAGACAGTCTTGCAATATGCTTGAGAAACAATAGAGATGATGCCTGAGAGCGGGGCATGATGTCTTTTATAGACCAGCCTGTACGGGCCTTACGATCCTTCAACTTCACTCATGTCCGGCATAGTAACTGTCTTTGACTTGGCAGGCTATGATATTCACAATGATACTAGACCAAAGTCCCGGTTTTAGTACGGCAGGATTGTTGATCTAGCCAATCCATGCTCGTTGCTGACTGAATCTAGTCGTGACAAGGCTAGGTATCCAAGCTCAGTATCCGAGACAGCACCACTCAATTAACATTTCTGCCTAGAAATGCCTGTAACAAACCCAACAGAATTTGAGCATGGCGAGATGAATGGTCAAGTTAGAAGAATGTGGATTGTTTGAAGCCATTCACGCAGACACATTGCACTCCTCAATGATGGCCCCAGGGCGTCAGAAGAATTGGCCGCTGATAGCCTAAGAGACGAAATTAGTCAGTTAGTTTATGATATTTAGATAAGCCTCTTAGGCTGTCTATTTCTGTCACCCTAAGCTTTAGGGGCCAACTTTTCTGTTACCCACCTGGATGGGTGAGCGACAGCACAGCAACACCTACAGACCAGAAGCCAACACCAATCCCATATTCTAACCAAAGAACCGATGATGGTACAATATTGATACCAATTGCCAAATATCATGAATCTCAAATAAAGACTGTCGGCCATGGTGCAATTCATCTTCCGACATTCCCCAAAATAGGAAGGCGGTAGCAAATTCTGCCAGACAGTCAATCATGGGCTCACCTCTGGAGCAGCCCGCAAGCTCCTCGTCCGATATAGCTCCAATCGCCATATCAACGATTCAACCACGCACGACAAACCTCGACGACGACGTACATGACCAATTTCTAACCCTTCGCTTCCTCGTCGCCTTATACGATCCCGTCGAGTCCGAGCCCCGCGCGCTCGTCCCTCAATGGCCGCAATGGCCACCCAGAACCCCCCAATGCCCCAAGAGAAGCTCGGCGTTCCATCTCGAAACCCTCTACCTCTATCTGCGTCGCAAGAAGCACAAGTCCGAGATATATTTTATCAAAAAGTCCGAAAAGAATGCTCCGAAGAGATTAAAGGTGTGTTTTGTTCCTACACCAGCACCAGCAACATCACGAATATTTACTGGGGGTGTTCATCAATTACTAACACATCTATTCAGCATTCGCAGCATGCGCTCTCGGCCGAACATTCACAGTCTCATTCGCCTGCAGAGCCGAACACCGTGTGATGAACAACTGCATGAAGCTGCACGCCACACAAGCAGTGCACGACGAAGCACGTGAGGAGTGGTTCGCCCTGCGGATAGAGCGCCAGCGCGAGAGGGAGCGTAAAGCTAGAGTCGCGCAGGCTCAGGAGGACTTTATGCGCGAGTGGTGGGGGTTGCCAGAGCATGTGCGTTTGTCGAGGCAGAAGGAGATGGAGAAGAGGGGTGAAAGGATACATGGACTTACGGCCAAGGATCGACCGAGAGATCAATGATGATGATACAAGTACGAGAGACAAAAAAGAGTGGTTAGCATCTGTGGCGTTTGGGGGGGAGGAGTTTACTAGGATACAACACATCTACGCTGCTCTATGGATGGGGATACAGGGGAGGGAGGGTATTGTAAGAATATAAAAAGGCGACAAGTGAAGAATTGTATAAATATGTCTACTACAACAAGCATGAGACAGACAAATCCTACAGCGATGACATTCTCAAGAGTGCGCAAAGAAAACATACGACCAGGTTTGAGTTAAGAGCATGCAGCCAACAACTCTCATCACCCAATATCGATACAAAAGCTGTGCCTCTACCCCAAGATCATCGTGGAGACTTTCTCAAAGAGGGTAAGAAACAAATTGTGACAAAGTTACCTACCTAGGTAGTCTACCGCCCAACCTCTCTCTGCTTATTGATCGCCGACAGTACTGCAAGTCTAGATTCTTCAAACCGCTAAAACCCACAGTCGTTGTTTCTCTAGGCCTTTCAAGTGGTTGATATGGTAGTTCATGTATGTAACGATGGGGTTACATGCATCAAGCGGTCAACAGTCGAGTTTCAACAATTGTCGACTGAGTCAAGTTCAAGAAGTCAACTCAACCAGATTCATGAATTATCAATTCTAGTAATAAAAAGAAAAGAAGAAAACTCTTTGACACTCTTACTTCTCATCCTCAATAGGCTTATCGATCCTTCTTTTCAGCCCATACCCAACTTACAATTGTCTTACTACATTCTTCTCCCATCACATCAAATCACCCGCCCATACATAAAATATCCATCCAAAAAGCCAGTAAAATCCATCCCCGTCCAACCCAATTCATTTAATGCCTACAACCAATAACACCTTCTCTTCCCCTCACTCCAGCGCGTCTCCAGGGCGCTTAACATGACTGCTGCAGTGTGATTGTCTCGCCGATTGGTTGATTGTCCAAATGGTGGATTGCTATTTTTGTGACCCCCCTGTTTCTATCCATCCCATATGCGGGTTTGTTAGTCTTAGTCGAAGCGCTTAACGAGAAGAGAGACAAATGGATGGAGGAGGAGGGGAGAGTATAATATCAATCAGTATTCATTTTTTTCGGTTATCTTTTTTGTTTCTTGTTTTCTGTTGGTTCTAGTTTTTTACACATGCTTTTTTGCTGCTGTTCTGGTTTTATTGTTTTTGTATACCTATTGACATTTTGTGGATTCTGATCTTGATTGATCGATCATGAAACGGTAACAGCAGCAGCAGCATCAACAACTATTACTCTCTGTCAATTCTTGATACCCCTCGGATTGTATATATCCCTCTTCTTCTGAGAAGAAGTAGAAAGAAAGAAACATCCTGTTTGAAACAGCAAAAAAAGAAAATGTCAACTCCAACCCCAGGAGGGTTCTCGCTATTCCCGAACCCAAACGCTTCCAAACCACCACCTACTTCACGCAACCAAACCCCACGACCTCGTCGCTCAGAATCTCGTGAGCGTAGAGCTCCTACGCCTAGCGATAGACGTGCGGCTACACCGCAAGCCATGGGTCCCGAATCATCTGAACCTACTTCGCCGCCGAGGAATAATGGACGACAGACACCGCAGAACAATAGATCGCAAACACCACAGAATAGATCACATACACCGATTGAGTTTGATCCTCCTATTAGACAGCAACAGCAACAGCCCGAACCTAAACCTGTGAAAGTTCAAAGACCAAGACCAACGGTGCAGATCCCGGGACGTGCTGATACGGGGAATGTGCAAGGTCCTACACTGGTTCGCAGCAGCAGTGATCGATCACGGAGTTCCATAGCGAAACCGCCTCTGGGTGGAGAAGCCACTGCGCAGCCTCTACGATCTATCTTTCCGGCTTATAACCCAGAGTTACCTCTCAACCAGCAACACTATGTTCCCACCGAGACTCGACCAGCTGAGATTCCACGAGCTGTCATTAGTCGTCAGACATACCATGAGACACCAGCTGGAGCTGTCCCAAGAAACAATCCACCAGTCCGAAGTCCGGTCATTAGTCCCATGAGCATCCAATCCGCGCAGTCTTCATGGCCGCATCGTGCTATGCAGCAACAACAAGAGCCACCGCTTATCCCAACAGTTAGTTCGAATGAACTTCTCAAGCACTATTGGAAGGTTGCCAACGGATGGCAGGCTTCGCCCTCCGAGGGAAGAGTGTACTGCATGAAATTGACACAGGAGAAAGACGCACCCGTCTACAGTCTCTCATCTGCTACCCAGCCCTTTTACAACCTCCGCTTGGATCCTACTTCTGCGTCGGCATATGTAACTCTCACAAGACACGATCCCAACAAACCTTACAAAGCACCCAAGCCTGAAGCAAGTTCTTCAGCGAGCAGCATCATCAGCGGAGTCGTCGGCCACAGCAGTACTGGCTCGGGCAGTAAAGTCACAGACACAAAGCACTGGCAAGAAGCTCTTACCACGACTCTGGAAGAAGAGTCGCGAAGACATCCCCCCAACGATGGTCTCGTTGCGCTTCTCATGCCCACGCCAGCTACAAAGATGGCCATTGAGAGATCACAAGATCCTGCGTCTGTAATGCTGGCAGAAAGGGAATGCGCGCGTCTTGTGTGGGATGAGGATAGCTCACATCACTTCCTCGTCCATCCCGCTCTCGCAACACCCTTTTGCGTCACCATCGAACGTTCACCCTCGTGGTCTCGCGTAGAGTATACACTCGAACACAACGAATCACCCCAACATCTCGCCAAGCTCACCCGCGACGGCACAGGCGGCGGGTGGTTAGAGATCGACACGGGAATCGCCTCAAAGATCGAGTCGTACTTTATCGTCGACGTAGCTGTCACAGCGCTTCTCCTCGTAGCACAAGGCGACGAGAAGAACAATCCCATCATGGAAGTCTTTGAGCCCCCGCCCCCTCTGATCCTGACAGCCAAGCAAGAAAAGCGTCTGAGCAAGATGGGTAAGCGCGAGGAGAAGAAGAGCAAGAAGCGCAACATGGAAGCCTTTGAGATTGATGTCGAAAGCCAAGATGAGAGTCTCGGCAAGGGCAAGCCGAAAGAGAAGGAGGATAAGCTCCCCTTCTTGATTCGGGTGATTGTCAAGATTGTTAAGGGCCTGTTTACTTGCTTCATCTGGTTGTTAACGATAAGCTTCCGATGCGTCGGGTTCGCATTCAAGGGGTGTTACAAGTGCGTCGGATCAAAGTATTAATGAATGAGGCGATATAATTTGAACATGACGAGACGGACATTGGAGTTTTTCTTTTTCAGTCAAGCGCAAGGAAATCCAGGGAAATTCCAACATATTTTCACATATTTTTTGTATCATGTAGAATCATACACCCACGGCGTTTCTTTTCGAAGGGGGGTATCTATTAGCTTTGCTTTCTTCTTTTTTTCTTCTCTGCCATGAAATGAGGCAAAGCGAGCCGTTAACGTAACGAATAAAAAACACACGAAGGAAATGACCATTTTCAAGAAAGAAAGAAAGAAAAACTGCAAATAATTCTTTCTCGCTGCCTTTTTTTTTAATCCCGTCCTTTATCTCTTCCTTGTCCGCACCATGATCTTCTTTCCTTTACGTGTGGTTCCTCCTGATGTCGCTGTCTTTGCCATTTTTGCGCGCTGAATCTCGAGTTCGCCTTCGGCGTCTGTGAGGACTTTGAGCTTCTTGCGGGCGTTTTCGAGTTGGCGGCGGAGACGGCGGAGGGCCTTGGCGCGCTCAAATTCTTCGTCTACTTCTCCATCCTTTTTGCTCTCTTTCTTGTCGGCTTCGTCCTCGTCTTCCAAGTCTAGGTGGTCTTGTAATGTTTCCTCGCGCTGCTCTTCATCGTCCATGAATACAATCTTTCTGGGCGCTTTGGGTCTTGAAGGGGCGGTGGCAAAGTCGAATTCGGAATCGCTGTCTTCATCATCGTCCTCGTTCTCGTCCTCGTCAAGCTTGTCGAATCCTCGGGTGAGAACTACCTGCTCTTCCAATTTGGCGACTTCTTTGGCAACAACCTGTCGCATCGTTCGAACGTAGCCGAGATCCTGAGTCTTGAGGAGTCGCACAGTATCGACGTCCATGACCTTATTTCCTCGATCGCCGTGAACTGTTCCGGACCATCGCTTTCCATCCTGGATCTTGGAACCCGGTCCCTTGCGGGACATCATACCAAAGTAGAACTCATCCTCGTTTCGCTCCGAGGCCTTGTCGCGAAGGTTCTTGAGCTGCGCCTTCTTCTTGTTGAAGTCCTTGGCTCGAAGGGAGTAGTCCTGCGGCGAACAGAGTCAGAAGCTGATAATTAAATGGTGGGGGATTTGGTGGTTGGAAACAAACCTTGTGCTTTTCGAGAAGACCGAGACGGCGACGCTCTAATGGCTGAGCTCGCTCACGATGAGGTCGCCTGGCGACAGCATTTCGCATAGACGACATTTTGGAGGATTGTGGTGTGTGTTGCTGTGATATGACAAGAATCGCGTCCTTGGCTGGTTGAAGAATTCATGGGTGGTTTAGAGCTGGGAAAGAAGCGGCAGAATTTTTGATACTTTTTTGGCGGTGTCAAAGTCCAAGTGTGGCTTGACTCTCAGCACAGCCACAACTGATGTTGCTTTTAACATGGGCAATCACCGGAAGCTAGATTCAAGTCCGCTGGTAAAACGGATAAGCCAAGCTTAAAAACCTATGGTCAATTAATTCTTGGGTTTGGCTAAGAAATAATCCCAAGCTTTTGTTTTTACTCTCATCTTAATTTTTTGTCACAATTCATGATCCGATGAGACCGTCTCCCTTGATCAAGTGGCTTGCCCAGGGGTTTCAGCTTGTCAGCCTCCACTGACTTTGACATTGGCTTTTGACTTTTGGCTTTCCAAGGCACGCGACAGCTAATGCACCCCTGAAAGTCGGGCATGCAAGTGCTGACTCTAACTGAGCTAGAGGGTGTGATACAGTAGAGCACACTGTTAGATCCCTATGCTTGCTGTCTATATTCATCCATACGGATCTATTCATGATCATGAGAATATCCACGCTACAAGTGGAGGCTTCATCTAGATTAAAGTCTCGCGTACAACAAACAATCTAGGCTCTCGCCTCTCTTTGCTTTAAAGTAATACAAGGCCGACCGTGCATTTCTCCCTCCACTCAAATATGTCATAGTGCCTGCGGATCTCACGTTAATCGTCTAGTTATTCTTAGAAAGCTTGCGTGTCAGAGTGGGGGAGCGACAATCAGTAACTGTTTTACTCCTTGTCTTAGGATCCTTGTTTACGGTGGCTTGAATCCCGTATAAGATCTGACTTGATCCCCTTTCATGTTTTCCTTTTCTCTGTATTGAGTCTTTCTGTTGACAGTCTCAATGGTGACTTGAATTGAGACTGTATTTCACTCCTTTTCTTTCCTTTTTACTGTGTGTTTTCTTTCAGTACTTGTAACCATGGGTGTAGCTTTACCCTTTACAGCGTCCAGGGCGATACTTTCACTCCTCATCGCAGGCTTTGTGTTCTATGGCCTTTTCCACCAAATATCCAGTCCCTACAATTCTCCTAAAATCACATTCATTCCTAGCAGCTATGATTGGAGTAGACATACTTTACAACATCCATTGGACGTGAGTACCATGGTCAAACCTCCACGCGGTTCGCCTGTCAATCTACCCCGAATTCAACACGACTTCTCAAACCCCGAATTGAGAAAACGACAACTCGAAACAGCCGATCAACGACGAAAGGAAATCAAACAAGCTTTCCAAAAGACGTGGTCTTCTTACGAAAAGTACGCCTGGGGACGTGACGAATTGAAGCCGTTGAGCTTGGAAGGTAGTGATACCTTTGGTGGGTGGGCCGCTACCATCTGCGACAACCTCGACACGTTATGGCTCATGGGTATGAAGCGAGAGTTTTACAAGGCTGTTGACTACATATCTCGCATGGACTGGGATCTTCCTACCAGCAACGGTTTCAATGTCTTCGAAACCACCATCAGACATCTTGGCGGTTTACTTTCGGCGTATGAGCTCAGTGGTGAGAGCGCCTTGCTGGCCAAGGCAATTGAGCTGGGAGATTTATTATATGGCACTTTCGACAACACCGAACACATGCCACCGCACACGATCAAATTCAGAGACCTCAAACAAGGAAAGGGTCATCCCGAGCCGCGACAGAGTACTGCTAGTTTGGGCAGTATGAGTATGGAGTTTACTCGTCTTTCGCAGCAGACGGGTAACCCCAAGTATTACGATGCAATTGACTTTATCACCAAAGCGTTCGAAAGAACGCAAAACGAGACTGCCCTTCCTGGACTATGGCCTCTTCAGATTAATGCGCAAGACGGATTCCGGGTTACTGACGATACATTTGGCTTGGGTGCTAATGGTGATTCGCTTTATGAGTACCTCATCAAGGAGTATGTTCTTCTTCAGGGGCTTGAACCAAAGTACGAGAAGATGTATCTCAAGGCTGCCGACGCTGCTATTGAGCACTTGATCTTCCGACCGATGCTACCAGAACAGGAGGACGTGCTCATGCTGGGTGAAGCATCAATCGCTCCCCGAACCAAAGAGATTCGATTAAGCACAGATGTCGAGCATCTCACTTGTTTCGCAGGAGGCATGTATGCCCTTGGTGGAAGAGCCCTTGGACGAGATGACCATGTTGTCATCGGCGAGAAACTAGCTCGTGGATGCGCAAAAGCATACGCTGCCTATCCAACCGGTCTCATGCCCGAAATCGTCCACCTAGAGCGCTGTCCAACTCTAGAACCCTGCGAGTTCAACCCAAGCTCTCACAAAGAACCTCTCGGATTCCGTGCACGAGATACATCCTACCTCCTCCGACCCGAGACCATCGAGAGTATCTTTTATCTGTACCGCATCACTGGAAAGGAAGAGTTCCGTGATATTGCGTGGAATATGTGGAATGCGGTACGCGCTGCTGCTGAGACAGATGAGGCGTTTGCAGCGGTGGATGATGTCGGTGTCGGTGCAGATGAGGAGGTCAAGCATAAAGATTCCATGGAGAGTTTTTGGATGGCTGAGACGTTGAAGTATTTTTATCTCATCTTTGCGGATGAGGACGTTATTAGTTTGGATGAGTGGGTGTTTAACACTGAGGCTCATCCGCTGAGACGGATGGTGAACTGAGCGGGCATTTAAATCTCACTTATAGAGGGGCTGTATAGATAATAGAACAAACTTGAAGACCACGCACAATGAATTGAGCCTCAAGACATTCCTTTCAATTTGTTCCTCCACGGAATAAGAACCGAACCCTGTACTGCCGGTAGCACGGCTTTCTCCCCGGGAGCCTTGCAATCTTACTGTCCCTGTTATAGACGACGAATCAAGGGTAGCCGTTATCCGTCACCACCAAGACCATCCCTGCTATTCCAATTTGATTCTACTGTAGAAGAATGTCTTGGTTCGAAACATCACCAGAAGAATGCGGTACGTCACAGCTTATGGGCCTCTCTCGTACTACCACCTTCTATCGTCTTTGGATGTGCAATCGCCCGTTCAGATGACCAGACCTCGAGGTGACTCGGCTCTTCTAACCAGCTTTGGAGCATGTTTGATGAAATGACTTGATGTGTCCTTACGCATGGGTAAAATGCCCTCGCCCATGAGAAGAGTACTGTACACTGTTCCGTAGCTGGAGGAGGTCTAGTTGCATGTAATTAATGTTTCGGAACACGGCTGACATGGATGACACCGTAGATCAATTCTTGTTAAGGCTAGTAAACCATCATACCAAGACATATATTTCTTCAACGGCCAATCGAGACCTGCAATAATCGTCCGAGTGGCTGACTTTGTCAACCTTGGCATAACAGAGCCCACCAACATGTGCACTTGGCCAGGGGCGTCTGCCTCTCGGGATGATCTCGCATAGAAGCTTATTGAGTCCTATATAATAAAGTTTACAACACTTAGGCAGCCGATGCCAATCATGCAGCATGACAGCGAAGCCCGTGCCCTGTTCGCGACGGAACGAACACTCTCTGGGGCCATTTTGTCTAGGTACGTCACCGCCAACGTGAACAACGCTGCCATCAACAGTATCCGTTTTCCTCATATACCAGCCTATGATGGCGCTCTTGATACATAGTTTGATTGTATCGGATGTTGCCCTGGGGCACCTTTGGGTTCTTGGCCCAGCCAGTTTCCTGACGAGTTCGTTAATCACTTACTGTCTTACCTTCAGTCCTCCTATTGTCTGCTGGCATCGTAGGTCCTCCTTCCATCCGAAGCAACCCTGCAAGGATCCTCAGTTTCCTGCACGTTACCCTGTAGGCTCGCAGTACGGGGCTGGCGACTTCTCCCAGGGCTTACCAGCTGCTGATTCATTCTTTACACTCGACACGCTCCTCCCCAGTACCACTGGAATGGATCCCATCAATTTCTCCATGTTTGGAGGTATTAATAGTAACCCCCCTTCGACTCAAACTTCTGCCGCTGATGGGAGTGGGTCAATGAGGGTTGCCTCGCGAATGCATGATCGTGCAGCTTGCGACCCCATGAAGGATATCAGAACTCATTGGTAGTGACAGCGCAGCTCCCGCGTAAGTGGTATTAACAGAATCTCAATACGTTCAAAGCAAGTCGTGAAAGCAATTTGTAACATGCCATCGATGTGAATATAATTGAACCTGTGTTGAGCGCATCTTTCCTCAACCCCTGTAGTGTGATCATGTAAGTTGCCAGAAACCAGTTAGTCTTGCACATATTTGCACGTAGCGAGTATAGGTAGGATGATTGGGAAGCTCGTTGAGGTTGTTTGGCACAGAATCATATTGCAATTTCCGTTCTATGTATGGTCGTTGAGTTCCAACACAGATGTCGATGGTTCGCCTAACCTGTGATACCTTTAGTCACATCACAATTCTCGACTGCCACTCCCTGCCATCCATTCGCAAAGTTCCACAAATCTCATGCTGCTTCTACTGTGTCGCTGTTCTTGGCGGGTGAGCCCTGGGAATCGGTGTTGTCAACGCTGGGTCGGGGTTTGGCAATAGCCCGTTCAGACGACCAGGCATCGGTAGAGAACGCAATCTCTTTCGGTTCATTCAGCCATATTTGAAGCATCACGGAACCTATATTTGTCAGTCGAGATACCGTAGAGGGACTGGTTAGTGTTGTTACCATGTCCTTGCTTCCTTTCCCCTCTCTGGCTGAGTTGCTCTTCTGTGGGCATGCTGCTGTAATGGTAGAAACACACTCGTATACTTTGGCCTCCCGCATTCCTCTTTCCCTTACTTTCTTACCTTAAGGTCTTCTTATAGATTTGTCTTGTTCCATCGAATGCTCTGCTGTTACTCAGGCTGAACTTCAAGCATGCTGCTCCCTTACTCCGGAGCTCCATGGAGTCGCTTTAGCTCCATGAGCCCCAGGCTCCAACGCGACTCGGGAGTTCATTTTCTTGGTCACTCCAAGCTTTGAGAGCTTTCTGGTCATTAGCTTGGCTGCTCTCTCCGAGGTGAGCGACCAATGAAGAGTGTCTAGTCGTTTAGTCGGTGTCGAGACCTTGGCATGAGGAGTTCTGAGCCAAATTGGAGCCGCAGGATCAAGAAAGCTAATATGAGTAGGGCTCATACGACACCCAACCGTTATATATGTAGGCACGTCAGTAGAGAGTCGGTCATGCCATGCCTGTATGTGATTTGCTTGTCCCGTACATAATAGGATCCACAGATACTGACTTGTGTTGGCCTCGTGGAAGCAGACCACCCCTGGCCTCGGCCGGCATTGAGAATCTTCACCTACCGTGGTAACAACGTCTGACCACAGTGGGGACCTTATAAATTACTCCGACTTGAGCGGTTATGAAGAGCATCTAGCCATGACACGTATCGGAGCGCAGTATCTCAGCTGGAGAATGTCTTTAACTCTGTACAATGAGTTGTGCTGGCGGCTAATCAGGGGCTTGAAAGAACAGCGATGTTCTTAGATACTATAGGTAGGTAATGTTTCTCTGACGTGTACATGATCAAGGTCAGTGATGTGGCTGCCTTTTCATACCAGCGTTAATGTCTCAAATCCTCCGTCTTTCCTTGACCCTTGTGTTTCGTATATCTGCTCTCGGATCTTGTGGGACAGGACGTGCGTTAAGCAGGGTTGGTCACTGACACATTTAGCCTTGTTGTCTCCGAGCTGGGAACCGTTGTACGAGGCTTCTTCTTCAGAGTGCTGTGCCTTGTTGCCAACTCAGCCATCCTTGCAGCAATGCATGGCGATGGAGTAGGGGCTAGTAATACCTGCACAAGGCGGAGAGAGCAACTACCGTCTGAATCCTGATAATCTTTCTGGGCGGTTCTAGACTCTGGGGATTGAAATCATAACTCATTTTATCCCACAGTGCACGTCGACTCCAGACGTGTGAGCAAATAGGCGCCTGTTTCCATGTAGGTAGCTAATGTTTACTTTCCCGCCCGACTCTCTGATTAACAGCCAGGCTCTGCACCACATCATCATTCTGCCTATTTATAATGTCACTTTATTGTTCTCAGGTCTGAAACTCAAGTCTTGCATCTCACTCGGAGTTTCTTTCTCGTTTCTTTGTTGTTGTTCCGGTCATGGAAACAGTACGCCCAGTCCCTCCTGCAGGGATGTTATCCAGAGCAGAAGGCTTCCTCGCGGGCCTCATCTATCTTGACTCAATGCGGAAATCGATCGGTCGTTTGGTGTTACCTGATCATGCGTCCCCAAATTCACAGTCTCCCAATTTGTGGCGATCTCTCGAGCCTATCTACACTCAGTTAGAAGACACCCGTCAGCGACTTGTCGATGTGACGCGCACGATAGGCTTCATAGGCCTCGACAGCACCCTTGACTCTTTTTCCGTATCCACTCAGTTCTACGAGACTGCAGTCGGTGGATTTCGGGGTACTATATTGGGGCTGCCTCCCACAGCATTGGGTGATGTCGTAGCTCTCTGCAGTTTGTCCCACGCCGTCGCGTCGTATTATATACATAATAGACGTAACCCTATCGGCTTTGTCGGGCTCTCTAGCTTTACTCTTTGGGGAAATGCAATCGGCAACCACCATCATCGGCATGTGTTTGGTGATCTGATCAAGGGTGCTTGTCTGGAGCCTCGCTTGAGCGGCCCGATCCCCAGTTCGCCTCCCGCATCGCTTCGCGTCAGCCATCCCCTGCAGCCAAACTACTACGATGACCTGCGTATAGTTCATGCGCCATATGATGACGTTCTAGGCTCAATTTGGGGTCCTGATCATTATGGGTTCTTCCCGCCATTCAGTCTTCCATTCAAGATCCAGACAGGAGAATCCAGTTACGCTACTAGCGAAACTATTCATGCCCAAGCACCTGATCTGCAAAGCCTACAGGGATCATCTGTCATCACTAATTTGACCCGTTTTCTGAGGGAACGCGGAGAATTTATGATCATGCTCTCCAGCCGTGGAGCGACAGCCAAACAGACCGAGTCTAGAGTTGAGCATCGCACCAAACCATTGCGTACACACCTACGGGACGACGAGTCCCTCAAAGACCCCGCTACTCGAGGAATCCTCTCGATCGTGGATAGATTCCTTGATCTTGGCTATCTTCAAAGCGAGGAGGAAGTCCAAAACTACATGTTTCAAATTGGAAAGGTACAGTTATGAGTCGCACACTGCTTCCATGAACAATTACTTACACAAACAGGACATACTTCCCAATGGCAGGACTTTTTTCAACTATTGTCGGTACATTTGTGCAAACATGATGAAAGACAAGAGCCGCAAAAGAATGCGACCAGCCAAGCCGTGAGACCTACCCCGAACCATGTCTGCTTGTCACAGTCGTTAACTGCGGATTCCAGAAAGGAAGTCCCGTGCAACATATGCGGACGGAAGTTCACAAAAAACTGGAATATGAAGCGGCACAGAACCAGAAGACATTCGGATCCCGGCGTTTACAGTATGCCTGTTGTTCCGGTCAGCCTTGGGCAGACAGTCTTGCAAGAAGACAGCTATACTATGAGTATGGAACTATGATGGATACCGATATTTAATGATTGACGACCCAGGGAATGGTAAACAAATGGAGTTTCTGTATTTATGGATATTAGATTGGCCATATTTAGCTCACGCATATGCATTTATTAAATCTTCTTCGCTACAACTACCTAATAATTGGATGGATCAGATTGTAGACAATGCAACAGGCGTAGATCGTGCCATACAAATGCGCATTAAAATATTCGCAAGTAACCCGGGAACGTCCGTCGCGTAGCGAGAGGAGTATTTTGAGAAGGGCAATTGGTACATCGAATGGCGTTGATGAGAAGTTGGACTTGATACCATCTACATAGATCTGGAGTAGTATAGCACCTAATGTACAAACCCAGTATATCCTCGTCCATCATTAGTCCAATTCTCATCTGGCCACGCAACTAGATAGCCAGTTGCGAGACTCGGCTGCATCCTTATAGTTTGTGAACATACGGAAGACATACTGACTTGGCCATAGACACTCGGTGAGGCTCTCACGGGTGAGGCAGCAGACACACAACCATACGGCATGACATAGCGACTCACGCGCCCGCAAGACCACCTCTTCCCCCATCTGGGTCATGAATAATATAATGGAAACTCTTGAAGGTTGTTTTATCGACGTCGCGGCCAGTCTAGTCAACATCGCTGTCAACATCATTCTTACCGACTACCAAGACGCCAAAGAACTTTAATAAATAGGCACTATTGCTCTCCAAAATACTTCCAGCAGGCCTATTCCTAACCATCTATGCAAAGGGTTTGCAGTTTGCAGTTCATCTTACATTATCCCCCATCTCTTATATGGATGTCAGAAATAAGCTAGTTGAAGGTGAGGACGTTATTAGTTTGGATGAGTAGGTGTTTAATACTGAAGCTTATCTATTAAGACGGATGGTAAATTGAGCAAGCATTTAGATATTACTTATAAAAGGGCTATATAGATAATAGAACAAATTTGACGACTAATTATTAGACATCCCGTGAGAATTCCTTGGGCAATGCTTTTCACAGCGACCCTCAAAATCGGGTGGGCAGGTGAGGACCGCACACCCCAAGTCAGCAAAAGCAGTGCGAAAGAGTTTCCAAGTGGCTCTGGTAACATAATATAACATAAGTTGGGTGTCATTTGTGGATTTGTATAAAACCCCAACTTCCTGTCTTTATGTTCTGTGAATAGGTACATAGTACAGGTGCAGAGGTACATAACGTATTAACGCACAATGACTTGAGCCTCATTTTATTCTGTTTGTCCATGGAATAAGAACCGGGTACTACCCGTAATACAGCCACTTCCCAGGGAGCCCTGCAATCCCGTCCCTCCCAAGACCCAGGAATAACTTTGCTAATCTTACTGTCCCCTGCTATAGAAGACGAATCAAACGTAGCCATTGTCCGCCGCCACCAAGCTCATCCATGTTATTCCAGTTTAACTCTATTGTATCCATTGAAGAATGGTTTTGTTTGACACGCTAACAGAAGAATACGACATTATAGCTTGGGGGCTTCTTTCGTACTACGATCTTCTATCCCCTTTGGACGGGAGATCGCCCGTTCAGATGACCAGACTTCGAGGTGACTCGGTTCTTCTAACCAGCTCTGAAGCATGTTCGATGAAATGACTTGTTGTCTCCTGTCAGCCAACGCGTCAAGAGAAAATCCCATGTACCAACTGACCTGTTTTATGATATCTGCCTGGGATGAGGTTTTGCTTCTCTCCCTGCATTGTATGTCGTAGCATTGTATGTACTCGAGAGTGGCCTTTGTTGTTGACGTCAAATTGTTTCTTGGGTGAGATATTGTGCGTTTCCTGACTCGTAGCATGATTGCACTTTTCGTTCTTCCCTCCTGGTCGGTATATAAACAAATACATGTTTGACTCCTCTCACCGGTTGCTCCAGCCGCGCGTAACGGTCCACAACTTACTCATGAGCAGCAGCCCGGAGCAGCTCACGAGTAATTTGAGGAGCATGTAATTGTTGTTTTGGAAGAAAGCTGACATATGCGGCCCTGTTGATCATTCTTGTTAAGGTTAGTAAAGCAACGTACCGAGCCCATCCCTTGCATTAACGGCCAATTAATCCCTGTAATAATCGTCCAAGCTCCACGGAAGTCTAGCCCGGGCCTTGCTCTTGAGCTCATAGAGTATCATCCGGGGGGGCGGTATCCGTACAAGGCTAAGCGATAACAAGAATGAGCCTGGGGGGCCTCAAACAGATCTAGAATAAATTCAAGCCTCTGGCGAACCATTTCAGTGTGCTGTTACAACTCATTTGCCTTCATCAACCGACGGTCAATAAGGCAAACCCCCTCCTCTGCATACATGCATCTTTCAAGCTATACCAATTTGTTCTCGTTCAGTGGCGGTGCTACACGTACTGGCCTTGGGGGTTCTAGGGCTCACAAACACCTCGAGAAAGCAATAGCAGAAGTCGACGGTCTTTTTGCTGGCTTTGTCTTCCTTGACGCAACAGAGCCCAAGAACATCCACAGGACCAACTGCACTTTCTCAGGGGCGTCTCCCTCGCGGGATGATCTCGCACAGGAGCTTCAACTCCTATGTGATCAAGCTTCCAACAATGAGGCAGCCGATACACCATCATGTGGCACGAACAGCAAAGCGGATGCCCACGACATCGCATGGTCTTCCATCCGGACCGTTCGTGACGGAATGGACGCTCTTTGGGTCCATTTTGTCGACGTGGCGGCCAACGTGAATAACGCCGCCATCAACAACATCCTTACCGACTACCAAGACGCTAAAGGACTCCGAAGAGCAGGTGCCATTGCTTTCCGAAACACGCTGAGTGGGCCTTCTCCGAACGATCTCTGCAAGATATTTGCTTTTTGCAGCTTGTCTTATGTTGTTTCTCGTCTCTTGCATGCCAGGAACAGGTTAGCTGAAGGCGATATACTTGCTGGCGTTCGTCTGTGGCTGGGTGCTCTTGAGAAACAAGACGAACGGGAGGCTTTCCAGCTACTCGCCGAGCGTCTTTGGCCCGAATCCAGGAACCATCTTCACTTCATGGACCTTGGTTTGGGGGAACAATCACGAAGACTGGAGACGAGTCTACGACGCAGCATAGCCCCAACCCCCGTACTTCCAGCCTTCACTTACCCAAGCTCAACTTTCGGCAACTTCCCCAGTCCTCAGCATCCATCGAATTACGATTTCCACGACAGTGCTCTTTTCCCACAAGAGTTCAGTCCTGGCAACCCGGTACCGCCTTTCCAATCCGAAGGTGTAGATCCTGTCCCGATCAATGTGCAAGCAAGGGAAGGGTCACCACTACTTGTTCAGAATCTCGCAACGTTGACACATGAAACCTGTCACTTTTCCCATCTTCTTTCCGATCCTGTAGGATCCAACGTCGGGCTGCCGTTGACTCATTGGCAAGATCACGACCCAGGCCCATCAAGCTACGTTGATGTTGATGTGTCTTCAATGGGGGATCAGGAATCTACTATGCCGTGGGCATCGACACAGCTACCCACCACATATGAACCACCAGGACCATACGATGAACCATGTGGTCGCTCGATCCCAACAACACCAACCGACGCCAATACGCCAGATCCACTCCAAGAAACATCGGTGTTCAGGACCGTGATGCAGTATGTTCAAGAACATGCCTGCTTCTGGTATAACCTTGCTGGTCGCGGACTAGTGTCGAAGGACTTTCGGGATTGCCTTTCTTGGAGCCAAGAGAGACTGTCACAAAAGCTGGATATACAAACCTCTCTTATTCAGCCGCTGTCATCGGAAAAGACCACGCGCGATTTGGTATCCCGCGGCATAGTCGCCATCGCTGAAGTATTTGTAGAGCGAGGGCTGTTACAAGATCGGGAGGATATCGAATGCTACATGGTACTAGCAGGAAGTGTGCGTATGGCCTAGAAATACATGGGTTCTGTGCTTGACTAATGATTTCCAGTTGTTGTTCAGCAATGATCAAGCGTCATTTAGAAAGTTCCGTTATTGGATCCGTGGCTTTCACCAAAGCCCAACACCACCATCTGAACCTACGATGCAGAGTTCTACTACCGAGTTCGTTGCGCATATACAAATGCTTTATTAAAGAAAGACTTGCTGACAAGCTACTAGAAAACGCTTCTCATGTTCTCATTGCGAATACAGAAGCAATCGATCGGGCAATGTGAAGAGACATATCGGGCGGATGCATGACAATAGCGGAAGACTGCGCAGACGCACTAACAAAAAGCCCTGAAGGAATTAGAGACCTTGCCGTCCTTTAAAACCGGTGGGCTATTGTATCGCTGTTGGGCAGTGAGGCGTGGTGCAGGAGTCCGTAATGAAATATACGGATAATTTATAGATCTCGAGGTACTATATAGACAACAAAACAAATATGACGACCATAATTTGGCATTATACAAGTATAATCTTTGTGTTATCTATTTGGGCATATATCTGAACTCGCTCGGTCAAATTTAGAGTATAGCAATTGACCATTTGCTCTGTCCACACACGATACCTTCAAGTTGTTCTCAACACCCAGATCAAATGAGGTCTATTTTCACAACGATGCTGACCCTTTCTCCTGAATTCTTTATTAACTCATAAGCCTCACGCTGCCTTGGCTGCATCGTTATTATTTGCATTCTTCTTTCGTGACTCGGTATCGTTCGTGCTGGGTCTCGGTTTGGCGACAGCCCGTTCAGATGACCAGACATCTGTAGCGGACGCGATGGTTCCCGGCTCATTCAGCCATATCTGCAGCATCTCGGGTTCTATTCAGGTTAATAACGAGACCGATATGGGTAAACCGGTGATATTACTCTGAGAGTTATATGTTGCTTGGTTTCGTCCAAGTTCCTCTTCTGTCGGCATGTTTCTGTATGGGCACAACGTGCAGTGTGGAACTGCGAGTGTATTCTGATACTTCTCTTATGAAACTACAGTCAATCATTTATTTATACATGCTTTTATCGCAAGCTCTACCGTCGCTCCAACCTAAACTCCAGACAAGTTCACTTACTCGGAGCTGCTTGGAGGCATTCGAACTCTCAGAACCCCATGCCGCCAAGCCTCATGGGTTTTGTCATGTCTTTTCCATGTCCTGACTCGTTGGATGCGCCCTGGCTGGGCCCCTAGAGGACGCTCCCTATTTTGGCGTGCACAATCATGGAGCAGTTGCTCTCTCTCTCTCACAGCCCATACCCTGTCTTGAGAGCAGAGAAAGAGCACAGAAGGATAATGAGACTCTTGGCAATGTAAGACTTGGTGGAGAACCTGTCTATGTACAAGGTGTCAGGGAACCTTTATTTCCAATATTAGTGGTGAGCGTTCATCAAACATTTCCCAAAAACATCCATGCCTGTCACGAAGCTCTGATAATTTGTATTTGACCGAGCTCAGCAACCTGTCACTTTTGTCTCAAGTCGGGATGATCCTGGAGTTCCATAAGCCAAATCATTGGCCAATCAACGAGTCGGAGTATCTTGACTCGTCTCCCCGTTCTTGGTGTTCATGTGTACGTGCTTGGTCGAGTCTCCCCAACTTCATGAAAGACCAGGGTGGTACTACCGCTCCGCCACGTGTCTTCCATGACCAGGGTCGTAGTAACGAACTCAAGAGGTTGCTCGATCCTGGTCAATGAGCAGAGCGCTGAGGTCGACTCCGTGATCGTCAGGCCAGGCCAGGCTAGACGCAAGCAATTTCTGCCAGCATACCCGTACAGTAGTCTCGCGGTCTCCCCGTAATAAACCTCCCTGGTCGTTGTCGAATCATTCTTGGCACTCGAGATCATGAAACCGGTCTGCACTTACGCGAGCTAGGTAGCCACGGAAACTAATTTACAAAGCGTCATGTCCATGTAAACGTCTAGCCTTACAGACCTACCAGGCCTCCAAGATCTCCACCACCAAGATAGCCTTTGCCTAGCTTTTGGGTCACTAGAATTTGGTCTCACAATCGTTAACGCGTAGCTTCCGGAAGGGATTGCAAAACTTCCATATGAAGGGATCCAATAACTATCACCTATGTCTGAATCGTTAGGTCTCTGGCACGTATCTAATACCAAAATTGCAGATGGAGTCTATGTAGATTGGTAAATGGAAATATTCTCTGACAGGTAGTCTGCTGTTCAGCCCTCTACCCGGGGGTCGGTCGAGTAGTTAATGTAGTGCTGCGACCGCGGTCGCCGCGAGCTTTATACCCCTCTGCAAGGGTATGACCGCGGCCACCGCGGGCTTTATACCCCCCTCCTGTAAAGAGATACCGCAAGCTTCATCAACCCATGCAGAGATGACCGCGACGACCGCGACGACCACGACGACCGCGACGACCGCGGGCAACATCTCTCTTCTCTTTTGCAGAGAGAAGACTGCGAGCTCTATCCCCTGTAAAGTCACCCTGGTACAATATGTTCAGTACCTAGCCCTCTGTCTTCCCCACCCTTGTTTTGTCCCGTTTTGTATCGTTCTTTCTCTCTCTCTCTCCCTTCTCCCTTTCTCTCTTGCTCTCCTGCTCCTGCTCCTTCTCTTCTCCACTCTTTTTTGGCCTCGTTTTGTACCGTTCTTTCTCTCTTTCTCTTGCTTTCTCTCTCTATCTCTATCTCTTTTGACTCCCCCTTTCTTCTTGCTAACAATATGACAATGTATAATTCAACATGTAACTCGGGCTGGCTGGGCCTGGATAGTCTCATCTTTTCCCTCTGTCTAAACTATACATATAAACCGGCCGTCTCACGTACATGGTGAAGTTGGCAATTCTCTGCACAACACTTCTATGCATTCACTACACACCTATTGATGGACATACCGAGCCCGAATCCTACAGCATGGATGCTGTCTAGAGCCGAAGACTTCCTTGCTGGCCTCATCTACATTGACTATATGCGAAGAATCATTGGCCAAGACTTCAATGCAAATGTCGTGTTGTCCCAAAATGCTCAACAATGGACGGATCTCCATCATATCCACACTCAACTTGAAGGAACCTTTCATCGGCTGGTAGATGCAATGCACAGCATGGGACATACAAATCTTGACAACACCCTCGATTCTTTCGTCACCCCCACACCCTTCTATGAGGCTGCGGTTGGTAGCTTTCACAACACTTTACTGGGTCTGCCGCCCACTACTTTGGGGGACGTCGTTGCGCTTTGTGCTATGTCACACGTTACTTCGTGTTGTTTAAATAGTACTGGCAATAAGATCAGCTTCGGCTTTGATCTTTGGAGAAATGCAATCAGCAACCTTGAACATCGACAGCCATTTGATGATTTGATAAAGGCTGCCTGCCTAGAGCCTTATTTGACTGCCCTGATGGATGTCAGCAATTCCCAGCAATTCACCTTCCCTGTAACCCAGTACGGCAATGAAATGTCTAATGAGGCTCCAGACTTGTCCTGGGATCTCAATCTGACTACTCTCGATTCTTTTTTCACCCGTCAAAATCCTCACTTCAGTCACATTGTCAGCGAGAGCATGCAGCTTATTAATAGCACCCACGTTCCAGATCTACAGAGCTTACAAGGGTCGCCAATCATCGCCAACTTGGCTCGTTTTCTAGAAGATTGCGGAGAACTTCCACTCTCTAGTCGTGGGGCGACGGTAAACGAGTGGCTCCCTATCGGCACTTCCAAACCAGCCGAGTCTGAGGCTAAACACGGCATCGCACGGTTGTACGTACAGCTTTTGCAAGACAATGACTGTTTCAATGACCCAGCTGCCCAAGGGATTCTCTCCGTAGTGGACAGATTTGAGGGCGTTGGTTACCTTCAAAACGCAAGTGAAATGCGGGATTGCCTCATTCTACTCGGCAAGGTAAGACTGCCAGCTCACATTGTCTTGGTGTATGAGATGAATGATTGACAGTGCTTGATTAGGGGATATTACCAAATGGCCAGCCCTTCCTTGACTTTATTCGATCGGTTCAGGATTCTTTGATCAAAGCCAAGAATCGCTTCTCATCGTGAGTCTTACCCTAGACCAATAACAGATTGACATGATAGTTAACCGTTGATTCCAGAAATAAGTTCCGGTGTAATGTGTGCGGCAATTTTTTTGCAACAAAGTTCAACCTGAAGCGACACATGGGCAACCTGCATTGAGGTCGTAGGTCTGCAGTGTGCTAACTGTTCCGGCCACTCCAGGCCAGGCAACTCCATGAGAAGACGATCTCAGTCAGTGAGGGTGTAGGGTTATAAAAGGGCGATTGATACTACCTTCTTTTTCTGATCGATGACTTGGGAAAGGGAAATTAAAAGGAGTTCCTGTAACGAAAAATATATTGGCCATTTTGATTTCGCTCGCATTCTTCATCTCTTTCTTGATAAGTAAACTATTGGTTGGCTCAGCTTTGTGAGACGTGTACAACGCAACGGAGAGGCTGTGCCACACAAACACGCGGCACGATATTCGCAAATAACCCGAAAATGTTCATTAGTACAGTACTCTGTTGTGGCTCAGACATTGCGACATTTGCCTCTCAAGCCTCTTTGATCTCCATGAAAGAGCAAACATGTCGTGCGATGGGATGACTTTTGGAGCTGGCGGCCTCTTACCCTAGTCCTGGCCAATCTACCTCCAACAAATCTTTTAGTATGGGGTAAATTGTTTTTACATTAAACATCTGAGTCAGCAACCACGGGAAGGAAAGAAAGCAGAACTGCAGAATTGGCAATCGATCGACAAGACACGGTTATCGGCAGGAACGAAACGTGAAAGAGGCTTGGCTGACATACGACTGACGATGCGTGGTTGAGCGTGGCTGGCACGACGTGTTTCTGGAAATAGCCAAACCAACCTACTTTAGGTCCCGAAACAAGCAGAGAAACCAGGAACGAGAAAGAATGATGTTGCCACGAAATTGCTGAAACTGTCTAGGCTAGACCGTGATGGGTTGGTGGATCTGGGGGCGACGCACCTTACAAGTTAGAAGAGTGCTGATGATGACATACCCGAGGCGCAGGCCTTCAAAGGGGCTAGATCTACAGCAGGGGTGAGGGATTCACATTGCGTGATTCGTTCAAAATAGTGGAACATGACGCAGTTCAGCCTGGGCATTTTCATGCAGGGCCCTGACTTAGTTCCCTAACCTTGCTGGTCATACCTAAAGAAGGCCAGTAAAGTGATACAGTAACAGCGGTCTGAGCTTGAGCTTTGGGCATACAAGGGGAAACCTCAGAAAGCTATATCAAGGGAAGGACCTGCTCTTTCTCAATCTCTTCTTTTCCCCCATCATTCATCACAAACAAACAAGCAATCTCACATCAACACAACTCTTCTTCAACCTTCAACTCAAACACTCTCACCTCCAACCTTTTAAAACAAAACAATCACAATGCTCTTCACAAAGGTCGCCATCCTCGCCGCCGCCGGCATCGTCGCCGCTGAGCAAGCCGCAGCCCCCCAAATCACCCAACCCGCCGTCCTCGCCCGCGACCTCCCCGACGACCTCAAGAACTGGGCCGAGAGCAAGGCCGGAGGCAAGGTCACCGACGTCGAGGAGTGGGCCAAGAGCAACGCCGACGAGGTCCAACAGTGGGCTTCCGAGCACGGCGGCGACGCCAAGAGCTGGGTCCAGGAGAACTACAGCAACGCCGGCAACTACGCTTCCACAAAGGCCGATGCCGCCGGCGATTTTGTCTCTACCAAGGCCGACGCTGCCAGCACCAAGATTGAGGCTGCCATCAGCGGTGCTTCCGCTAGCGCCTCTGCTGCTGCCAACGACGACGATGACAACGCTGCTGCGAGCCTTGGTGGCCAGTCTGGTGTTGTCGCCATGATGGCTGCTATCGGTGTCACTGCCTTTGGCTTCTTCCTCGCTTAAGCGCGACGGTTCTTGTTTTTAATTATGCTTCTTCTTATTTTTCGATCATCGCACCGAGATACCTTACGCAGCATGTACACACACACTTTTTTCACAAAGCAAACACGGAGTTTGGGAGATCCTAGGGCATAGAGAATGGCATCACATAGAATTGTGTGCGGACCTGGCTCGGATGGGGAATGGATAATGACGCTGAATCATGACCGGCTAGGACACTACAATGAAAACTCATACAAATAATTGCACTTTTTCTATCGACGTGATGTATATGAAGTGTCACAACAATGGTTAACTACCTGAATTGTTATAACAATGTGATCTTGTGTATCTAAATGCTTTTTGTTTTCGTTTGTTGTACATGGTGTATGTTTATCTATAATACAATTGTATACTTTAAAGTTCGGTGTCCAAGTCCTTCTACCACATCTGTTCACATCATTCACTCGTCTTGGCCCGCAATTGCAACCCATAAGGCTCAAGCTGCTCATCCGTCAATCGACTCGGCGATTTAACAAACAAATCTTCTCCCTTCATCGTCTTGGGAAACGCCATCACATCCCTCACCGTCGCCGTATCCGTCAGTAGCGCCACAAGTCTATCAAAGCCCAGCGCAAATCCAGCATGCGGTGGACATCCAGACTCCAGCGCCTCAAATAAATGCGCAAAGTCACCGATCCGCTTGTCCGTCATCTGGAGAACGTCGCGCATGATGAACTTTTGCACGGCTGCGATGTGGATACGCTCGCTGCCACCACCGACTTCCACGCCGTTGAGGACCAGGTCGTAGGCTGCGCTCTTGGCTTGTAAAGGATCGGTAAAGAGCAGTTCGAGGTCGGATTTAGAGAGGGGCGCTGTGAAGGGGTGGTGTGATGCTGCGATACCTGCGGCGCCTTCTTGCCCTGGCTCGCCTTTCTCAGTGGGCTTGAACATGGGAAAGTCTGTCACCCAAACAAACTGCAGCGACCCCGGATCTCCGAGTCGAGGTTTCTCCATATACCCCTCTTCGACAAGGAATTTCCATAGCGCGATGCGAATATCGCCTATCTTTGTGGAGCCAGAGCAGTATTGGCCTGTGGGTTTCTCGCGTGCTTGGAAGATGACAAGGTCACCTTGCTCGATATCCTCGCCTTGTGACACAAGATCGATGACGTCCTGGAACTCGAAACCCAGCGACGAGAAACCCTGGAGGGGCGCTTTTCTGTCGCATACGAGAATTTGGGGCTTTCCATCGGGGTTGTCGGCTAGTGGCTTTGGTAAACTGTCCATAAACTTTGTGACCAGCTTGCGCGCTTCGTTGGGGTCTTCTGTGGAAAGGGGGAATGTGAAGGCTTCTATTAAAGGATCTTCCAGATGGGTGATCATGCTGACGAATTGCTTATATGGCTCGAGATCTGGCAGCGCGTGAATCTGGAGTTGTCAGTTGGAGTAGTGGGCAGCTTGTGGTTGAACATACCTTGTTAGGGATGCGCAAATCCGGCTTGTCGCTTCCGTACGAAGATATACAGTCTTGAAACTTGAGCGTTGTGAATGTGTGTGCTACAGGCTCATCTGCCGGACGGGCACCTTCGGGGATCTCGGATAACACAGGAATACGCTCTCCACGGATCTCCTGGTAGCTATGCGCCGGGCGGAGCGCCTCTAGAGCGGACAATATAATGTCATTGACATCCTGTCTGACCTTTGATGCACCGGCGAATGACCACTCCATATCAAGCTGCGTAAATTCAGGTTGACGATCCGCGCGACTATCCTCATCGCGGAAGCATCGTGCCCACTGCATGTATCGCGAGATGCCACTAGCCATGAGCGTCTGCTTATACTGCTGAGGACTCTGATTGAGCGCATAAGCCTTGCCTCGTGAACGGGTGGGAACTAAAAACTCCCTCGCACCTTCAGGTGTAGACTTGAACAGCGTTGGTGTCTCGATATCCGTGAATCCCTTCTCTTGCAAGCCCTTGGTCAACTCCCCCTTCAGCCACGATCTGAACTTGAGTCTCTCCCGCAGCTCTTGGTGGAAACGGATTTGGTAGTAGCGCTTCTTGGGAGGGAATTGGACTTCGGGCGTGACGATGAGGTTCTGAGGGACTGTGTTTAGGGCTCGGATGTCTTTGAGGTAGACTGTAGTTTTGGTGGATGTCTTGTCGGAGGCTGGATCCTCGGCTTGGCCGTTGACGCTGACGACGACGGGACTGTATGGAGGGATCTGGGTGAAGAGGGCGTGCGCGTTGGGGTCTTTCTTTGCGTCGGAGCATATTTGGATGGTCTCGCCGGAGGGTGTGGTAAGGTCTGCGAATGCGAGTTGCTTGTGAATTGTTCTCCGCTTGCTCAGGAACCCGACGCATTTATCGCTGTTTTCGGTATCGAGAGGGATGTCGGAATTGCTATCTAGCGCGTGTCAGCAAACGAATCAATTGTAAATAGCAGAAAGGAGTCGTACACTTATCCCAGGCGCTGAGGATGTCACTCTGTGCTGTTGGAGCTGCGACAATTGAGCTTTGGGTAAAGCTTCGGGGGAGACATTGTCGCGTGCGTAGGAGCGCAAGAGGTCTTGTGCATGTCCCGTAGCGCAATGAAGCACGGCAGCGGGCGAGGGGAAGCACCATGACGGCGAGTGCAGAGCTATGTCTGAGTCAATTGAGGCATTGTGGAAGAGTCGTCGGTGGTGGGCCGATCGTTAGACAATTTCACGGTGAGCTTCGGAGGGGCTTATCGATAAGCCCCCACAAGCCGCACTTACACGGCATTTTGAGACAGAAAGATTGTAGGGGAATTACTTTGAGCGTATTAATATTCCATAGTTAAAGCACTGAAGAATAAAGAAGATTTCCAATTCTTAGCTTTCATTGACCCTGAACCGATCTGATAATCTTACTTGATCTGTTCAACCAATGCCTCAAAGTCAACCAAATCCCACACTTCGGCAAACTTGCCATCAACAACATGATAAAGAGTAAACTCTGTAGTTTCCACCTTGCGTCCAGTCGGTTGATATCCTCGAAACTCTCCCTTATGCGTCCCCGTAATTCTGAAGTGCAGAGAGAGGTAGTCGCCCTCGATTACCAGACGTCTCAATTCCCATTTCCAGTCGGGAAATGCCACCACCAAAGGTTTAAATTGGGCAACAACGTCGTCTGGGCTTAATGGTTTGTCCATGACGTTGAGAGGTGACGTATAGAAGGATTTCATGCCTTCAAAGTCGTGTGCGTTGCAGCGTTCGAGGTACTTCTGGTAAAGAGACCGATACTCTTCGACTTTGGAATTGGCTGAGTCTTGTGATGACATCGTTGGTGAATAGAGATGTTCTAGCTCCGTTCTAGAGATATGTCTCGAAATGGTAGTAATGACACTAGTTGCACTGAAAAGTGGATGAAATATTGAGTGGAATAAATGATTTATATCCTGCTATTTATAATTTACCCATTTAACTACTGTATCATGCTTCAACATCGAACCTCCCACCGCTCACACTTTGGCAAAGACCATTTAAGGTACTCGATTAGTTCCTACGCTGCAGAAGAGGATTAGATAAAGCTGACTGCACTGCTTACCTATGTTTGTCATTATTCGATTCTTATAATGATAGGCTCCAACGAAGAGTAAGCGCAGCAAATAAAGAAAGGAAGAACGCGGCGTGACCTCAAACATGAACAAATAGAATTTCATTCTTTCCTCGCAGGTTGTAGTTCCCTCTTTCCTCCAATGTCTTTGTCAGCTCAGCGAGGTACACTTGGTTGGAGGCTCAGCCCTTGCTTCCCACACCTCCTAGAGTCCTAGGTGCGGGGTATTTCACTCGAGGCATCTTCAGCAGGTCGAGGACGAGAATCATACATATTATCTATCGTGTCTAATCATTTATTAGCGCGGAAGAATTTCGCATCATACTTTTGGCTACTTCTTTGACGTTTGTGCAAGTTATGTTGCACTAGACCGCAATAACATGTCAGCCACACAAAGAAGTCACGCTAGTCGAACAATCATACTCGATCCCAAGGACTACAAAGTTGCCTGGATTGCTCCACTTGAGATCGAAGCTAAGGCTGCCCTCTATTTACTAGACGAACGGCACCGCGGCCGGTTTCCTGTAGACCGTGGCGATGACTACGTGTTTCTCGCAGGTGCTATGGGCGGCCATAACATCATCATAGCAACTCTGCCAGCCGGCCAGGAATACGGCACGGGCTCTGCGGCTGCCCTCGCCAGTCAGGTCAAGAAATCTTTCCCCAACCTCTGGTTTGGGCTTCTCGTCGGTGTGGCAGCGGGACTTCCTAATCTGTCTCGAGGCCCAATCCGAGATATTCGACTCGGTGATGTGCTTGTTGGCCTTCCCGATGGCGAGAGCGCGGGACTCGTTCCATATGACCTCGGCAAGGAAACCGAAGATGGATTTCAACCGCTCCGACTTGGCCACAGTCTCGCCATGACTGAACCTATTGTGCGAGCAGCTATAGGTAGCATCAAGCTCGAGGAGCCCAATGACACTGAAATCTTTTTACCATACTACGACAAGATACGCAATTGCGAGCATGCAGCTGGTACTTTTGACGATCCAGGACAAGACGATGATATCTTATATCTAGTCCGCGACTCTGGACAAGAGGAACTTGTTGAACGTCCTCGACGATTAACCCACCAACGCACTCGAGTGTGGTATGGCCCGATTGGGTCAGGAGATAAGCTGTTGAAGAACGCCCAAAGGCGAAATGAGCTGAGGGACAGATATAAAATCATTGGCTTAGAAATGGAAGCAGCAGGGACTATGAACCGAATTCCAGTTGGCGTCATCCGAGGCGTATGCGACTACGGCGATCGACATAAAAACAAGAACTGGCAGCCGTATGCGGCAGCGATGGCGGCTTCTTATGCTAGAGCGTTACTTGATCAGATCCCCCCAAGTAACAGAACTGTAGACTTGGCTAGTGAGTAAATACTAAAAAGAAATTCAAGTTGTAAGAATAACAATGATTGCTGACAATACGCTTAGAAGAGGGGGATGAACCATTTTATTATATCCCGTTTAGGAGGAATACACGCTTCACAGGGCGCACAGCCATCTTAAACACATTGGAAGACAAATTCTTCGGCCCAGATCAGAGCCAGAAGGTGGCGCTTGTCGGCCTAGGCGGAGTTGGAAAGACTCAAATTGCCCTGCGTTTTGCCTATCAGATGCAGGAGAAACGACCCAACTTATCGATCCTCTGGGTGCCGCTCCTGAGTTATGAATCCGCAGAACGTGCTTATAAGGACATTGCAAAAGATCTTGGATTGCAGAAGAATAGTGAAGACGATGATGTGAAGGATCTAGTCTGCCAGCACCTCAGTTCAGACAAAACTGGCAAGTGGCTATTAATTATAGATAATGCCGACGACCAGGAACTTTTCCTTGGATCTCCTGGACAGCCAAGGTTGGAAAATTATTTGCCCCGGAGCAAAGATGTCATTGTCTTATTGACGACGAGGTCTCGGCACGTTGCCGTAGAGTTCGCGCAATCTGACGTGATCGATACCGAGCAAATGGATCATGAAGAAGCAACAACCATGTTAGAGAAGTCTCTGATCCAGAAACAGCTTCTTCAGGACAAAGTAGCGGTCGCTGAGCTACTCACATATCTGACCTTTATCCCGCTGGCCATCACGCAGGCTGCGGCATACCTCAATCAGACCAGAGCGCCCATACGGACATATCTAGGCCTCTTACGAAACGCCAGTGACAACGGTATGGCAGTCCTCGAGAAAGAGTTCAGAGACAATACCCGATACGAAGGTTCGCAAAATGCTATCGGAACAACATGGATTGTGTCTTTCCACCAGATCCAAAAGTCAAACCAACTTGCCGTCGACCTGCTGTCATTCATATCATGTATAGAGCCAAAGGCGATTCCTCAGTCGTTGTTACCTGATGCAGATGCTCATGACTTGGAATGGGCTATTGGCACGCTTTGCGGCTTTTCTTTTCTGGTTCGCAGGGAAGACACTGATGTGTTCGATATGCACAGTCTTGTGCATACAGTAACGCGAGGTTGGCTTGAGAAGCAGGACCGAGAGAGAGAAGTGTCGAACCATGCGATATGTCACATTGCAGCGAGATTCCCAGTAAGGGGCGATGCTGACTATGACTTGCGACGGGCGTATCTGCCACATGCGATGCGCTTACTAAACCGGGATCATGGGGACAAGACAGCAGAAGTCTATGTTCTTTTTGAAAAGGTTGGACACTCCTTTGACGAGGACAGAAGATTTAAAGACGCGATATGGTGTTTTGAGAAGGTGTGCCGGTGGAGGCGGGGCTTTCATTCTGAAAAAGATGCTTTTCGATTGTCAGCAGAGTATGCACTTGCAAGTGCATATCATGAGGACCGACGAATCAAGGATGCAATTGACATACTTGAGCATGTGGCGGCAGTTCATAAGGAGACGCTAGCAGAGGATAATCCTAACCGTCTAGCATCAGAGCATGCACTTGCAAGTGCATACCTTAGTGACGGACGAAGCAAGGATGCAATTGACATACTCAAGCATGTGGTGGCAGTTCAGAAGGAGACGCTAGCAGAGGATAATCCTAACCGTCTATCATCAGAGTATGCACTTGCAAGTGCATACCTTAGTGACGGACGAGGCAAGGATGCAATTGAGATGCTTAAGTATACGGTGGCAGTTCGGAAGGAAACGCACGACGAAAAGGACTATAATCGACTAATGTCAGAGCATGGACTTGCAAGTGCATACCTTAGTGACGGACGAAACAAGGATGCAATTGAGATGCTTGAGCATATAGTGGCAGTTCAGAAGGAAACGCTAGACGAAAAGGACCATTTTCGACTAACATCAGAGCATGAACTTGCAAGAGCATATCTTAATAACCGACAAACTAAGGATGCAATTGAGATACTTGAGCATGTGGTTGCAGTTAAGAAGGAAACGCTAGACGAACAGGACGATTTTCGACTAGCATCAGAGTATGCACTTGCAAGAGCATATTTTAATAACCGACAAACTAAGGATGCAATTAAGATACTTGAGCATGTGGTCGCAGTCAGCAAGGGGACACTAGCAGAGGATGATCTTATTCGTCAGCAGTCAGAAGCTTTCCTACAAAACTGCATTGAAAGGCTAGAAGCGGAATCTGGCAACGATTAATTCTGAAGTACCGGTCCTGGGGAGGCGAATGCAATTGTATTCAAACTGTACATTACGAATCCGGTCAAGCTCCCAAGGTGATGAATGTCGCGTACGAGACAGCTTATCCCGTTAGTATGATGTGGGATACTGTTACTTGTGAAGCCACCGCTGTAGAGACAAGTACGTTTACCTACTGGATTCCATATAGCAACGAATTAATGTCACCGAGTTAGTTACCGTCGAGGGTCAAGTCCATACTAGTGTCCCCAAAGCACCCGGCGGCAGGAATATCATGTTCACAGCAAACGGTGGAAATCCCGTGACGAACATAATCTCCAACATAGCATACCGATACAATGCCGAATTCCGCGAATCGAAGGATGCATATAGATTTTATGATCACTGGTGTATACCGTCGTTTGCAGTCGCCCACGATGATTCGATGAAACTCAATAACCTTTAACCTTTGAGACGGCTGACAAGATAAGGTTAGAGTTTAATCAAACCAAGACACGGTAAGACGTTGGCTTTTGCCAAGACAGTCTCCGTTCGTCGACATTCCTTGATGTAACGCGGGGAGGCTAATGTTTGTCTGGCAGGTCGATCCTATGCATACGACCAAGACGGAACGACTCCCGGCTGTGTTCCGTCTTGTCCGTCTACTACTGGGAATCAGGTATATCATTGAGCCAGCCACACACATCAGACGACAGAGTACTCCGTATGTATGACCCAGATCTTTGTCCCAATTCATGCCTACTCCCCGGTTCCATTGCCAATTCGCCTCACGAGGCTGGGTTACAGCACATATCGCCGCGCACGAACTACTCATGTACAATACAGCAGATCATTGCTTTAAATTGTAGCGGATGCAGATTTTGGTAGAAACGCAATGCAACGTTCGATCGCTCAAGTCCGCACAACCGGTGATGTTGTTTCTTTCGTAGCAGGACAAGATCGTCGTGAAAGAGACGATCAAAAAAAAAGCCAAGGCCAAGCCACAGACGGATATCAAGTACAGATACGGTAACGGATATAACGTTTTGGCAAAAAAAGGTTAAGGTGGCACAACTCAATTGGTGACAAGGTTCTTATCTATCGACTGGGGTTGTTGGATGGATTAGCCTTGGTTTCTTTGTTTACCCCAGACATGGATCCATGGCTCGTACAAAAGAACCGGTGAGGAGTTTATGGAACCCCAAGATAGTATGTATCTATCTAGTTATCTAAATGGGGCAGGGACTTTGTAATGGGAGCTAATAATGTTGACCGAGGCTAGTTAGATAAAGGATACTGAAAGAATTAGAACGGAGCATTTTATCCAGATCTGATTGATCATCATGATCAGTTTAATTAGCTTAGCTTAGCGAGTGGCTGTGGTGGCGAAGATATCTACTTAGTACCTCTCTGTAGGGAGTAACTTGACTTAGTATGGATGTATCGGGAACGAATAAGCTTGAATGATGCTTATTATTACTCTTAATCCCTAGTCAATCGCGTGCTACAGCCTACCACTCCGATATCTCAAAAGGACCCTCCCCCCCGCCAAGTTCCATTCCCTTGCGACCTGCCCGTTATCAACATAGTTCAGGCCATGTCAAAAGTTCCCTGGCGACGTGTGATTTCGAGTCGGCGCTAGTTCCTGGAAGAGGCAGTTCCTGCGGGGGACGAGAGAGGATGCCAAGAGTCGATCGCCATCTTGATCCCTGGAACTGCCTTTTTGGGTTGCGCGCCGACATGATTCATTGGTGCATTCGATAATTGTACTATGCAGAAGTGCCGTGCAGTTCATTTAGGTATCCTATCATCTGAGGCCATAGCATATTGCCTAGACCTTGTGTTGCTGGGCGAATACAGTACATACCAGGCATGGAGTAGTACAGAGAGATAGAGAGACACAGGATACATGAGGATCTGCAACCTATAAATATCAATTCATTTCCACCCTTCAATTACCTCCTCACCTCACCTCCTCATTCCTCTCCTCGTTCTCTGTCAGTCGTCAAGATGAAGTACTCTACCATCCTCGCCTTGGCCGGCGTCGCCAGCGCTGCTTCCAAGAAGCCCCTCGTCAACGAGCTCAAGCTCCAAAAGGACATCACCCTCAAGGGTCTCATGGCCGGAGCCCAGAAGCTTCAGGACATTGCCGACGCCAACGACGACACCCGCGTCTTTGGAGGCAAGGGCCACAACGCCACAGTCGACTACCTCTACAACACCCTCAAGTCCCTCAACTACTACGACGTCAAGAAGCAGCCCTTTACTGAGCTGTACTCTGCTGGTACCGCTTCCCTCAAGGCTGACGGCGATGACATCGCTGCCGCCATCATGACCTACACCCCCGCTGGTGAAGCCTCTGGTCCTCTCGTCGTTGCTTCAAACCTCGGTTGTGCGGCTAGCGATTTCCCCGCTGAGTCTAAGGGCAAGGTTGTCCTTGTTAAGCGAGGAGAGTGTGCTTTCTCTGCCAAGTCTACCAACGGTAAGGCTGCTGGTGCTGCTGCTGTCATCGTCTACAACAACGTTGCTGGCGAGCTGAGCGGTACTCTCGGTGAGCCCTTTGGTGACTTTGCTCCCATTGTTGGTATCAGTCTTGAGGATGGTGAGGCTATCCTCGCCAAGATTGAGGCTGGCGAGGTCACCGTTGACCTCAAGATCGATGCTACCGTCGAGAACCGTGTTACCTTTAACGTCATTGCTGAGACCAAGGAGGGTGACCACGACAACGTTCTTGTCGTTGGAGGACACTCTGACTCTGTGGCTGCTGGCCCCGGTATCAAGTAAGTCTAAACACGAAAATTTGAAATTTGAAATTTTACTAACAACCTCCAGCGACGATGGCTCTGGTATCATTGGTATCCTCAACGTTGCCAAGGCCCTCACAAAGTATCGCGTCAAGAACGCCGTCCGATTCGGTTTCTGGAGTGCCGAGGAGTTTGGTCTTCTCGGATCCTATGCCTACATGAAGAGCATCAACAGCTCCGACACGGAGATCGCCAAGATCCGCGCCTACCTCAACTTTGACATGATTGCCAGCCCCAACTACGTCTACGGCATTTACGACGGTGATGGTGATGCTTTCAACCTGACCGGACCCGCTGGTTCCGACGCCATCGAGAAGGACTTTGAGAAGTTCTTCAAGACCAAGCGTCTCGCTTCCGTGCCCTCCGAGTTCAGCGGCCGCTCTGACTACGCCGCTTTCATCGAGAACGGTATTCCCTCTGGTGGTCTGTTCACCGGCGCCGAGCAGCTCAAGACCGAGGAGGAGGCCAAGAAGTTTGGTGGCGAGGCTGGTGTTGCTTACGACATCAACTACCACAAGGCCGGCGACACCATTGATAACCTCAACAAGGAGGCTTTCCTCGTCAACACCCAGGCCATTGCCAACTCTGTTGCCAAGTACGCCAAGAGCTTCAAGGGTATTCCCCAGGTGAACCACCTCACCCGACGAAGGGACGCCGACCACGCTCAGATCTTCAAGCGCACTAGCGCTCACACCCACGCCCACGGCGGTCCTTGCGGTGCTGTTGAGGTTTAGAGAGCGAACTGTAAATTAATTACATGTACTATGAGAGATGACGAGCGGTTGATTATTTGAAAAAGGCTTCTGTTAGGACCTGTTATGTAGAGTATGTAGAAAAGCATGAGAAGATGAGTTATGAGAAGAACATAATACATATTTACAACTGAAACATGTTTGATATCCCTTCGTTTGGTGCCATGATAACTTCCAAATACGATGCTTTGCTCTGATATTAAAGGTATAGCAATAAATAACCCAAGAGTCTAGTCTAAACAGCAGAAACTAAACTAATCATCTCTTATGATTCTAGTGGTAGCATTTCCAGGTCTTTTGACTTCAACCTTATGGCATATCTCCTTGGAGATAGATCAAGGTTACACATTGATTTTAAGGTCTAAGATGTAGCCAATTTTTGGTTTCTTCTGTGGTGGTTCTTTATCAATAGCCTCGTGGCTCCGATCCTCATCCCCATCCTTGGCTTTCTGGACGATTGTAAATCCTGCCTCTATCGAGAGATCGAATGAATCAGCGTATATAATATGGTCTTCGAGAAGAGAATGACCTGCCTTGGCTCGACCTGGTTGAGAATGGCTTCTTCAATCTTGATGGGCTCGCCGCCTCCAAGTTGACCGACGAGGGCTTTGAACCAGAAGTCTTTGGCATCTCTCCAAACAGCCATAGCTCCAGCAAAAGAAAAGGGTCGATTATCTTGAGATGGTGGTCCGCCCCTGCACCCAATAACAAAGAAAGGAAATGCTTCGGTGAAATCAACTACATCGCATTATTGTCTGAGGAGGTTGTGGAGGGCGTCCCGCTGTTTCCTAGTGACATCTTCCCCTGTGAAGTGACCGCCGGAATCCCAGAAGCTAAATTCTTCGAACTCGAGAGCGGCAGTTGCTGTAGACATAAGGGCAGGGAGGAAGGCTGATCCAGAAGGTCGGTCGTCTTGGCTAATAGAGAAGCTGACTGATGGCCGGTGTGATAGATTCATACCACTCTAGAACCTGGATTACTACCCCGGCCTCGGTGACGCAGAGTAGTTGGTTCTGCTTGCATAAGAGGCGAAACAACTTGATGAATCAGACAAACTAAGTCACATTATTAGGCTATTTACATTTTAATATACTAAGCTTAGGTCTTTAGGATAATATAGAAAATAGAACAGAGATTCCTTTCGAAATACCGACTAGTTTAGTTATCTACCAGCTAATAGTAGCACCTGTACAAGAACTAACTGCATATGATTAATAAGCAGGACTCTGTTGAACAAAGAGGCTAGATCTGCTTACGCTGACATCACCCCAAAACACGACTCTAACATCCATACAACTGACCCGAATATGGAGCAGAAATTCTTTTTCGTTGATGGCTTACACGCTGATAGGACTTCAAAAAGGCTTATGCGTCGACATGTCATGAAAGGTAAAAATGTAGGTAAAACGATTCAGCGACCGTCCAGAGTCGGCCAGATTGTTCAACATCACGCCATGGAGAGAATAGGACGACCGATCGGCACTCAGTTCCTCACTTTTCCGTTTCCTGTGCCAGTGACCAAGGTTGCTGGTAAAGCACTTCATGATTGTGAGTTACACTTTCTATCAACCCTACGCGAACGATTGTCACTGACGCTTTCAGTCTTCACATTGACCATCAATCTGATCTACCCGACTCAACTTGGTTTTGATATTGAACAGTACAAACTGCGATGGCTTGAAATCATGTTTCTCAGCAAACCTGGTACGACAATACTTTTCTCTATAATTTACATACTAACAGTAACAGCGTATGACTGCTCTTTAGCTCTTATACAATCATCCAACGAAACATACCTGGGCGCAGGCTACGGTTGCTCAAACTCTCTCTCTTGCTTGTCTCAAACTCTAGACCAACTGGCAAAACGACTCGGGACCAGTGAGGCTTTGTCTGACCACACCCTATCTATTGTAATGGCCCTTATCAACCACGAGCAAGCAGCGGGACACTACGTCGAAGCTGAGGCTCATACGAAGGGTATGAAGAAAATTGTTGATCTCCGTGGAGGGTTGGAGAGGATAGAAGACGTGGCAGTGGCTTGCAAGATTTGCCGGTGAGTATCTCATGACACCTAGTCGTATGTATGCGCGGTACTGACTTTTGAAAGAACTGATATTCTATTCACTTTGCAGAAGGGAGACCACCCACTGTTCCATCGCGACAGAATGCATGACATACAAAGCTCTTTATTATCCCGGGGCTTCGCGTTGAAATGTAATCCAGATGCTCACCATCTCCAAGCACTTCAACTAAACCAAACCCTCCAACAAGCCTTTTCTGATCTCATGGGAGTCTGCAATCTATTCAACAAGCACATCGACAAGAAGCCTCTTGATCTACTGGAATTCCAAGAAATCTTGATATCAATATGCTACCGCCTCCTACAATTCAGAACACTTGATGAGTCTAGGATCATGAAAGACGTCCATTCAGCATATCACATTGGATTGGTGGTATTTATGATGTCCATATTTTGGAACAACCATCAAAATCGGTTGGCTAGGCCTGGACTAATAGCAGCTTGTGTCAAAGATGCTCTAGGGATAGTAGACGACCTTGAAGATGAGTTTGTCTTTTGGTTGTTGGTTTTGGGAGGGATTTCTGTCTCTGGGAAAGATGAAGTGGAATGGATGGTAACCAGATTGCGTCAGAAAGTTCAAGAGCTTGGTGTCACAACGTGGAATAATGCACGGAATTGTTTGCTCAAGTTTCTCTGGATGAATGTCATTCATGATGGTTCGGGACAAAGGCTGTGGAATCAGGTGCAAAGTTCGGATATGGAGTTAAAGGATTGAGTTATGACCGATGTGTAATACCGCATAAAAACAAAGGGTTAAATCCGTCCGAGTTCCTCACCTTGTATGATGAGTCTATTCTCAACTCATCCAATAGAGTCTCGCTATCGTAGTTTGTGATCATTAACCAAATCGAGTAATGAATCTCCCATTGGACGTCATCAAATAAAAGTGGCGATCTCAGGATCTTGGAGGATTGAGTTTCCAAATTAGGTAGCAAGTCTCTTATTGGACAATAACGAGTCGTATACGTGAAGGCATAGCCAAAAAGAGAATGAATTGTGAACATAAATAGAGAGGCTTTCCAGTTGCAACGAGACTATAGAGCCAGATATCGAGACACAGCTTTGCAGACAACACTTCTCACTTTTCACTACTTCATACCTGCCTCCCTCTTCTTTAGAGATACTACCCCATCATGCCTTCTACCACATACCCAGAGTTTGGAAGTCACACCGAGGCCGTTGATGTTGCCAAAGCATTTGCAGATGGTGTTCGTGGCAAAACCATCCTCATCACCGGTGTGAATCTGGGCGGTATCGGATTTTCAACCGCCCATGCATTTGTAAGTTAGTATCCATATACGGGAACTTCGTATCTGACATCTCAAAGTCCACACAAGACCCGAGTCTCATAATCATCGCCGGTCGAAGCCCTTCCAAAGCACAGGATAGCATCAATGCACTCCAAGCTGAATTCCCAAACGTCAACTATCGCTTTCTAGAGATAGACCTGTCCAGTCAGAAATCTGTCCGGAAGGCAGCTGAAGAAGTCTTGTCATGGACTGATATTCCCACCATCGACCTAGTCATCAACAGCGCTGCTGTCATGGGCGTCCAGGAACGTACCCTGACAGAAGACGGCCTTGAGATACACCTCGCCACAAACCATATCGGACACTGGCTTTTCACATGTCTCATCATGCCAAAGCTCATCAAGGCAGCAGAGGGTAAACCCAAAGGGTCGGTCAGGATCGTCAACATCACATCTGCCTCACCAATGTCATCCAGTATGCGTTGGAGTGACATGAACTTTGACAAAAAGAACAAAGACCTTCCCCAAGAAGAACAGCCCATGTACGAACGCATGAAACTCTGGGGTTACAGCAACCCTGAAGATGCAGCCTATCTTCCGTTAAACGGGTACGACCGCAGTAAAGTTGCCAACGTCTTGTTCGGTATCGGGGCAAATAAACGTCTCTTCGACAAATACGGCATTTTGTCTCTTGCTGCGCACCCTGGTGTTATATGGGGTACCGAACTGGCCAGAAACTTCCCCCAGGAGACCATCGACGCTGCGAAGAAGCTCGGTGAAAGCGGCCTCTACACTGTCAAGTCGTTGGGTGCAGGAGCTTCTACAGGTCTTGTCGCAGCACTGGATCCAAAGTTGGCTGTCGGTGTTGGCGAGGGCAGGGAGAATTATGGATCATACCTTGCAGAGTGTCAGATCAGCGCTGAAGCAAATCCACTCGCTGTCTCGGATAGTGAGGCTGAGAAGTTGTGGGAGTTTTCGGAGACGGTGACTGGTAACGAGTTCAAGTGGTGAAATCTCTAGCGATTACCCTCAACCATTCTATAGATTGCTAGTTTCCCACAGGGCTATTTGAGACAAAAACAGATAAAATCGCTGCATATGCTGCCGAAACCACCATCATCTCCAAGTTGGATGCCCTCAAGCCAACGGTAGTCAAACATGCAAATAATAGTATTGAAACAGAAATAACACCGAGCTGGACAGACTTCCTCGGCTCATCAGATAAGGCGATTAGAGGCACTATTAAGAAAAGCCCCATCACTATCGCAGCAACGGCTCGACTTAGTATATCATCAGCGAGAGTGGTGTTTTGGGATGACGGATAACATCCGAGGCTTCCGGAGCATCTTTCTGCGTCGCATAAGCAGGCCTTGGAGACTCTGTAGTACCTTAAGCCTCTTAGTGCTTTATGAATCCACCGCTGTAGAGGATCTTGCCGCACTCGTTGTGCTTGGTCGATCCTTAATAGTCGCGTCTTGTACTTCTCTCCCAGACTTAAGTCGGACCTGAGACTAGATTGTTTGTCATCGAGGAGTGAAAAGGTTTCCATAGATAGGACAGAGTTGAAAGAAATCAACGCATCGTCTACATTGTTTTAGTCATGGCTTGTGTCTCTAGTGTGTACTTCTTTGACTTTAACCTGATGGCACATCTCCTTGGAGATAGATCATAAGGTTACTTTACGTACCGTATTCCCTCAAGAGCTGCCGAAGTCTCTGAATCAGGTCGGCAGTTAAAGCTGGCTCAGGTATTGGGACGTCCTGGTCTCGCTTACAGTACTTGAGACCTAGCCTGTCGACAGGCGAGGGTTCAAAGTTTAAACTGAGCCCATGTTGATAGACAAGATGGTCAATCTCGGCGATTTCCGCCTCGAGATATCGCAAATTGACCAGATGCGTAGTTTTAAAGCGGCGAAAACCGTGAAGAGTCAGGTTGCTGTCTGCTGTGCTAGCTTCCCATATACGAGGGAAGAGCTCAGCCGAGCTATTGCTTAGATGAGAAGGCATGTCTTCTCGCGTGTCGATTCGTGCCATAGTCTGGTGCCTCTAGAAAATATGAACTCTTGAAGCATTTACCTATACAGGCTTCTATCTGTATCTCGACTTTGAAGTTTTTATACGTTCAAGAAAGGCCTCGTCTGACAACAGTCTGCCTCGGTCCTCTTTTTGTCTTTGGACTGGGAGGGTCAACAAGAGACCTACCGATAGAGACGTCCAACCGCAACTAGTCCTTGATTGGGAATATGGGCTTCAGACGTCAATGCAGAACTGTTTGAGTGACCTGCAGGTAGGCTAGGTAGGCTGTGAGTTTGACAAGTCGGTGCGGGCGGGGATGCGGATCACTTGACAAATGTAACATGACATGTAGCTACGTGGCAATCAGTAGGCAGTGCCGAGACTGCAGGCTCTGCAACTATAACAAATTTACAAACAAAAACAAAGATTCACACCTTTGTATGGTAATGATAGCCAGTGCCCTGTTTCTAGAGCCTTGGTAGTAAGTAGCATTGGTGCCTAAGGTGGCTTGGTTATTGTGACCCAAGAATGCAGGACACTTTCAGACTTGGAGTATTATAGGACACATTCTATCTACAGCTGGACAGTTAACCTCCATCTCGTCTTTTGTCAACAATCATGGCTGACCCAAACAGCTATACGGTCGGCTGGATATGTGCAGTCACAACTGAACTCGTCGCTGCCAAAGCACTTCTAGACAAGGAGCACCCTAAACCTCAGACACTTCCCCTCAACGATAACAACGCATATACATTTGGAGAAATTGGTGGCCACAATATTGTTATTGCTGCGTTACCCTTCTGGCAATATGGAATTGCAAGTGCAGCACGAGTTGCTGGAGATTTGGTCCGCAGCTTTCCTAGCATTAGGATCGGTCTGATGGTCGGTATTGGTGGTGGTGCACCCACGATAGAAGATATCCGCCTTGGCGATATTGTGGTTGGTGTTCCTGGCTATGGTAATTCTGGTCTGTATCAGTATGACTATGGAATGACGATGCAAGGCCAGGAGTTTGTTGTTACTGGTACTTTGAATCAAGCACCAATGTGTTGCTTGACAGCTGTGAGCGACCTTGCAGCAGAACACATGTTGAAAGGCAGTAACATTGCAAACGACATTCAAAACACAATCAACAAATATCCTCATCTATCTGAGAACTTTGGCCAACCGGATCTCAGTACAGACAGGCTCTATCAGAGCGACTATGTCCACAGCCAGGGACAAAGGAGATGTGAGGTCTCATGCGACTATTCAAGACTGGTTTCCAGGCCAAATCGATATCCCGCTGGACATCCCAGAGTTCATTTTGGTCGCATTGCTTCAGCAAACACTCTAATGAAAGATGCCTTTATTCGGGATAAACTGTCGTCCACACAGGATATCCTATGCTTCGAAATGGAAGCAGCTGGGCTGAGCAATCACTTCCCTTGCCTTGGTATTCGTGGTATCTGCGATTATGCGGATTCACACAAAAACACTCAATGGCAGGGCTATGCCGCACTTGGAGCAGCGGCATACGCAAAACAGCTTCTGCTCCGGATTATACCAAGTTCATTGATGAGGGACAACATGATGGAGACCTTCATAGTAGCTGTGAAGAGGGATATGTCTCAAGGTACTGGACATCGAAATAAATAGATGGATATATCTAACATGTATGTATTTAGTTTTAAATTATGTCAATGAAACAAATGAAGGCGTCAAAGCATTGAATCTTCGATCACAGAAAGAATCACACCATGAAATCCTTGACTGGCTTAGCAAAGCTGATTTTACACTCCGACATCGCGACATTGCTGAGCAGCGATTGTCCGGGACTGGTCAATGGTTTCTCGAATCCAACGAATTTCAAACCTGGCTGAGTAAAGATCAGGCGATCTTGTTTTGCACTGGAAGCCCAGGGGCAGGAAAAACATTTATATCGAGCTTGGCCATCGACCACGTCCAGAGCCTCGCAACTCAGAACCCAAAGATCCGCCTCGCATATGTGTACTGTGATTATAAGAGAGATGGCCAACAGCCTACCAATCTTCTATCTAGCATCATCAGACAGCTCGCTGACTGTCAAGGGCCATTGCCGAATGCTGTGACGGATCTTTATGTCAGGTGCAGCAAAGACCAAAGACCCCCCTCGTTCACTGAGCTTTCAGAAACCTTCCGATCAGTCGTGGATAGTTGTTCGGAGGTATTTGTTGTCATTGATGCCCTGGATGAGTTCGGAGGGACGGATATCAACAAGGAAATGGTTTTGGAATCAATCTTGCAACCCCAAATTACTTCCAAGAGCGTTTTGATCACTTCCAGACCTGTTGGTAAACCAGCTATTCAACAGCTCTGTGGTAAAGACCTTACACTAGAGATTGTAGCAAAGGACATGGATATCGAGTCATACATCAATTGGAGGATATTGCATCATGAAGAACTTTCGATAGATGAGAGACTACGCGAGAGGATTGTAGGAAAGATACGACAGAGTGCAGATGAAAGGTATGTATCCCAGATAGAACCAGCGTTTAACTGAAACTAAACTCTGTTAGGTTCCTTCTCGTGGTGGGACAAATGGATCAGCTTTTATCTCAGCCTACGATAAGAGATCCCAAGCTTGCCATGCGAAATCTTCACAAGGGTAAAGAAGGGTTGGAAGATCGATATAGGCAACAGCTTCAAGACATTCAGAGACTTAACGAAGCCTCTCGAACACTTGTATATCGTATTCTTTCATGGATCGTATTTGCGAAGAGACCTCTTTCTTGTCTCGAACTTCGACATGCAGTAGCTGTTCAGAAGAGAACAACAATCTTAGACAACGACTGTATTCCTTCACAGACAGCAATGCAGTCTCTTTGTGCTGGACTGGTTATTTTCGGCACGGGCAATCAGGAACCTCGGCTCAGTCACCTCACCCTGCATGACTTTCTGCTTGAGAACCTTGACACATTTTTTCCAGAACCAGCAAAATATCTCTTCCGGACATGTCTGACATATCTTGGTTTTGACTGTTTCAGTGCCGGTCCCTGTGGATCAGGCGAAGGCTACATAAAGCGCAAGCACGATAATCCCTTTTATGATTACGCCGCGCGAAACTGGGGTTACCACGCCTCTGGGATAGAGGCTGACGATCTCATGAAGTTTAAGTTCCTTAGGCATGCCGGGAGCCTAAGCTCGTCCGTTGAGGCTTTACGGTTCCAGGATTCAAACGACCCTGCTATGGACATGACCCGATTCAGTAACGACATCAAAAATACATCTAGCAGCCCATTTCGGAATTACTCAGCTTGTCGAAAGGTTATTGCGCCGACGGGAAAGACTCAATCAGAAGAACAGTCTTGGGCGGACTGCGTTGTGGTACGCCGTTGAGCAAGGACACGATTCTGTCGTCAGCTTACTCATAGGGTTGAAAGGAATTGACATCAATGTGGGTGGATGGGGATATAAACCTCTTCAGATAGCTGCCAAAAGAGGACACAAGGCTGTCGTCGAACTTTTGTTGGACCTGAATGACCCATACTACGATTATGATGGTGCTTTCGTTTTCGCTGCGGAATATGGCCACGCAGAGATTGTGAAACTATTCCTGGATACAGGAAAGGTGGATATAAATGTGGAGGACGGTTGTGGGAGGACGGCTTTATTGCTGGCTTCCTATTATGGTCACACTAAGGCTGTTGAGCAGATCCTTCAAACGAAAATGGCCAAGGTTGATCCCGTCGATTCTCGTGGATATTCTGCGTACACGTGGGCCGTTACGTTCAACCATATCGACATTGTTAAACTTTTGCTTCGTCAACCTGGAATAAACTTTGATCGGTGGATCTACGGGAATTCGCCTCTCAGTGAGGCTGCAGGAGAAAACCGTGAAGATCTCTTCTTTGTGCTGTTAGACTCTGGACTGGTCGACCCCAGAGGCGAGCAGGAAGGCATTCCAACATGTCTAATACACGCTGCTTCGAATGGGAACATGCGAATTGTCAAGGCACTTGTGGAAGAAGTTGGGGTAGATATAAATGTGGCGACGGAAGATTCGGAAGAAACTGCCCTTTTAGTGGCCGTTGACCACGGCCATCTTGAGGTAGTCAAATATCTACTCGAGACTGGGAAGGTAAACACGGAAGCTCGAGATTGCTGGGATCGCAATGGAATGGAAATAGCTAAAAGCAAGGGCCATGATGAGATTATTCAGCTTTTATTAGAGTATAGTTGACTGTCTAGAATTGGCATTATACCACTGGTAGGGAAGAGATAGGAATCAATCTTAGTTAAGAACTAGCGAATAGGGTTCAAGTGATGGAGTGTGCAACTTGATAGTACTTGCATATCTTGAAACGTATCATGCAGAGTTTCATTTTCTGAGACGAACCTGATGTTTGGTTTTTCTTTTTTTATCATGAATATCAGACGAAACCTGAGACTATCACATTGTTTTGAAACCTTGTTTGTCTTGTAGTAATAGGATGTGATGAGATAACCGAGTCAATAGTCTTGTTTTTTTTTATAGAGGTTGCGATACAGACGCGGATTTTTAATTGGACTCGGCTGATAGGGTCTTATCGATTGTCGATCAGGGTGCGGATCATCCTTTAGCCTACTTTGTTGAGTTAGTTCTGACAACCCATCCATCTGCACGGATAATAACTACACACAGCATTACAAGCTCTCAAACCGGGTATATCACTATACTATAATAAAGTAAGACTATCTCATCTGATCTGATCTAATCTAATCTATCGAGCTAAAGTATCAAGTTCCTGATAATCAAAGCTGACCAATCAAACTCTTAACCCCTTGTAACCAGCAAAAAAAGGCAACCAACAAAATCCTTCTTCCTCCCCAACAGAAACGTCTACCATCCTTGCGGAGCTAGAGCAAAAAAGGTATAGAGCGTGTGCTCAATCTCGGCGTTTACCCCGCGTTTCGGCTGTGGTAAAGAAACTCACACATCCAAGAGAAATTCCAACGCTTTCTCATTCCTTTTTTCACCTGCCAAAACAAAACCGGCAACCTACATAACATAATCCTCTACTACCAACACATACGAAACCTAATCTGTTTAGTGTCGGTTTTTATAAGATACTCTTTCTACCTTTTGGGATTTGCCAAGTCTATACACCGAACAGAGAGAGACTGAGAGAGTACAGAACCTCGTCCCTGTTGCCCTTTTCTTCCCCTGGCCCTGACAAAAGTCCAGAACACCAAGTTTTTATTTAACTGGTCGACGTCGACGCGCCCCTTTTTTTCGACATTCAACTTACTCACTCATTCATTCACTCACCAAACAAACCCTCGCTCAGTAAACAGGTGGATTAAACGATTCGATTCAAAACAAACCCTTTTTTTATTACCTCCCTTTTTAAGCCACTGTCGCCTTACTACCATGTCGGCGTCTCCACCTAGCGGCTCGTCCAAGCGACGGGTCCGCACAGAAGCTCAGATGAGCCAGAAACGACTGGCCGATCGCGTCAAGCACAGGGAAAACAGACAGGAACACAAGTTACGAATGGAGAGAATGGAAGCGGATATTGCACAGATCAGAAAGAATCTCGATACTGTTTCTGCGCAACTTCGAACGTTGCCACAGCTTGGTGTTGAAATGATGGCTTCACACCAACAACAACAACAACAGCAAAGACCTGTTCAAAATCAAAGACCAGTTGGAAATCTGTTTGGTGGACAACAACAACAACAAACCCACGGTGAAGCTTATGAGATGGATACCAGTACCACGGGCGTCGACGAAACCCCAGACTTCCCCGCAACGAGATCTGCATCAAACGGTACAGCGACAGGCACAGGTACAGGTACAGGTAGAGCCGCCTCGCCTCGTCCAGAACACGGGATGCCACCTCCCGAGGTCATGTCAAGTTTATTCCCTGCACCATCACACGTAGATTGTCGATGCGGAGTGCAGCATCACTCGCAGGCCGATTGTCTAGAGTACCGCAGTTTTGCCATCCTGTACGAAACCCATGCTGCGTTTCCCCAGGATCCTCTTCATGCGCGATCCCTGCCTAGGAACCCTTCGCTACCTAATATGACGCTTCACTCGTACGGTGACAACGCCGTCACATGCTTTCTCACGTCTTTTCTCAAGGGTTTCGAGATGGCGAGTGTGGAGACGTTGTTTGGGGTTTACTTTTTTGCTTATCGTCTTATGAGGGTTTGTATTCCTTCTTACCTCTTGGTCCACACAAACTAACGCTTTCTTATAGTGGCGCTTACATCCTGATCCTATGACTCTCAAGGATGTACCGCCGTGGCTTCTCCCAACCGAGGTTCAAAATACATATCCTCATCCCGTGAGCATCGATTACATCCCTTGGCCCGACCTACGCGACTTTCTCTGTACGAACCCACGCATCAAGTCTAGGCATTCAGTCAAGATTTATCTTGAATCCTTGCAGCTGAAGTGGCCGCCAGGATGCTCCCTTATGGCCATGGAAGGTGGCCAGGTCTGCGTTAGTCCCGAGTTCGAGGCCATTGCATGTGATCTGAATAATTGGACGCTGGGGCCTCCTTGGTTAGACGCCTTTCCGCGTTTGGTGTCACTCGTCCATCCTTAGTTGGGATGGGAAGTGGATTCGACAGCTATCAGGAACAAGTGTGTCGTATGCATAATTCATTCATGAGTTAACTACCGGATACACCAAGGTCCTGCAGGAAAGATGAACCATCATCTGATAGTACTACATGTAAACATAGGCATTAAAGGTATTCATGTTTTGTTTCTTAGCGCTGTAATTCTAGCTACAAAAATCAAACCACACGTCGTTCGAACTTGGCAGGACACCATGACAAGGTGCGATACCCTCGATCCGGAAAACGGAACTAGACTAGTGCCTGTCACTCTCATTTGGCGTCTTTATTCCGTCGGTCTTGAACCGTCTGAAGCAACCTCCTCAACGCTTGACGGTCCACAGGATCAGAACGTGGCTCTACCGTGAATGGAGGATCCCGCACGATCCCTTCGAGGAATCGGTCATGTTCATATGTTAGATCCACCCAATTCAGGTGTGCAAAGGCTGCGTACCGCCTTGCCAACGGTATGGACTTAATGTCTTCTGCTCTGTAGGTGGCTTCCACCAGACTGTCCATATCATAGGGAGTACGCAGCTTGAAGATAATGTCGAACTGTCGCAACTTCTCGAGCTTTTCGCGAATGCTGTCGAACAAGGAGTCCCACCTGAGATCATTTACATACCATCCGGGCTCAAGTTCCGTCGGCCGTGATACATGATGTAACGAAAACCGCCGGGGAAGAAACACTCTAGGAACATGAGGAACATCAGCCACTCTTGTCCAGCCTGTCAAATCAACCCCCCAAGTGGCAAATTCAGGTTGCAGGACGAGGCAATGAGTGGCAATGATACACTGGTGAAGAACCAGTTTGGTGAGCGATTTCTGCCTCAGTACCCAGTCAAATTGGTCTTGGCGTAGAATGGAATAGCGACCCAGAGTCAGAGCTTTCAGCTTTGGAAACAACAGCCCCTTGCCGTTAAATTCTCCAGGAAGTGCATTCCAACTCTCGCCACAGAGGGTCAGTTCGACGAGCTGGTCAGCCACGGAGGGTAGCAGCGTATCTTGAAGATAATACGGGAAGTCCCTCATTTCGTTTTGGTACACCCGCTCATCGCGCGTAAGTTTAGAACACGTGTTACGTAATTCCCATTCCATGACAAATTGGATACGTAGACATTTAATCTTTCCAAGAAGCTGATCGGTGATGTCCTTAGGAAGCGGCATGTTCTGCAAGTGGATCAAGTCCAACTGTCGAATGATTGTTGATCCAGGTTTTACTCGTCGTCGTTTCAAGGCTTTCGCAACGGCCTCAAGTGTTTGGATCCGCGTGATGGTCGGCTCGGGTATAATCCTTTCCTGAAGCCGAGGCAGCGCGCGCCCAACGCACCAAGGAGTAAAGCGTACTGAAAGACGGTTGAGGGTCGGCATATCGCAGATATCGTCGATCGCCGCTACAAACATGGGATATTTAGCCCTTGCCATCCATGATTTCGGCCACTCAGAAACAATACATCCATCCGCGCTCTCGGGCGCAGATTCGATCACAACGTGGTGAATAGCTTTTCTGATCACTTCCGAATCCGTTAATACGTGCCATGCCTAGAAGCCAATGAATACGGAGCTGTAGGTATGTCTGAGTATCAGGATTGGAAATCGAAACTGTGTGGCAACCTCATTATAACGACGACAGACCTCGCGGAGTGGGTAAAGCGCGGAAAGGTCGCCCGGCATGTAGATATCGGGACTCGTTTCTTGGGGAAGCAGGTACCGAAAGATAATTTGTAGCAATTCATCTGGGAGATGTGGAGGCATTTTGTTGTAAGTATTGTTGATGTTGATGTGGATGTGGATGTTGGTGTTATGTTGATGTTGATGTTGATGTTGACTGTCTATCAATTGAATGGCTCTAAATACTAAGATAGTAGGTAGCCAGGTGGGTCAGATAAAAACCGACACACTAGAGGGATATGACAGAAATACCTAAGCAAATTTAGGCTATAAAATGGTTAAAGAATCCTAAAGTATTATGCTAGCTTATGCCTAATAGCATAAGGAGTGCCGGTTTTTATGTAACCCCCTGGTAGCTACGTGCTGTGATACCTACTGCCTACCCACCTGTAGAAGGAAGGTGTGAGGGCTTAAAAGCGGAAGGAAGAAGCTGTTGAAGACTTACTCCTTCCAAAGAAATTTCCCAATTTGCACATCAGCTTCTTGTCGTTTCTCGCCACCAAGTATGGATATCTACGCATTCCTATGTCCAGTACTGGATTAATATGAACATTAAAAGCTGGGGTTGCACGACATTGTGCCTGTCATCACATTGGGCGAATCATGCTCATCTATGTAGGTTGCCAGGGATCTTTTCAGCTGCCTAGTGCCTAATTGTTTCTTCTTACAAACTCCCGTCATGCCACAGCCTGATTCCACTTTCCTCCGACTTTCATGTTTTTATCTGTACAAACTCCAGTCTACAAGCACCCACTTTCACTGCGGACCTACCTTTCTAAAGTTCTTTTGAATTTGACTTACCCACAGCAGTCAGCGCGATATCCTCGAGCGAGAATGGGGTGGGATCATTCGTCTCACCTTCCCTTTATCCTTGCTCTTTTACTCAACTTGTCTACCCAAACAGCCGCCGCTGGTCTTTTGGAAGATGGCGATGACTTCAGCAATAACCTTGTCTCAGACTTGGCGCCGTATGTTGCAGCCTCAACGTCTTGTCATAGATGACTAGCTGACCTTTAAAAAGCCTTCTGGCCTTGTTTGGCGAGAGAGTAACAACACAGTTCATGAGCCAGTCCACTGGTTGGGCCGATTGCATTGCTCTAGCCATGGCTCCTATCGGTGTCATAACCATCGTTGTGAGCGCTATCCGAGTTGCCGGACCTCGTCTTCTCAAAGCTATAATCGGGAGGGCCAGAGAAAACGTAGCCACTGCTGAACTCGAGGTCATGTCTTCCACATCCCCGGAAGCATGCGAGCTTTGGAACAGCCAGACCCGAGCCGTTGTCAGGTGCGCTGGAACTACTGACAACTGTGAGTTTGTCTGTATCTACCCTAAATCCATGGCAGGCGAGAAAATCGACAAATCAGCTTTACAGATACAAATCATGGAAATCGACAAGGCGGTAGCTCAAGGGGATCGGGAATCCGCCACAGATGGTGCGCATCCCTACTTGCAAAAGACAGGATCGAACAACGCCATGAATAGCCCTCCAGAAATGCTGGAACCGAACACGATCGTCATTACCCGCAATCCTAAGAATACCGCTCCAAACATGACACTCAACTGTACTGCTGATGGTGACCGTTGGCAAGTTCGTGCATGCGCGGCAATTGGCATTATCATCCAAACAGGTGTCTTGTTATTCTTTGGCTTTTTGACCGAGTACAGAAAGCTCAAGTTTGACAAGGACGGTACCCCAGTCGAAAGCTATGCCATGCCTATGGCTGTCGTTGGGACTTTGGCAGTTAACCTTGGCATCCTCATCTGTGCGTATGTCGTGGATGAAAGCAGTACAGAAGAGACTTACAAGATCTTGAATAAAAACTCTGCTGCAATATCAGTCGTTTGGCTTCAAAAGGAGAAGAGCGTCAGCGATCAGCATTTCGTTTCAGCCGCGATTTATCCAACGATGACCCGTCACCAGGCCTGCATGTCTAAGAGAAGGGATGAAAACCAAGACTTACATGTCCCTATCATGAGAAAGACGATTCCCTACGATATTCAGTGGTTGGAAGCTATGACGACCACAGGAGCCTTGGTCAGTGTGTTAGGGTTTTTCATCCAATTCATCGGTCTAAGGGGAATGCACTGGCTCGCCAGCATTGCACAGTTAGCAGCTGTTATTATTATGACCATCCTTCGCGCCATTATCCGTCGACATCTTGCCTCAGGACTCAAAGGCCATGATCTAAAAGCATTAACGGGGTTCGAGTTGGAATGGTTCGTCGGATCACTCTTCGAAGACGATGGGGCACCCTGGATTCCCAAGGGCAGTCAGTTGGGAAACAATGGAGATGGTTCCAACGGAAAGGATGCAAACAAGGGCAGCCCAGGATCCTCCAAGTTCAAGTGGATAGTACAAACTGGAGATACTGGAGGCCTCGGTAAGTCGTTTTTGGCCAATGGAGAGGCGACAGAGCCATCGAATCGGACTTTTGGAAAGGTTTCCAATCTTTCAGCACCTCAAGGCATTTTAGATCTCCGACGGCATTTGGGAGAGCTAAGCGGATGGCATGGCCCGGTCTCCAAGGAGGCACTGGCAGTTGCACAAGCGATTGAGAAGACTATGAGTTTCTTCATGCCATATGTTGAGTTTGACATGAAAGAGAATGCCCCTGAGGACGAGAGTGAGCCAGACCCCACTCTTGATGATGATATTAGCCTTTCAACAATAGAGTTATCAGATGACTCTGATGATGATACCGATGACGGCCCCAACCATAGTCCTATCACCATTGCAAGGGACAAAGGCGCTGATCAGGACGTGCCTCCTGTCGCGGGGGAACAACCTAAATCCTTTGACTGGACTTTCAAAGTTGACTACTCTTGTGGCCAATTAGGAGAAGACCAGAGCGGTACGGCCACAATCAAGTTGAAAAAGTCTTCGGATGACAACTGGTCGGCACCAGTGGATATGATAGATGCCGTACTATCACTATGGTTGTTTTCCACCAAAGAGCACCGCACTCTAGATACTCCCAACAAACCATTCCCTAGTGGCAGTGACCAATGGATACGTGGTGATCTCATTCAAGAGGAGAGAAGCTTACAAATACTCGGACCACGGACACGTCTCCTCCTCCGCGATCTTGATTGGTGGATGCCTGATGGGCTCAATGGCATCTTAGATGCTCGAATAAGGCAGGGTACGGATGATCACCAAGAGTTCCCACAAGAAGTCAAGAAAGATCGGATTGTGGCAGCTGGAGAGAGGTGGTACACCTCAGCGGCCAATGTCTATACAAGAAGTCCCTTACCTAAGGTCCCTATCTTAGACGATAGCGTCGATGGTACGACTTATTGGAGGTGGCAGCCGACTGAGAACACTATAGAACGACCTATCAACAGGACCGATGAAAACCCCTTGGCAAGCGAAAAGACGCAAAACCCATTGGATCGATTGGTAGTAGAGTCAAAAGATCATTTACATGTTGTTCAAGCCAAGGGCCTTTTTTCCTGTTTTTTATGGTCGATGGCAACTTCTATTGGGATTTCAGCTGTCAGTCGCAGGTTACAGGCGAGTATCACAGCTCTTGATGGAAAACGCACAAATTCTTGGAAGAGCTATTCTCTTCAAAACTACCAACTGTCCCAACTAGTTCAGAGCATAGCACGACTTGGGCTGTGGACGGAATGGGAAGTTTGGGCGAGTCTAATACCTCCCCTCAGTGCGACAGACAACCTTCCAGGACTAGAAGCACTGGTACAAACGGTAGTCACAGAAGGCGCTCAGCAGGAGCGGGCTAGAAAGTGGGACAAGTCTATAGCCTCATACCGGTGGCTTTTTGATATTGGGAGCTTATCGCTTCCCGAAAGCCATATCCGGGTTAAATCAAGCGCTATTCTGTGGAGGTTCTGTGAGAGATTACCGTCAGAGCATTCGCAAAGATTGCAGGTCATTTTGAATGAGGAAAAACAACACGACGAAGAGTTTTATACCAAACTGGAGAATTTCTTCAATCTAAATCGGAGACTTGAGCATTTCAAACTTCGTCCGCCTTACAATGTTGACAGGTTGTACTGGCACATAACGAGCAAGGCATTCAGTTTTGTCCACCACTCGACCATTTACAAGGACTTCCAAAATCAAGCAGACGTCTTCGGCAGGACATATCTCCACCATATCATGGTGAGTCGCTTCGTAGATGTCCATGGTCACATTCTATTGGGTGATCAAGGGAAACTGCGGGAGGGGCGGAGACAGCGGCTTTATAAGAAATGCATAGCGGAAGCAGTTGAAGCTGTAAAGGAGCTGAAGCTTTACCCGTTACGACTCTTGGACAATCTTTTTTGGTCAATTTTCTCTCCCTTCCAAACACTGCAACTTGTACTGGAGAGTGGAGCGGACGTAAATTCCCGAGATCTCGACTACATGACCCCACTACACTATGTTTGTCGAGCTGCTAGAGGAGATAAACTGTTGTCTGGTCACCCCGCCGACTGGTTCTGGGAGGACGTTGATAGAAGGAGAGTACGAATTCTGCTTGAGAACAGGGCCGATATTAATGCCCAAGATCTCAAAGGAAACAGCCCATTGCATTCTGCGATATCATCTGGTCGCGAAGATCTAGTCTGGGTCCTTATCAATCACGGGTGCAACTTGAATATTCCCAATATTGAAGGCCAGACCCCTCTTCACCTGGCTTCAGCACTGGAAAATACGCAATGTTTCTCTTTGCTGCTGAAAGCCGATGCAGACGTTAACATTCAAGATCAAGCTAGTCAAACACCACTCCACATCGCCATTACTGCTAAGAACACGGAATATATCAAGAAGCTAATAGAACGTGGTGCGAAACAAGACGTCGAGGGCGAAAACTATCAAACTCCACTAATGCTTGCCGTTTCACTCGATTACATTCCAGCGGTTGAGCTTCTTTACCACGATGGCTGTTTGACCGATATCATCTTCGAAGCTGTGGAGGAGGGTGCAGTCGAAATTGTAGGATGGTGTATGGGGAAAACAGATGTTGATTCCTGGCCACCAAAAGACGAACTTGGTACCCCATTCTATTATGCAAGCTACCGTAATCAGCCAGAGGTAATGGCCAAACTGTTGCAAAAAGAGGAGGAACTCAAGTTTCGACCTGGCATCGTCTTGGAATCTGGAGATACTGCACTGTTTCACGCTGCACGATTTGGGCGCCTGGCCGTTGTGGAAGTTCTAAAGAAACACCTGGCCCCTGAAATATGGAACGAGATCCTTGAACAGACGTGCCACGGCGGCATGACTCCCCTTCTCGCATCTGTGAAGAATGGAAAGCTCACGGCGTCCTTGTATCTTTTGTACCACGGGGCTAATGTGAGAGCCAGGACAAGTACTGGCGGGAACTTGCTCCATCTAGCTGCAGCTGCAGCTGCATGGGAGGACCCCGACCTGATGCACAATGCTATCAAAATGATCAACAGTGGTAAATGGTCTCCACATCTTGAATCCATGCTTGAAGAAGAGGATCAAGATGGCAAAACACCCAGAGATATTGCAGAATTGGGAGGAAACTCGGAAATTGTAAAGTTGTTGGATGAGGAGCTGAACAGACTAAGGGGAGTTGAAGATCAAGCAGGTCATGATGTACCAGATGACGTGGAGTCGGAGGATTGAGCTCAGTATATCGAATGAGATGGCTATTCACTTGTATGGAATTTTGAATATCTTTCACTATTGATGCCTCGTATCAGATCGCTACTTGTGACGACCAACCGTTTAAGCTGTTCTGGATACTTGAACTAAGCGACATTTCTACTCAAACCGATCAAGTCCAAAGTTCTCCAGAATAGGATCCTTTTCTCCCGTCAAAATCAGCTTACTCAAAAGCTCCCCAACGAGAGCACCGTTTGTAACCCCAGAGTGCATGACAGCGACAGTTAGCCCATCCAACCCAGTTTCGCCAAGAATAGGCAGGTCATCCTCTGGTAGAACTCGATTTCCGATAGTGTAATGACTGTACTCGAGTTCATCTCCACCGACGACTGACTTTTGAAGTCTGGCAAAGAGTTCGAGAGCCGTCTTTTCTGCATCGTCGCCCAGATCGCCACCGGCGTAGCTGGATCCGAAGCGAATGGCTCCTTCAACTGTTTGGCGGACGTGGAGTTCTGGTGCGTTGATGACGCCATTGATGAGTCTCTTGGATGTTGGTTTTGTGTTTACCAAAAGACCTTCTGAGCTTTCGAGGGGTAGTTTGATGTTTTCTGTTGCAAGCAAGGCAACACTACCTAGACCAGCAGCAACGACAACATGATCAGCCGCAAGAGTCTCTCCAGACTCCAGAACAACGCCGCTCACACGGCCCTCAGTCTTTGTGAACCCCTTGACTTTCGATTCGATAACCTTTCCTCCTCTTTCCTCCACCTGTTCAATCATCTGACGAGCAGCAATCTCAGCCTCAAGAGCTCCCTCCTGTGCATACGCAAGACCCCATTCCGGCAAAACACTCTCTTCAATATGCGGTTCAATCTCTGAAATCTCCGTCTTATCAACACGAATAACATCATAGCCCCAAGCAGACGCATTTCCCTTTTCGGCTTCGAGTTCCTCGGGTGATTTATCCCAAGTAGTTGTACCTCCCCACTGAATCGGCAATGAATCAAAGACTTGCTCGATTTCTCTCCAGCGCTTCATAGAGCGAAGACGGAAATCGTAGTAGAATTTCTTGTCTGTTGATGCGGCGTTGAGCCAGGCGAAGGAATTGGGTGTTGCTACACCACCTATTTCTTCTGCTATGACGGTGACGTTGGTTTCGGAGGATAAATGCCAGGCTATGGAGGCTCCGACTATGCCTCCGCCGATGACGACGACGTTGGAGTGTGCTACTTCACTCATTTTGGGTGACTTTTCAGACTTCTGAGGAGATATTTGAGGGCCTGCCATTTCGATAGACAATCGGTGGTTTATATGCTGATATACAAGTTGCTTTCTGAGATAAGATCCACGTTGAAGTCCTATCAACCCCGCCTTTACCGGAGACCATTATTATCTCCGAAGCCCAAACATTGCTTTGAAGAAGTGATAAGTATGTTGCATAAAATATGGAGTTTGATTTTGATAACTTACTATCTGAGGAAAAGATCGGTATAATTACGCAGTAGAGCTGCATTACTTTGTTCCATCGTGTTGATGCCAAGAAAGAGCGGCATGTTATGATTAGGCGATGGTCTTGAATAGGAAGGTCATTTATATATCGTTTCTGTTAAGGATATGGATTCTATAGAAAAGCTCCGGTCCTATCAGATTCCTGTTTGATTTCAGTTGTGGGAGTTAGTAGGTTTGTTAAATTGTTTGGGTAAGATTGGTGAGAATTACAAAGATAACAATGCTGCTTGATACATTCATTGCTATCATGATAGGCTTGTCTGATATTCTTGCAACTCACAGTAAGTATGTCGGCATCACGGGTGTAGGTGCATTACGTTTCATGATCAAACAACTTTACATTCTGTCTCTCTAATGATTCCTGTTAAAGAAAAGCAACGATGCATACTAAAATAACATACCTAGGCCTCAGACCAGCTGTCCTACGATAATGTTAGTCAAGAAACCAGCCGCGGTGAAAGTACAAAGCAAACCTCTTCTGCTTTTTGGTCTGTCTCTTCCTCTTGGCCACTTTCCACGTGGCGGTTTTCTTCTTCTCAGCTTGCCTTTTCTTTCTGCGACTTGCACAGCTCTCACGAACAGCAATTCTTGTAGGAGTTGCACGAGTTGCGTACCCAGAATGTGAATTGACGTCTCTGGACTCACCACTCTGACTAGATCCCTCAGAACCTTTCGTGTCTGGTCTGTCCTTACCGTGCTCCTGACGATTCTGTTTAATCATCCGACGAAGGACCTCAAGGCGCTGTTGAATCGCCTCGCCTTGGTCCCCTTGCTCACCTTTCTCTTGATCAAGGCCAGGTGAAGCGGGAGTCTCTAGACTGAGACGTTCGAGCTGAGTGACGAATTCTGCTGTGGTTTGCTCGGTGGAAACGGGGGATGTGTCCATGAGAGGGCTTGGCATGCCGCCCATGATAATATCGCCTTCTGCATCCATTTTGGTTTTTGAGCACAGGGAAATGTCCTAGTTGTGAGTGTTGCTGTGGAATTGGTGAGTAATCTGAAGACTTTGAAACTTGGTGAATATCACTGAAACGGTGGCATGTTTGCGACTTTTATAGAACATCTTTCCACATGTTCTCAACCAAGTAAAAGCCTTTGTTGATGTTCTCCAATACTGAAACAGCGCTCGTGTTTGGGCTTCAAAGACTGGAACAAAGCCCGACTAACTCAACTCCGTGCAAATGTCCAACTCAATGACAGACTAGTTCCGGGAGACATTGTCCCAGAGGCTACAAACCCTGGCATGGCATAAGTCACAATGATACCCGAAAGACGTCCTCATTTGGATGTCATGAAATCCAAAACTTTTCGCAATTCATCAACTCTAAATCTTCTCAATCATATCCGCTCATAAATCTAAAACAGTGTGTACATCAATCGCTTCCACCAAGGGAATGTAGCGAGTTCCGCCCTCCAAGCGTGGATGGCATCCCAGTCATGTTCACGTCGTCCAGTATCGATGTCAATCTTGTCGATACTGATCCAGCTCGTTCGCTTCCAGATGACTCCTCCAGCCCAGAAAGCCAAAACAATGGGCAGACCGAGATACTGCATGAAGAAGTCCTCAGCAGTTCCCAGACCTGACTCTCCTACTGGTGCTGCAATAGCGACGTAAAACTGTGATATTGTTAGATGATGTTTCAAAGAGTCAAGTGGTGTAGGAAACTTACCTGAGCAATGAGAATGACAACAACAAAGATCAATCCAATCCATGATCCCCAGACGCCACCAATGGCCTTGAAAGGGATTTCGTCAAGGGTGTGACCATTGTACTTCCACGCAGCTCGGAATCTGATATGCGCAAGACAAATAGATCCCCAACAAACAAGCATAGCCAAACCAGACAAAGCCAAAAGCCAGTCGAAGATAACAGGACCAGCCGCGTCAAGGTTGAGGAAAGCAAGACATCCAAAAGCAATGATGAAACCAACAGATGGCAAAGGTCGACCTGCGCGATCAACCCAGGTAAAGATCTTGGGAGCAAAACCTTGCTGCGCTAGAGCAAGAAGTGTGCGTGATCCTCCGTACACAGAGGCGATGCCAAGAGACAAGACGGATGACAGGATAACGGCGTTCATGTAGTGATCCAGACCCTTGAGTCCAGAGTATTTTCCGACGAGGACAAAAGGTGACGCCGCGCTGTTGGAGTAGGAACTCGAGCTCAGGAGGTTCTCGTCGTTGCAGCTGACCAAAAGGCCGATGAAGAGTAACGCAACGATGTAGAATAAACAAATTCGCCAGAATACCTGCTTGATAGCTTTGGGAACTGAAGCAGTCGGATTTCGAGATTCAGCCGCAGCAAGACCAACAAGTTCAGAACCCGCAAAGGAAAACGCCGCAGTAACGAAAACAGAGCAGAATCCTTTAAATCCGTTTTTGAAAGCGCCTGGGTCGTGCCAGAGTTTGAATCCTTGGTATGTATCGTAACTTCCACTCGAAGGTCCTCCGCCGCAGACGAGAACGAGAGCGATGATCATAAAGATAGAGATGGACGTCAGTTTAAAGCAAGCAGCCCAGAATTCTTCCTCCGCATAACCGATGGTGCCAAACATGTTGAGAATGATAATGGCGGCGAGAAAGACGGCGATCCATATACCAGGAGACGAATCAGGGGCCCAGTACTGGATGGTGATGGCGCAGACAGTTAGTTCCAGGGGAAGAGTGGCGGCCCATTGAAGACAGTAGTTCCAGGCCATGGCAAATCCGAATGCAGGGTCGATGAAGCGTGCTGCGTAAGTGTAGAAACCGCCTGAGATGGGATACATGACTGCTAATTCGCCCATGGCGTAGACAACGTTGAAGACCATGACTCCTACGAGGAAGAAGTCGATGAACAAGGTAGCAGGGCCCTAAGATGGTCAGTATACCAAAATAAGATGAGTTTTGTTTTCACTTACACCTTTACTCAAAGCAGAACCAGAACCAACAAAGAATCCAGCACCGATAGATCCTCCGATAGCAACCATTTGAAGATGTCTAGGCTTCATCTTTCGATCCAACTCGACGAGACCCAAACCATAATGCTTTCTCGTAAAAGACTTTGCATTCAGTCCCGTCCTGGTCATGAAATCATCCTGCTCGTATTCTTCTCCAGTAGCGGTAAACGTCTCCTTACCGCCAACGGGAGCAGCTCTTTCATCAGCATCTCCTACAACACCCTTTTCACCCACAACGGGAGCATCACCAGTGACTTTTTCAACAGCCATGATATTAGAGTCTGGGATATAAAAACCCAGAATGAACAAAAGACACGGAAAGACAAGAGAGAGAAACAAGAAAAGTCTTTTGCTACCTACTATGGGCCCCATTATAAACAATGCTCCATCCAGCTTCAAGCCGGTTCAATGTTGAGCCCCATAGTAAAAAAAAATAAAACAACGCTATTAAAGGATTGGATCCACACATTTTTTGACATGGTCCTGACTCTGCTTTTGTCGATATGGGAAAGAAAAATTTTACTATCAGAGGGACGAAATCTCCACGATCTAAGGGGGAGACGCTTTTATTTCCCCGGGTGTTGACTTTGTTTCTTTACGTAAATCTCCATGGGGAAAGTTTGAGTCTTGGATGAGGTTATCTACAGCTCTTTGAATGTGGAGAAGGTATTTTACTCCAAATTGGTTGGAGTTTTCTCTTCAATTTCCCCACATTGGAATTGGAGAAGGAGTCTTTAACAGAGAGTTTAAGATGGAATAATAGAAAGAATGTTCTTCTATTAGAGAGACATATCCTTAATTAGGTATATACGATTGTCGATCTCGATTGATACAATAGTAATGATCATTCTTCAAGATCGTGTTCAATCAAGTCTGACAAGAAACAAGGCTTCGGCCCGAGTGAAAAAACGTTTTCAGCAAGCCATTCGTAGTCGGTCGATCAATCTAGACAAGTGGTTCGACATTTGTTTTGCTTTTGCCACTGAAGATTCAGGATCACATACTGATACATAATACTCTTGACACTGTAATTTACAATTGTCAATTAGATACACTCATCCATTAATTCGACAACCGATAAATACCTATCGCATTAATTACGTTATTACTTCAACATCTTAAAAAAACCTCAGAGACATGCTGGGAATGACAAGACCCCTGTTTTTCGTAACGTAAAAGTTCGCGGCTCAAACGGATCTTTCCCAGTGGAGACCTTTTTTCTTTGAGGCTGCTATTCCCGTAGCCTTGAACCATGTTTTTTTGTGGCTTTGGAAGTGGATTGTGAGATTTTAATACAAGGGCGACGATACCCGTTTGAAGTATAAGGATGAGATAAGGGATTAATTATCAACGGCTGAGAAAGTATAGCGTTATTCAAGACATTGAGGTAATTATATTCTCAGGGATATCTCAAGGGACATGTCCTTGCTCCCATGGTAAAGTAGAGTAAGATGCTGGGTCTAAGCATGATGCATCACAACCTTGAGCCCTACGGGATGAACAGGAAGAGGACTGATAAGTTCGGGTGTCTTTAAAACTTTTCAAAAGGCTTCAAGTACGAGATCATGTTTCTTTAGGAAATACACGGCTTTACTGTCCTCGTCCCGAGTCATGCATCATCTACTACTCACTAGCACTGACTTAGCTGAATCTTGTAAACACCAAGGTCAGCATCCACAATGGCACAGCACATTATCCCAACGAAACGTTTCACTCCAAGTCAATAAAGTACAGGATCTGACTTTGTCCATATCAATTCACAAAGTAATCCATCCCACGATCCGGACAGACATCAGTCCATGCCTAATGCTCTATATACACCACAAACCCACAACTCCAGATTCCATTTTGTAAGATGTAAAAAAACGAGACAAATTGTACAAGGGTATTAAAGCTTTATCATCATATCCCGACCCCAACTCACTCCCTTTGCCCTTACTTGGACGCCGCTCTACTATGCTCCTCGTAAAACTCCAGCGTCAGCGCAGCCAGGAACCCAGGAATGCACCCCTTCTCCCTAACCCAGAACCCGATCTGATCGCTTATCCTTCTCGCGAAATCACTTCGTGGACCACCGCCCACCTTCATCGTGCCGCGCTCGCCATCAAACACGATCGAGTTCTCGTGCTCGTCTGTCTGCGATGGGTAAAACGTGCTCTCGACGCGCATCTTGCCATTAGGGATAAACGTCACGGTCCAGCCGAGCGTGGAAAAGATGGCTTCCTTGAACTCTTGGGACTTGGAGCCCCAGACTTCCTTGAGACGACGGGTGCGCTTCTCGGCTGATGCTGTTTCGGCCTTGGCAGCTGTGATTTCCCGCTCCATGGCGGCGAGGACAGAGGTTGGTATCATGGGTGAGGATGTCTTGCCGCGGAGTGTGGCTAGGAGATCCTCGTTCTCCTTCTTTAGTGCTTTCAGGGTTGAGCGCTTGATGGCTTCATGGTCCGAGGTTGGGTTTGACTTGAGCGACAAGACACGCGTTTGTGTTGACTGCTTAGCAGCCTTCAATTGCTCGCGGCTGGTAGACAAGTCCTTCTCTAGTAGAGCAATCTTGTTCTGAGCCTTTGTCAACTCCTCCTCCAGCTTGCGCTTCTTCCTTGTGAGCTGTCCAAGCTGTTCTTGAGTGCTGTCATCCTCGGCTCTCGATCGCTTGCTACCTGTAACCGGTTGAGGGGCACCGGTTGCTGAAGGTTCGAGAGATGATAGCTCAGCGTGTAAGGTTTGGACCTCCTTTTTGTACTGGTCGACAAGATCTTCAAGCTCTTGGACTCGTTGTGCCCGGGCTTGGTCGAATTGCTCGGGTTGGAGCGTCTCGTCCTCGGTATCGAAAGTCTTGAGTTGTGCACGCAGGTATTCCACTTCCTTGACAGCCATGACACGCTGTCGCTCAAGACGCATGCGAGCCCTATCGGTGTTGTTTGCGCTGGCCGCACTCTTGGCCTTCTCGACCTCGCTCCTCAATTGAGCTTTCTCGTCGTTCAGAGACTGAATCGTGTTCTGCGCCGCAGTTATTTCCGCTTGTAGAGCGCCCACCTTCTCAACGAAAGATGCGTTGGTGAGACGCTCCTCTACCAAAGCTCTCGCGACAGCTTCCGGTGAGTCAAACTCGGACTCATCAGTCTCAGCAGCGTTCTTGAGGTATGCAGACCAGGCCAATCGCTCGTCCTCGAGGCGCTGTCGCTGAATGCGAGCTTCGGCAAGCTCTGCTTCAACCACCTCCGCAGATTCCAGTCTTCGCTGTAGTGTTCGCTTCTCTTCTTCGACAACCTCCACTGCTTTGCTCAATGATCGTAGATGCTTAAGTTCGGATAGCTGGTCGCGGTTCGTAGACTCGAGGTTACGGATATGTTGGACTTGTTCTGTAAGTTCCTGTCTGATAATCTCCATCGTCTCCGCATCGCCGCTTTGTGCCTTGAGTCGCAAAACATCGGCTTCAAGGTTGGCGATTTGTTCGTCTCTCTCAGTCAATTGGGCTTGTGTCTGTTGCAAGATGGTTTCCCGTTGCTCGCTCTCCTGTTCAAGTTCTTTGACCGTCTTTTGCGCAGCTGCAATCTGCATCTCCATATCGGTGGCCTTTCGGTCGGCGATTCGTGCAGCTTCGTCCTTGGCAGCGGACAGATCCTCAAGCTGATCCTGAAGCAAGCGGGCCTCGTCCTCTGCGTCACGAGCCTTGCGCTCTAGTTTCTTCTTATCATCTTCGACCGACTCCTTGACTTCTTCCAATTCCTTTCGTAGCGCTTCAGCTTGTTGGACCGCTTTCTCGCGTTCGGCTTCAGCAGCTTGGCGCTTCTGAGCCTCGTCTTGTTCCCTTCTGTGAGCTTGCTCAAGCTTGCCGTTGTTTGTTGACAGGGCGATCTCCTTCTCTTGTTCTGTAGTCTGCATACGGTATTCGAGAGTTCCAATCTCTGCTTTCAACGCCTCTATCTGGCGTCTGTAATTTTCGTACTCGTCCGCATCAGGAGGCGGCATGTTCTCCTTATGACTTTCGCGCGAGCCGGGGCGGACGGATTCTGGGACTTGACTGGTTCGAGAGGCGGGACGAGGTATATTAGATTCGCCAGTGAAGAGGTTATATGTCGGTTGTGTGCTTGCACGAAAGGAAGAGATCTGTAATTCCGGGTTCGCGGTTAGAGACAAGACAATTAAACCACGTTCGGCGGGCATTGTTTATTTTGTTTTGTTTTGGATGTTGACTTACCCTGGACTGTCGCAGTGTCGTTTGCGGGCGTTCGATATTAGAAGTACTGGCCCTGAATCTATTGTTGGTCATGGAGTTTCTGCGGCTTCCACGCCCATCTTTGTCGTTGGGCGTGTACGCGCGCATTTTGTTGGTTGGTTGATACCTGGTTAGAGTTGGTTTGAATGCATGAGGAATCGCGGTCGCAGGACGCTTTGTTTGGATCACCACAGCAGCTTGCGGTATCACGTGACGTTGCAAGGCCCCAGCTCATGAGCTCAGAGGCTGGCCATTGGAGATACGATGATGATTTTATACTATGTCACTTCAATATAAAATTGCATTATTACTAGAGCTTTAGCTATTTCATTGTATGAATCAGTGTGATACAAAGGAGACCATAGTCTGGAATTCATGTGTTGTAGGGTAGATGGCATGATCAGCCACTCCCGATAGTCAAGCTACATTTAACTTCTTGTGGTGTCAAACGGTTAATCATGATTTGATGAAGAGCTAATTGATTATTTAAAGCAATAGCTGCCGGTACAACGGGCTCCGTCGAGACTTTGGATTCATACAATGAGGCTCGGGGAGCTTACACTAACTCATCCAGCTCAGCCAACATCCCAGCACTCACTCTTTGTTCTCCTCCCATACCAAACGCAGAGCAGAACAGCTCTAAACATCCCTCCAGAGCTTTATTCTCCAATCAATTAATTAATGACGCATCCTACTAAGAATGTTCCTGAAACGTTCCTCCCTTTTTCCAAAGCTGCCAAGTTCCATCTCGTCCAGTGACGTAGCAGTACCTGGCGAGAAAAGATGGAGGGGACCCTGTCAGTGTGTCTCCCATAAGAATAGATTCTTTCATCTTATTGGTTATCCCACACTCTCTGTTCCTCGTGACTCCACTTTGTATTCTATTTTCTACCTGTTGAGCTTCAACAGCTTCGAAAATGGAATGGTCAAGCCTATATCGTCAGACACTCCCCGATGATCACCGAGTTACGTTACGATCCATATACGCTTACAAAAATATGCTCCACTGACGTCGATTCGATCAATATCGAGGGATTGTTGAGAGAGTCACTTTGATCTCGCTTTTGTGATACTCACCTTTGTCTTTGTTGCCGTTTTTGACCCCACAGCTTTTACTGTTGCGAATGGAGCATTCCACAAGGTAGACTAGCTGCTATAGCATCTTTCAAGACCAACACAGCTTCAGCTGCTTTATCACAATTTTCCATACATCGATAGCTTTCATCACGATACCCGACATCTTCTGTTACCACTCGATACGTTACATCTCCAGTCATGGCCTCAATTGGCCTCAGGGTAAGCTCCCAACATATACCCCTCCATCATATCCTTCCCCCTTCTAACAGCTTCACATAGTCCTCCGCGACCACTCGAGCCGCCATATCCCTTCGATCCTCTCACTCCCGCCTCCTCCCAATCTACCAACGCCAATTACCCTCAACACAACCATACCTCTCCTCAAACTCACCGTCGCGATGGTACTCCGACTCGTCGAAACCTTCTTCCAACACCAGCAGCAGCTCGGCAAGTTCGGCAACGTCCAGCGATGAATCCATCTCGAGCAGCGCATCCTCGGAACCAAAAGCCAGCAAGCTCAACATCTTCAGCACGGAATGGGAAGACCTCGACACCAAGATCAGCAGCTTCTCCGACCTGCCGCACCGTCTCTTTGGCGCAAACCAGCACATGGTCATCAACTATGAACTCAAGGAAGCTTTGCGCCTCATGCTGCGCCAGTTCAACGCGCCTATAGTATACTGTTTCGCATACGGCTCTGGTGTCTTTCCCCAGTCAGCTTCCAAGGCCAGCATATCCGAAGCCGACTTTCGAGCTGTCCACCCGAACCCCCCAGAGGCCCTCATCAAGTCGCAAAAGGGCTCTCCCAAGGTGCTCGACTTTATCTTTGGAGTATCGCATGTTGAACACTGGCATTCCATCAACATGAAGCAGAACCGCCATCACTACTCTGGTCTTGCATCCATGGGATCAGGCGTTGTATCGCGCGTGCAGAATTGGGGTGCTGGTGTCTACTTCAACCCTTTCGTAGAGGTCAACGGCATGCTTATCAAGTACGGCGTAACGAGTATCGACAACCTTGTTCAAGATCTTTCTTCCTGGGAAAGCCTGTATCTGGCCGGTCGCCTTCAAAAGCCCGTCAAGATTCTCCGCGATCATCCTCGTGTCCGACTCGCCAATCAGCACAACCTCATCGCCGCCCTCCGAACCGCTCTGCTTCTCCTCCCTCCGGACTTTACAGAAGTCGAGCTATACAGCACCATCGCCGGTCTCAGCTACCTAGGTGATCCCCGTATGGCTCTCCCCACAGAGAACAAGAGCAAGGTAACAAACATTGTCGACAACAACATCGTTCACTTCCGTCGCCTCTACGCGCCGCTCGTCAAGACGCTCCCCAACGTGGGTTTCACTGGATCCTGCCGAATCGACGACACGGATTGGATCATGGACCCGGAACCCCACAACAGACTCCAGCAGGACATGGACCCCAAGCGTCGCGGTAACATGGTTAGACGCCTGCCCCAGACCTTCCGATCACGCCTCTACTTCCAGTACCAGAAGCGATTCGGCATTCCTCGCGGAGAGTTCAACGAGCTCATGAAGGCCTCGACAGATGGAGACGGCACCGCCGTGAAAAAAATGCAGGGAGGAGACTTTGAGCGTCGTATTGCCACCGATGAACCTCAAAAGCTTCACGAGACGGTGCGCCTCGTCATCAAGCAGACGGTCAACTGGCCTAGCACGGTGCAGAGTGCCAAGGGACTTTTGATGGGCGGTATCTCAAGAACATGGCGATACTTGGGTGAGAAGTACTCCAAGTATAAGAAGGACCAAGTAAGCAAAAAGGCAAAACAGCTTTCCAACAAGGCAGAAAAGTCAGACTAAAAGCTGCCATAATCGTACATCACCACTATGCACATCCGATGTAAAGAGGAGGAGCAAGCGTCACTTTGGAGTATCGGAATTCACAAGGGATGAACAGCCAAAAAGAGATGAGTATAGACATAGCGAAATGAAACAAGATACTTTGGACATACAGGGTCCTTTTTTGATGATGCATCTGCCTGAGATATATATAGCCACGAATATGTGCAACTCCATACATACAGATACACCACCACACCTTTCTCCAAGCAAGACAATCCTATATTTTCTCCAAGATAACAACATACGAATACGCATACAAAGAAAATGAGAAACGAGACATTAGGAACAAAGGGGAATGAAAATGAGTGAAGAAAAAAATGTTTCACCCCGAAACAAGCCATTTACGCTCGCTATTCAATGCGCCGCCAAGAAACGTATTTCTTTGGCCTCTATCCATGCACGTGATAATATTCAACAGCCGCCCAGCCTGTCTGCCGCCTTTTATCGCCCTTCGTATTTGCCGCTGACAAGCTTCCTTGTCACAGGCACGTCTACCCACTTCTGTTCTGTGCTCGCGCTATCGTCGGCGAAGGGATCATCATCAGAGATCTCCTTGCCTTTACCCTTGCCCTCGTCAAGTCGTGAGATGGAGATGCCGCTTCCGACGACTTGGTTGCCTGAAGCTGTGAGCTCCCATCGGGCTTCGATATGGCCTGGCTTTGGCTCTGCACCTTCTGCGCCGATGATGCGGCATACAATCTTCTGGGGCTCGGTGGTGAGAGTGAGGTCACCGATGCGCCAGTAGACGAGGTGCTTGTCCTTGAGGTGTATTCCTACAGGCTTTGTCTGGGCGCCACTTGATTTACCCTCGTATTTTGCAACAATGACCACGTTGTGTAGTAATACAGGGGCGGTGATCTTGGAGGCTGGGTTGAGTTGGTATTGCAGCAACAAGCCAAGCTTGTCTCCCTGTGGCTTCCATGCGGGCTTCAGAAGGAGAGGAGCATGCTCGCCCAATGACGAAGCCTCGGCTTCTTCGGAGAATACTCGGTAGGAGAATGCTGTGGCATTCTTGGTGAGGTGAGATACATCAAGATTGAACTGATCGTGGTGGTCAGGAGATGAGTTTTGCACAAAGATGCGGTTCGGGCCGATGCGCTCGAGGGCCGCAAAGTTGTTGATACGGATGGTTTCGTAGCCTGGATACGTTAGTGGGCGAAGGAGATGTAATGTAGAAGTTGACTTACTCTTAGCGTCACCCGAGTCGCTAGGGTTGTTCACGAATGCAACTTCACCAGTAATGGACGCCGACTTGATGACACCATCTTCAAAGACGGCAGACACGCTCTCAATGACGGATGAGTTGAGACCAGGAGCAGTCATTTGAGCGTGCTGAGGATGGTTTAGGCCTCCCAATGAGTTTCCAGATCTCACCGACTGTGTATCAGAAGTACCGGCAATGCTGGCCTCGGAAGCTAGCGCAGCAACTGCACTACTCTTAGAGGTAGAGGGAGCAAGAATTGGAGATACTGGTACAGCGCTTAAGGAAGACTCGGTACCGCTCTCTGGCAGGTTAGGCGGCGGCACATACATGGTATGACGCACGTCACGACGTCCCCTAACTGTACCACTACGACGAGTGGCCGGTCCAAGCTTGAGACTGTTGGCGACGCTAGAGAGCGCAGCCAACTTGGCCTCAGGATCCTCATCCTCGACAGGTGTTTGTTGAATGTTGACCTTGAGTAATTGATCAGGATCCTCGCCAGACTCTTGCTTGGCCTCCCGTTGAGCTTCGGAAATGGGGTCGTTCATGGGAGGCGGAACATTGAACCCTTCAGAGTCCTTGGATGCGTTCTGTTGCGGCGCCGATACCTGGTTCTCTTGCTTGTGAGACGGAGGAGGGCCTGGAGGTGGCTGGACATTTGACAGATCCAGTTCGTGGTTGCCATTAACAGCGCCTCCAGCCGACGGGGGAATCGGGCTGTCGAGTAGATTTTCATTGTGCGACACTCCGTTCGTATTCTCGTGCGAGTCAGGCTTGGGTGAGTCGTTTTCGTTATCGGGTACCCGAGGCATGTCAGGGGTTTCCGCTAGAGAGGACAATCGTTGGTGCTCTTGAAGGTTGTTGGAAGAGGCCCTGGGCGACGGACCCCGATCATTCTGGCTGTGGCTTGTTCCCAATCTTCCAAAGCTGGGACCCAGCTTTCCAGGAGAGAGCTGACCGAAGCCGGCGTGCATGCTCTGTCTTCTACGTCCACCGAACATGGTACCAAGACGGCGTAGCTTACCTCCTATGGCGTGTTAGTTGGGTTTCAGTGTTATTACGTCAATCAGCCTACCTGGCTTCTCTTGTGGAGTTGAGGTTTCGCTCATATCATCGTCACCAGCGTGGGAGGAAGTCGGGGCTGTGACCGGCGCAGGAGATGATGTGTGAGCACTTGGAGGTGGCAGATTGGTGCTGTCGGCAGTGCTTGGAGGTACTGGTGTCGAAGGCGTGGTACCGGCAAACGATGACTGGCGCGTCGAGTCCCTCGTCGGAAGCTTCGCCTTACCAGCTGTGGCTCTATGAACAAAGGACTCGATTTCCTTTTCGGTGTTGATCTCGAGCATGAGTGCCAGGGTTTCCATAGCATTCTCCTGCACACGCTGGGCCGAATCGGACTCGTGGGTCTGGTATTGGGTGAGGAGATCTCGCAGATTGTTGACACGCGACTCGTCGAGAGCCTGGAGAGACTCGAAGATGAAAGGTGCCTGTGATTCCCATTGTCCAGTAGCGGACTCGAGCTTGGACGTAGCACTCTCGACCTTGGAAGTGTTGGCTCGACCCCCCTTCTTAGTGAGCTTGTCGACAGCGTTCTGCGAGTCCTCGAGGTCCTTTGCCATGGTCGACAGGTTGTTGGACATGGTGTTCATGTTCTGAAAGTCCTTTCGGTTGGCGAAGTTGCGTAACGGATGCTCGATATCCTTCTCGATGCGATCGGCGAGTTGGTGGTGGGAATGGGCGATGCTCTCAGTCGAGTCGATGATTCGATTCCACGGCGCCTGGAAGACACTATAGCAGCTGTGAGCATATTGCGACACCAATGCCACGGAATGGTAGATTTACCCTAGCTCTGATTGAGCATTTGGCACCTTGAATTGGGTGAGCTTTTTTAGTCCCTGCACGTATTGATCCTCCACGCGACGGCGCTCCTGTACGGAATTGATTAGCGAGATGTCGATGAGACTCGCAGCATGACACTGTAGCTGCGTAGCCATTGTTGGTTCGCGGACTATCGTACCTGGAGCCAGTCGGCGACTTCGTTGTTGATGCGGGACATGCGCTTCATCCGTTCGGTGAGGGTCTGAACCGCCTGGCCGGGCTGAAGAGCTGCCTATTAATTGCGCAAAGGAGTCAGTTGGAGCTCAATCAAGCAGCGTTTCCACCGTCGGTCGTAGCGATGACAATGGAGACGAAAAGGGACTGGCTCACCAGCATGGCGGGATACTCGGCCCTGGCCATATCCTCCATGATGGGCGACGGCGCAAATGGATATTAGAATTATATATAAGATGCGGAGGAGAGAGCAAGGAATTAATTAGAGTATTAATCGCTCCAAGAGGTGATGCGCATTGCGGTTTCGTTCGAACAAGAGGGGTTCGGTCGAGGTTCGGAGGGGACGAAAAATGTAGCTTCGTTTTGGTTGCGATGGATGTACGTAGGCCTCGGAGTAATTGTACCTTGGTTGGTAAACAAATGTCGAAAGTGGATGATCGGATGAGTCGGAATAGTAGGTGATGGATGGTCTATTCTGGCAAAAGTGTCGAGATCCAAGACGACACGAGGTTTGTAGAGGGAGAAGGACAGACTTTGGGATCTTGCTGTGGACCAAACCAAGGTAATAAGAATAATGCCTTGGCTGGGAGTGACAACGGCTAAAGGAACTAAAAGTAGAAAGAGGAGAGGAGAGGCTGGACAAAGTAGAGACAAGACAAGACAGGACAAGACAGGGCTGGCGTTGGTACTGAATTCGGGTTGGACTGGGCTGGGGTAGCTCGATTTAGGGACAGTGGAGCTTAAGTCAATACGCAACGTTTGATGGTTGGTTGAAGCTAGCTCCTGTTTCTCTTAATGTACTTGTAGCTTAGTGCACTTGGAGAAGAATCCATGGAAGGGTAAAAAATCACGAGGACACAAACAAGCATGAATGACCTCATTAGGAGTAGCCTCGGTACTTGATGTAGATATCAACACTAATAAATCCCAACTATTACAACTAAATTGAACCATCCAAAGATTCACTATTCTTCCCAAGACATTGGGCATAATTCATCATCATCAGACTGACACCGAGACTATCCATAATAATCCCTCCCCCCTGCTTTCCTTCGTCATGCCTGGCCTTGTTTCTGAATTATGAAAAATTGCGGGCCTCTTCTGTTTTCTAACTAACAGAAACCAAAAAAACCAAGAGCCTGAGACATCCTGGTTAAAGGGCTGATCTTTGCCTGAAATTTGAATGTCATGCTCCAGACTTTTGACAGCGATTCTGTAACTACCTACCCAACAAACCCCGTCAATTGACTTGTAAAGTTTATAGTTTCGTCCCATCAGAAACCCTGCAAGTTTGTACCACAGATACAGATACAGAAACACTACGCACACAGCAAACAATGGAACTCCCAGAATGGAAAGCAGCTCTAACCATGTCTCAACGATATGAGACAATTCAAAAGATGTAACTTGTTGACTGACTCCCTTTGACACGTAAGGAACAAGGCTGACATGCACCCCCTAGCCAAGACTCCCTCTCTGCTTCTAGCATGACTGAGGCCATCGCCATTGAACAGGCCGCCTACCAAATCTCTTCTACTCAGGTGCGCGCCGACCGATGGATGCATGCCATGTAGCGGTCCAGAACTCACGGAACCGCTGACAAGGCCTAGGAAGAGTATAATCTCGCCTGTCAACCGACATCAACACCAACGCCCCTACCATCTCAAGATGAGGGGAATCTCGAGAATGAGATCGATTCTGGTATTCGGATTGGCTCTTATAAAAATTGTCGACCTGTATCAGAAGGTGTCACTTCGGAAGTTTACCGCTCAGGTGATAAAGCTCTCAAGGTCATCGTGACGTACCAGGATATCGAGCCTCATAATCCCCAGCGCGAGGCCAAGATTCTCAAGACGTTGCGATCACCTTGCATCCCACTTCTCGAGACCTTTCGGGACCAGGAGCAGCGATTCGTTCTTGTCTTTCCTTTTATGCCATATACTCTGGCCGATGTCCTCGCTCAAGGGCCGCTACCTCTAGACTCTGTGCGTTTGATCTTTCGGGATATCTTACACGGTTTGAAGGATATACACACGCAAGGCATCATACACCGAGATATAAAGCCATCCGCTATCCTCCTCTCATCTCCCACAGGCCCAGCATATCTCTCCGATTTTGGCACAGCATGGCATCCTGAGCTGTCAATCCACTCAGAACCAGCCGACGATAAGATCCTCGACATCGGAACGGGTGCCTACCGCGCTATAGATGTCCTCTTTGGTAACAAATCGTATGGACCAGAAGTTGACATGTGGGGATTAGGAGTTATGCTCTCAGAAGCTCTCCGCGATCCTCCCACCCCCATCTTTGAGTCCCGCGCCGTTCACGAAGATGGTAACCAGCTAGGTCTCATTCTCAGCGTCTTCAAAACCATCGGAACGCCTACTCCTGAGACGTGGCCTGAAGCAAAAAAGTTCAAGGTCGCCCCCTTTGAGCTTTGGACAAGCTTTCCCGGTCAAAGTTGGGATGAGCTTCTACCCAACGTGCATCCCGACTTTATAGATCTCGTGTCGTCGCTTGTGCGGTATGATGGCAAGCGACTCACTTCTGCACAGGTAAGTTACTTTGTCCGTCCACCTTGTTGTGAATCAATAAATGACTAATGTCTCTTTCTGTAGGCTCTTGAACACAGAGCCTTGGTTGTGGAACCATAAACGAGCCGACAGGGCAGGCATCATCCGACGCTTCGTTTGCTAAAGGGGTACACCTGCAGATGATGATAAGAGCGAATGCCATAAAAATACAATTAGGAAGTTTAAATCGAGATAAATTTCCAATTCACTAATCTCAGATTTGCTACTTTCAATTGCCACAGTCTCTCTGCCTTGTCATTCTTTTCCTCCATCCCCCAAACATATCTTGTGAAACAACAGGACACTTCAATATCAACACAAATAACGCAAACAAAGCAAACATCGTAAACCGACACAATGTCCAACACTACAGGTAACCGCTCCGTTTTACGTTCCGCTTAGATGAGCAAGCAAAACTGACGTACCCGCTGGAACACCCGGTACCAATACCAACACTACCAGCACTACCAATACTACTAGTACCAATACAAACACCACTACCAGCATCCCCAGTTCTGCTAGTACCACTACCAACTCTACCACTTCAGGCAAAATGGGTCCCGGTTCAGGGCTCCTCCCTTCTACGGTTCGAGGCAAGCTTAAGAAATGGGCAGCGGAACTTCATGACTCTGAGGCGGGGGGCGTCAAGCTGACTGAGGAATTTGATAAGAGCAAGTACAAGAAAAAGGTTGAAAAGTTGACGACGGACGATCGCAGTAACAAGGAGGATGGCGGAGTCAAACTGTAGACGTTGGACCTTTCGAGAATTACTGGACAAACACAGCTTACTAAAGGAAAGCATTAAAAATGCCAATAAATTCTTTTTCTACCAATTCTACCATCTCTTGACTATTTAATGTCTCTAACCCTGACGTCTCTTGGCTGTATCGGCACCCAGATAGTCGATGGGGTTTCTGCACAACGGGCAAGTATTCTGGTTACTGCTCTGGAACCATTTGTACAGACAAGTCCTGTGGAACAAGTTCTTGCATGTCGTGCATCGCTTATCCGGCATGCGCTTATCCGTCGAGATGATACTGTAGCAGATGGCACATTCGCTCTGGCCCTTGAGAGCGCCGATGATGTTTCGCTTGAACACCTGCAGACCGTCGATGATGTTACCGTTGGAGAAGGTGATGACACCTTGCGTTGTCATGATCCAGCTCTGCCACTTCTTCTCGTTGACGGCGACACGGTTGAGACTTTGCACGACGACATTCTCGATGGGGTAGTTTTGTGGGATCTTGATGGAGATGGCAGCCTGGCTTTCGTCAACCTCGTAGCCAGCTGTGATCTCTCGGGCAGCTCGAGCCACTCGCACGGCAAGCTCCTGCTCGTCCATGGCTGGTGGTTCCTGAGTATCAGCCCACTGCTGTACTTCGTCAAGAGCATCTGCAATGATAAGAGGCGAGAAGTATTTGGTTGTCCAAGATTCGACCGCAATTCGTGTCTGCTTTGAGCGACAGTCGATATACCACGCCCGGAACAACCCAGGAGTATACTTGTGTAGCAAGTAAAAGATGTGAACCAACAGCCATTGCATGTTCTTCTCCTCTGGCTCTGACTCTGCCAACTTGACATCGTAATCCTGAATGTGTTCGGAAGTAAGGTTGACCTTTTCGAGCTTCAGAGGATGCGCGGCTGAGTGTCCTAGAACGTCAAACATAAAGTCCAGTAATGGTGCTACGTAATTATCTTGCTTGAGGTTTTCGTTAAAGTCGTTGCGGATCTTAAAGGACGACGTCGAGTAAGCGTCGAATACGAGCTTCCAAGATAGGAGATATGAGCGGATGGATGAAGGGAACTCTGCCAACATCTCGTCAGAGTACTTTTCGAGCGTGGGGGCGTCAAGTAGAAGCGACAGAAGTTCGTCAGGCAATCGAGCATCTATGTATGTTAGTAATTGAAACTATTGTGTCAACTTTGCACATACCTGTCTTGTCCAACATGGCGTCGACGGACTTCTGTTGTTGCTGCTCAGGCAGAGCTTTGTGGAGCAGATTATACGCAGCTGTCTGGATATCACGCGAATCCGAAGCCACCAACCCAAAGATATCCGATAGATCAGGGACTTGGCGGAGGGAAATCTTCTCGACTTCTCGGCAGAGCATAGCATCCACAATCTCAAGAGGCTGCGAAGTAGTTTCCCGAGGTAGTCGTAGGAGCTCAACTAAAGCTCTGGGCTTGGCACTGGCATACTCCTTGAGGGCATCTTCGAGGTCATCGTTGGGCTCCGGGAGAGACTCGATAGTCTTGTAGAGCTTCAGAGAAGCGTGGATGAAGGGGAGGGCCTCGTCGAGATCAAACTCATGCGCGCGGTTCCATAGAGAGATGCAAAATTCAATTGCCTTCTCCCAATACGAACCATAGACGTCCTTCATGCATGGGAGCAGCTTGTTGAGGGCGCGACAGATCTCGGCGCAGAAGGCAGGGCTGAAGTTGTCAGGCTCATCAAGCCATGAAGTGATCTGTCGGACGGCAAAGACGATTCGGTTATTAGCCACAGGCATTTCGCCCGCCTCGTAAATCTGAGCGCATGAGGAGAGCAGGACTAGAGTCATTAGGGTCTTATCACTCTCTACGCTGGCCCCCGCAATCTCGCTTACAACCTTATTGCAAAAGTTATTGGCAGCCTTGGAGGGTTGGAGCGTCTCGCCAAACCCGGTGATGATGGCAGAGGCGGGCAGGACGGTCGTAGGGCCAACCTTGAGAATATCAGGCTTCAGAAGAGCATCCTCAAAACCGGACGATGCCCCATGTGCCTCTGCCAAGAATTGGACCAGCTCGCTAAGCGCTCTTGCACTGTACAAACCTCTTGGCGTCAATTCCTTCGAGTGCTGGGTCAACAGATCGACAAGTTCCTGGATGATTGGCTTCTCCTCAGCCGAGTCGCTCCAGACTTTAGCGTCAGCCGCCAGATCGTTCAGGACTCCACGTGTCTTGGAGACAAACTCTTCAGCTTGAGCACTGGATTCAGAATGTTTGAGGGTTTGCCATAACCGGTTCTCCTCCATACAAGTGATTTGATCAGAGATGAGTTGTACAGTCAAGCATTGAAGGTAGAGAAGCTCAAGTTGGAAGGGCTTTGGCAGTTGTGACAACGGGAGCTTCTCCGATAGCTGGGACACATAAAGGGCCATTCGTGTGGGAATAGCACGTCCCTTTCTGTCCCGGTGAACTCTCAGCTGGGTAGATCGAGGTGCTCCCTTTACTAATGCAGTAGCGCCGCCGGTGCTGTTGGTAATGGACAACGACGGGTTCACAGCCAGTTCCAGGAATGGTGCAAGTTCTTTCATCCACACGTTAGTACTTGGGAAGAGCTCCTCAGATGGAATATCGCCAGAAGCGGCATTCTGTGCCTGGGACACCAGTGTATCGATGCTGTGAATGGGTTAGCTCATGATGGGCAACAGAAATTCCGAAAGCTTACTCCAAAGACTGTGTTCCCGCTCGTTCGAGGTTAGCTTGAACTACAGCAACAACAGGCAGCTTGCCACCCGTGTGGCTATCCAACAGATTACGAATAGCAGTGGCCTTGGAAGAAATCGCAGAGTCGTTAAGTTCAGAGAGACCCAAGAGCAGTGCGACCAAAGTGGTATGGACACGCTCGTCTCGAGAGAACAGCTCGGGTCGACCCTTGGCGGCAATCTCCAAGGCTTGAAGTGTGGACTCTGTCTTCTGAGGGTCCTTTTCGAGAATCTCGACAAGAGCTTGTACAAGTTCTCGATAATTGCTATCGGTTAGAGTCTGATACGTGACAGCAGCCTCCAACAATTCCCAATCGTTACTGTTTCCAACTGCAAGAAGTACGGCCTGCCCGATGATGTGCTTTTGCAAGTCCATGTTACCCTTGGCAAGGACGGCACCTCTATCGTTAGAAATAAGAGATGCAAGGGCGACATCGCGCGTTGGCTCGGACGGCAAATCAAGCACAGCCTCAACCCAAGAATTCCAGATAGGTGCGAACTGAGTAGACACAGAGCCAAGTAGGTGTAGGGAAGAGAGCAGGTAGCGGGAGGAAGGTGAAGAGATGGCTTTGGCGGCATCGTCCCGAGCCATTGAAGTGAAGAATGTTGAGAGTCTTGTAATACCATCACCATGGAAGAGACGAGGGGCCAGGCTCAGCGCATACTCGATGATCCGTGCCGCGCCAAAGGGCTTCAGGTTACGGCTCTCCAAAAGCGTGATACTCTGGTTGATAGCCTTAAGGGAGGGTTCGGCAGTGTGGTCAGGAACATCATCTGTCGATTCGGCTAACTTGTCCTCAATCTGGCCAACAAGACCAAACCACCGTCGACCTTCCTCTGAAATCTTTTCCTGAGACTGTTGGTACTCTCGAGAAACCTCGGGTAGAGACCCAGAGATCTTTGCACAGAAGATGCTGGCGAGTCGGTTCCATTCCTCTTCCGAGGCGGATACAACAGAGGGAGAAGCTTGGACAGTGGCGATATAGGCTTCTACAAGTACAGAGATAGCATTCGGGCCCATCGGGATGGCGACTGTCTTTTCTGAAACCGAGAAAAGGAATTGCTCAATGAGAGGGAACAAGTGTTCCTGGACAAAGGGTAATTGGTCGTCGGCGGGTAAGCTCTTGAGTAGTCGCTTCGCGGTATCGATGAAGCACTTCCATGCAAATGAGGTATTCGTTCGTGGTTCGTCGCGATGTGTGATTCCTGATTTGACAGATGACATAAACTGTGAGGCCACCTCGGGCGTGATCAAGTCCGATGGCAGAACCATCAACAACTGATCCAAATATTCCCAGAACTTTGGCGGACTTCCCTGTGATCCCTTGGAGATGAACGCTTGCAGTCTACCCAGAGGGGACTTTGGTCCGCTAGTAACCTTTGCCGAAGTCCAAACATCGGGGTATTTTTGGGTCATCTTTGTCAAGGCTCGCACATACTCGAGAGCTGAACCAGCCTGATTGGTCTTTAAGCCACCGGTGATAAAAGCCTGCTTGACCTTTGTGTCGTCTGCATAGGGTAGCTTCCGTTCAATAGAGGCAAATAGAAGCTGACACACAGTCTTTCTGACTGCTGAGTCATTGTAGGTGATTGTCTTCCAAACGTTCTCCTCCGCGAAATAGTCATCGTAACGTGATTGCAACTTTTCCAGGTTACTTTGCTCGACCTTTTGCAGTAGACCCAAGACAAGAGATAGACTGGCAGTGACAACTCGAAAGTATTTTGCCTCGGCGTCCTCTGCTGTTGTAGAGCGTTCGTCGCTGAGGGTATCTTGTGTTTCCTGGATAGCATCAATGGCATAGTCAAGGATCTGGGCCTGGCACTTGTTCCAGAACGCAATGACCTTTTCAGGGGTGTTGAGAAATGGGGTTAGACCATCGCTAGCAGCCCTGGCTACTACACGATCACGGTCATACAAACCGGCAAGCCATGCGCCGACGATCTTTGGTAGATGGCGCTCAAACCTCTTACGAGCAGACTTCATGAGCTCGAATTGAAGATTATGCGTAAGCTCACGCACTCGTCGTGAGTTGTCTATCGATGTGCGGGGATATATTTGGGCCTGTCAAAGTATAAGTTACATTGCGACCATCATGGTATATCTGTTCCTGTCTACTGACCCAAACATCAAGGATGCCTTCTTCAACCCCGCCATCCTTCTCATACGGGTGAGCTTGAACATGAGCTAGTAGCTCCTCAAGTGCCTTGGCCTTGGTTGTGCTGTCTTTCTTCAAAACATTCTTCAACGACACAACAACATTCGGATCCGAGACAGCTGAGAATGAGGGAGGCTCGGCGAGGTACGACAAGGAGGTTCCGGAAGCGGCGGTGCCAAAGCCCCCGAAGCCTGAGCGGGGTCCATCAAAACCACGGCCGGCAGATTTCCCTTGTGACCGCTTCATGGTTGCGAACTTTTGTAGAAAATGCAGATCCAAGTGTATATAAGTAAAAGGAATTCAAAAAGGAAAGGTAGGTGTCAGGTGCCGCTCGGCTGATGGGCGCTGTCTAAATTGGCAGAAGCTTGCAAGGCTGATGATGATATCAAATTTGGTGGTGAGGGACCGAGTGATGTCACATGGAAGCACGGACCGTGGTTGGGTTTAGTGGAAGAGCGGGTCACTTTGTTCCATTGAAGATGAGCCTCACTCACGATGAAAAATGGCCGATGAGGAGAATGAATGACGATACGATTGATGAAGTGGGTAATTTTGGAAATTCTTTTCATTTTATATTTTAATTGACCTTTCATGTCTAGTTTTGAGTATTAAGTTACTGACTGTGGATCTTATTAAGCATTCTCACGCCGAAGACACTTTTGCCGTCTTGCTTGACTCACACCGAGCTCCCGGCCATAGACTGCAGATGATGAAGATGGGGCAATCATTCAGTTTGTGTGGGAACCTGATTATTGGGATAGAGGAGTAGATCTCAGATATAGGTTTGTAATCCCTTCGCCCTCAAAAATGTCAATAATTGAAGCCATTCCTTATCATGAGACAAGTGGTTCAACTTGAGGCTTAAGGTACCCACTGAAGTGTACAAGAACTTTTGACAGGACGTATAAAACCACCGACAAGGTTCACTGTGCGCTCAAAGCCTGTCATGGTCTTTCCCTTCAAATTTTCATTAACTATTTCAGATTTTAGGTCCAATTCATCACTTTAGTTGCGATTGACAAGCGCGTCTTCATTTTGACTGTCACAGCGGCATCTTGAGTCCATTCAGATGGGTCAGAAAAACCGACACACTAACCATGCTGTATGATGGAAACAATCGTGCAAATATAAGGCAACATATGGTTATAAGATGCCAAAATATTAAAGTATGCTAGCTGAAGCCCTTGAACATAAAGGGTGTCGGCTTTTATCTGACCCGCCTACCATCTTGGCTTTTCCACGAGCCCTGAACCGAGGGTAGTGATTCACCAATGTGCCAATCAGCTGACAGAACCCCTGTAATCGTCCCAGGTTCCTTAAAGGGTCAACTTACAGAAGCCATGATTTTGGCGATTACATTAGCACGCGCTCCTAGCGGCACGGAGGGCACTCTTCGGGCAGCCTGAAGAATGATAAGCACTGAAAGTTAGTACTACTGAGACAGGAGATGGGCCAATGCAAAAAAGACTCGGTAATAAAGAAAATTGGAGACGGCCAATGTTGGACTTTGTGCCGCTTCACTCTCGTTCAACAAAAGAAAGCAAGAATGCTGACTGCTTGGCCTGTTGAATAGCTTGGAGCCTGCAATAGATCGCCGCGGCATGTGAGAGTCGCTTATCCCTCTTCATGTCTCTGGTTTCAGTGACAAAGGCCCTGTCGTCCCGCGATTGGATGTGTTGGTGCGAGGTAGAATTGACCTGTTTGATCACCGCCGCATGCGCCATTTAATCGACGGACATAATAAACGAAGACGGCCTCTTCACTTTTGTTTGTTTATCGGAGTCGGTCCAGACCACCGAGACTGGCGTGATAAGAGTGATACATCTCTTTCGGCTAGCATCTGTGCCGGATGCTGTTTGGCCGCTTCTGCCTTTTCCGTTTCAACATAGCCGCATTGTATCGATCAATGCCTGCTGCTTCCGTTGACCCTGAGCGCTGCTGAGCGCTGCATGTCTTAGGGGTTCAAAGCCACAAAAGACCCTAGCCAAGTCCCTGATAAGCCGAGTGATACAAAGACAAGACAATCCCTGCTACAGTACCTCTCGTGAGGTGTACTGTTGATGGGTTTTGAGAAGAATCCGCTAAGCAATGGGCGGAATGACTGCTTGTGGTATTCACGATAGCTACGTGGTCACTGTAGCAAAAATGAACCTTATCTGAATTCAAGCCGAGTTATCGTACAAGATCTCTCGGTGAGAAGTGAGCAGTCTGTGTAAGATGTACCCATCATTGTTGTTTAGTAGGGGCTTAGGGGCATCTGCGAGCTTGACGTCAACGGCTGTTGCACGAAGCAGGCGGGGCAGGGTATCGTCCACTTGCCGCTTCGGGTTTGACGCTGACTCCCCCGCAAATGGACGACCACAGTGGATCGTTTTACGCTCTGCAGCCCCGGCAAGACAGGGCAGGTTCCAGTTTGTTGCAGCGGCTGGCTGGTCCGGTAAGACATAACTTTAGAATACAACTCAATGCTGCCTTACTAGGCCCGTCAGCAGGCTCAGGACACGTTTGCGGTGTTTGAGGACGTCTCTTAATAACTTATTCTTCTATTTGTAAAGTCTGTTTGAGTACCAACACAATACTACAGGCCACAAGAGGCGTTGGACACGAGTCACAACTGCTCCTCGTGTCACTGTATCACAGCGTCACCATAGAAGACCTTAACCTCACCATACCCAAGCCCCTCTAGCCCTTATCCAAGACTTTGTCCAATTGTATCACATCTTACAGTGCTCTTTCCCTAAAAGTCCCCTCTTTTTCTTAGGCCATGTCCTCCCCACTCCCCCAACTTTACAGTGACCCCACTTAGTTCCTTCGTGCCCCGGCTTTATTGAACCTCAGGTTGTCCCTGACCAAGCAGGCCCTCATCGTGTGTCGTTGTTTGCTGCTTCCGTTCCATCCATCCATGTTGTATTAAGGTCCTGGGTTCCCCTCATGTAGCCTGTTTGTTTTTCTCTTCATTCCTCAGTCTCAGTCTCAGATTATCCCTCCTTGGTTTGCAATCACTCATGCTCGCATCCGTTCAAGTGTCATCGTGTTAGTCGCTGCTGTGTCTCACTACATGATACCGACGTCTTCAGTTTCCAATCTCCACAAACTGTATGCCTAGTGAGCTTCTGTTCTCAGTAGCAGTGCCGGGATCGTGACTGAGTTACTTACCATCAACATCTTTCCGGTAAGTTGTCGAGCGTTTACTTTATTGTGCATGTTTGGTCTTCGCAAGCAGCGTATACCTTGGACTTGTCTTATTCGCCAATACTGACCTCGAAACAGCTCATTTTAGAACACTGATATCTTACATTCACGATGCTGGCCGCCACGCGTATCTGGACGAGTGAGAAGCTCCTCCAGAGTCAACCTCATGCCTCGAACGTGTTCCGCTCTACTGTTTCATTACAATCAAGATGCGACCACTCTAGAAGTTTCTCCTCTGCTTTGGGGTCGTCCACGTTTTCAGAACATAGAAGCGCACGTGGTCGCAGTAGTATACAGCACCCTGCTTCGTCGACTCGCAATATATCTTGGGAGTATCGATCCAAAGCTGCTTTCAGGAGAGCTATGAAGGGGTTCAACCAACCCACCGATTCTAGCAAGTTCGTCAGCATCGAGCAGATCAAGACCTGGGCGGGCGACCTTACTGGTATTCGACCCGGAGCAAATATCGAGGACGTAGAAAGAAGTGCTATTGACCACTTATTTCGCGGTGATGACAAAGCCAACATTCGCAAAGCCACATTGACTAATGGTCACCACTTCACCGGCCCGCGTCCAAATGTGACGAAACCTGATAGCAACGTATACAATGAGGAAGCCAGTTTTATCGATCCTATTACGAATCGTCGAGTTCCCAAATCTCCCAAGGCGGCTGCGAAGCCACGATATGACGATCTAGAAGCCTATAAGCCGATCGACTTTGTCAAGGCGACCGCAGAAGTTGACTCTACCCCCAAGTACGACGACCTAGACAAGTACAAGCCTGTCAAGGATGTAGAGGAGTCTGAGCAGCCTGCTGAGCCCAAATACGATGATCTAGACAAGTATGAGCCGGCGATTGATGAGACATCTACAAAGGAAAAGGCTGTTGAATATGACGACCTCGATCAATATGGGCCTGTCAAGTACAATGAGCCTGATGGTCAACAACAACCTACCACTGAAGAAGACTCCAAGCAATACGACGATCTTCACAAGTACTCCTCGGCTAGTATCGACAGTCCTCTCACTCAGCGTCAGTTGACGGCCGAAGAGAAGTCCAAGGTCTATCAGGATTTGAACCAGTACAAGCCAGTCTATTGGAATGAGCCCGATGGTCTGAAGGTGAAGTCCGCTGAAGAATCATCTAAGGACTATGATGACCTCAACAAGTACAAAGCGGTTTACTGGAATGAGCCGGACGGCCTCCGCGAGCGCACAGCAGAGGAGGTCTCCAAGGACTACAAGGATGTTGGCTCCTACGGACCGGTTCAATGGAGTGAGCCTGACGGTCTGCGTCGTTTGACCCCCGAGGAGGAGTCCAAGAAGTACGACGATTTGGACGATTACGTGAAGCCTTTCGAGGCCAGCCAGTCGGTGCTCAAGGCTCACGAGAAGGCTCAAATGGACACCACCATGCGAGGTAAGCCTCTGGCCTCCAAGGTCGATGCTCCTGTCGAGGACTTTGCGAGCAAGTACGATGATCTCCACTTGTATGGACCCGTTCGCTGGAATGAACCGGATGGTCTCCGAAAGCTCACACCGGAAAAGTTGTCAAAGAATTATGGCGATCTTCACTTGTATGGTGCTGTCAGATGGAACGAGCCCAATGGCCTGAGGCGTCCTACTGCAGAAGAGAAGTCCAAGAGATACAAGGATACACACCTCTATGCAACCCGGGATCTGTCACCCCCGATTTCACGTGTGCATCCCGAGGAGGCTTCCAAGGCGTACAAGGATCTTCCAGGATACCGTCACTTTGCGAATGCTGACGACGCTACCCCACGCATTCACCCTGAGGAAGCCTCGAAGAAATATGCTGATTTGAACGCATATGCCTCCTTTGAGAACGATGCGCCCCAGGCCAAGCAAGTCCATTCAGAAGTGGCATCGAAACAGTACAAGGATCTGCACAAGTATCCCTCTGCTGGCTTCGAAGAGACTATCAAAGTACAGCATGTCCACCCTGAAGAATTGACCAAGGCCTACACAGATCTTGGTAGCTACAGACCCACCGAATTTGTTTCACAGGCTCAGGCCTACCCTGCTCACCCTGAGGAAGCCTCCAAGGTCTACCAGGACTTGCACAAGTACACTGCAGTTCACCACAACGAACCAAATGGTAGTATGTCAATCCCTCTGGATGAAGTCGCCCGCGGCCTCAGAGAGTTCGATACCAAGGCAGGTTCCCAAGAATCCCCGGACGCAACATCAAATGCTTATTGTGGAACCCCGAACAGGTCTTCTCCCGACTCTACGGAAACTAATGTCCCTTTGGACGATTCTGGAAGTGCCGAGTCAATCCGAGCTGCTGTCCTGCGTAGAGCTCACCAAAACAGTCAACGGACCAGGAACCAAGATTTGCCCAGCAACAACGATTTCGAGGTTAAGCGTACACTGACCGGCAACTACGCTCGGGACTTTCCAGAGGAGTTTGCGACGTCGTGGAGCAAGGGTAACTCATCATCTAAATCAACACTACTACCGAATATCAGCACTGGAGAATCATCATCTGTGGAACAGGTTTCCACTACCATTGAGGACAACGAGGAGCCTGGGTCTATGGACGAGAGCTTCCCTATGGAAGGAACGAAACTTCAACCAGCATTGAATCGGTATTCGGGCAAGGGGAACAAAGACTCTTTTTCACATGAGCCTCAAGGTTTGCAGACAAGCTATTCGGAAGAATGTGGTAGCTCGACTGTGCCTGTCTGGGAGAAACACTATGAGTCCAAGACGGAACCATCCAAGACTACCGAGGTACCCAGCGCTACTTCCTACAAGATTCTCGCTTTCGATCCGGTTTCGAAGATGATGAGCGTGGCACAAACTACGTCGAACGCTGACGGTAACAAAAGCCCAATGTCCCTTCCTGCGGCGCTTGTTCAATTAGCAGAACCTGCAAAGTTTCTTCCTTACCTTGAGTCACTCCAGAAACAAGGATATGAAGTGGTTTCAGGCAGTCGCCAGATGCTCGTCTTTCGCCAGGTACAACCAACCTCCGAGCAATCCATGGATACTAGTGTTAGCTCTTTTGATGAGATGGTCCGTCGAGGTGGAGTTTTTCCTACCACAGATGGAGATGCGTCATCCCAGAGATCTCGACGTCGTGAAATGAACTACAGTGAACCAAAGACAAAGAAAAGAGGGCTGGGCCGCAAAGTTCTGCTAGGAACTGCTGGGGTCGCAGGAGGGGCCTTTGCAACGGCCACGTTGGTGGAATACTTGAGTACCAAGGGAAAGAGACCGGAGACTAAGCAGACTCGACAGGTCTAGTTTCCCGACGATGCTATTGTTTATGCGCAGCTTCAAGGACTGTTGTTCCCAGGGCTGTAGCAACCGAAACAAGGCAACTGAACGAATGATTTATATGTTACACGGCAGGACATGCTTTGGAGTTTTGGGCAGCGAATATCGAGACCAAGAATGCTATCGGCCACCTCGAGCGATTGTTTATTTTCCTTTGTGATTAGGTTTATGAGGGATGCGCAAGTATGCATGCATAACACGGAGCTTTGGAGTCAAGATACCTCGGTACATCATTTTCACATTAGCTAGCTATGAATACAGACACACTCGTTATTTGAATGCATTGGTTCATTCTTGGGCTGCCTCTACAGCTTTTGTAGTATACAATTTTGGCCTTGTCAGGTCCCCCATTTTGTTCCTATCCCGTTTTCCATCAAGTCCCCGTTTCCATTAAGTCCATGTTTCCGTTAAATCCCCATTTCGCGATACAAGCTCAGATTGCGATCAATTAAGCACCGTCACGCTCTGTGAATCCAGGCCCTGTGTTGACCTGTCCAATCTTGTCCATGTGCATCTCGTGCTTTTGTTCCTCTGGGCTCCAGCTCTGTCGACGCTGAAAAGAAGGTGTCCAGCTATTCGTGTGGCGCATGCAACGGTCGGCGCCAGCTTGGGCGGATGGGGAAGTTGGAGCTGCAGATTCCGACGTCAGCTTGGACAAAATGACGAGGTTGTTTTTTTGCGTACCTTCGGACGGAGGAGAGGTGTGGCTCGTGGTGGATATGGCGGCTGGTTGACGATCCATGATGAAGAGTTGTTTTATGAGATTTGATGCGATGATGATGTTGATAATAAGGTAATTGTTTAGGGTTGATGGTAATTGTTTAGGTCGATGGTGATTGTTTAGGTTGATGTGGTCAAACTTGATATAGGTAACTGTTGTGTGGTTGGTATGGATGAGTGTTGCTATAGTTTTTACCCATCAGTCGATCAATGTCTTGCAGTAAGTGTCATGTGTACTACTTACCCCCTCTTGCTTCCTTCCCTTAAAGACAAGAGACCAAAGCTCATATTTATAAACAAAAAAGCTCGTGCATACAACCATTATATCATCGTCGAACAACACCCCCTCTCTTCAGCTTCACCTGCATAAGTTAGAGGTGGCGAAAAAATGGCCTGATCGTTTTCTGTGGGATGGAAAGTGTCAATTGAAAAGAGAGTGACGCTGAGGCGGATTATCTCGGGGGGTTAGAGTTTAAAGATCGGGACCTCGGGATGTAAATCGTATGGTTTTTTATCTTCTTTTTGTTGCTATTTCTGATGAGAGTTGGTTATACAAGTGAGTGAGTAGTTATGGATGGATGGATGCATTTGTTTGTGAGGGAGGGACAGTGTAAACTAGACTGGTCTGATGCAACAAAGGTGGTGTACAGTATACTATTCTTTGGAGAATTGATTTAATCAGTATTGATGGCTTTGGGTAAAAGAGTGCTAAAGATACTGTACATCTCACATGCATGAAACAATTCGGCTGCAACATCAGTAGTCAGCTACTGTAAGTCTGGGGTAAACCAAATGTCTCCAGGTTTGAGCCGTCGCTCGTTCGTTGGTGGAATCATTAACAATCACCTCATCTCTCCTGCAGCAATTCTAGACTCCGATTCGACCTCATGATCCGTCACATCATTCACCAACGACATCAGCATCTTCACATGAATGGTCAAATACACATTTTGATCAACAGGGGGAAATAATTTTCCATTGCGGTTATTCTCTTTCTTACAATGTCGTACAGCCATCAAAGCAAAACAAACGCTAAACCCTTTCCTTTTCCCTTTCCATGCCTTTTTGCCTTTTCTCAATGGCTGGCCGGTTCCAAACATGACCTTCATCTATCTTGTATGCCATTTTTCACACAAAGCATACAATTTCTTTCCCTTTTTCCGTGGTCCAACCCTTTCAACTCCCATCATGCAGAAACACTTTATACGCCCAGGCTATGCAGTTTGAGAGCACGTCGTGAATCAAGAATAAAATACAACAAACAATTGGGGGGAGGTAAAAAGAATAGAAATGGGGGTATACAACAAAAACAAACATCCACCACCGGGTTAATTAGAAAAAGAACAATAAACTTTGTCATCGAGAGCTGCGTGAATCATTTCTCGGAGTGAAAATTCCTATGTACGTAAAAGGGCGAGTGAATTAAGGAGTCTTGGGTCGCTTCCAGTAGTATTGCTGTTATACTGTGTAAGCTTCGAGGCCAGTGTGTGAAGTGATGGGGGTTACAAACCTTGTGCTGCTTGCGGCAAGCTCGGAGGCTGGGCTTGCGAAGCCCGTCGGTGACAGCCAGTCGGCGCTGCTGGTCATCGTCGTGTTCAGGGACATAGTAGTACTCGCTCTCAAGGGGCTTGCCAGCGGCGTCCTTACCCTGGCGTCTGATGATGCCGATGCAAGGTGTGCTCTCGATGACATCGCGGAGATCGTCCCTGGAAATGTCTCGCTTCTCCTCGGTAGGCAGATGTGCCATGATGGTGGACAGAGGTGTTGAAGACAGACGTGAGAAAGCAAGCTGGTTGATAACGTGGTTGGCAACAGCAGGGTTGGTCTCAAAAGACATCTTGAAGGCCTCAGGGG